>JAEQBH010004250.1:0-226251 GCA_016808115.1 Tetrastigma voinierianum | reverse complement strand
TCCACATTATTTCCTCCAACAGTGCCATCTTTTAAACTTCTCCAACTCTATAGTTTTTCTATCCAGCTCTGATTGAGTCAGGGGTCTTCCAGCTCTAATAGAATCCCACCGCGCCATATTCTTTAGAGCCTGGTTTTTTCTTGTCTCAACCCTCCTAAAAACCTCCTTATTCCACCATTTGAGCTTAATTTTGAGGGCTTTTAATTTCTCCGCCACCACAAAGCTACCGGTACCCCTAACTTTGAAGCTTTTCCACCACCTATCAATAAGACTTTTAAAACCTTCCGTCTTAAGACACATGTTTTCAAAGCGAAAAGGAGTAGGGCCACGGACCAAACTGCCTCCTCCAATCAACAAAATCGGGAAATGATTTGAGAGAGGTCTTGGAAGAATGCTTTGGGTAGCATTTTCGAAGTAATTTTCCCAGTTGTCTGTGATCAAGAATCCGTCCAACTTGGCCATTCTTTGGTTTCCTTGCCCTCTAGTCCAAGTAAACACCCCTCCCTAAAGGGGCAGATCTTTTAATTCTAGCTCATCAATAATTTAGGTGAATCTTCTCATGGTTCACGTCCATCTCCCCTTTCTATTTCTTTCTCCTAGGAATCTTAGGACATTAAAATCACCCCTTATGCATCAAGAATCTCCCCTCATGCCTCTGATAGCCCCCAGATCCTCCCATAAAAGTTCACTGTTTTCTCTCTTTGTGGGTCTGTAAATACCCGTAAAAATCCAACAAAAATCATCTGCACAGTTTTTGAACCTGCAAGATAAAGTGTAGCTACTCTCCTCCATCCCAACCAACTGGACCACTTTGGTATCCCGAAGAATAACAACCCCTCTGGAAGCACCCTCAGAACAAGAAGATACCCAATCCACAAAGATTAGACACAAACTTCGAACTAACCCTTTAGAACAAGATTTACTTAGTTTCTTGGATACTGATCACGCCCGTTTCGAATTTGGAAGGAAAATCTTAATGAGTTTCCTTTTGAAGCATCATTTGCCCCCCCTCACATTCCATGAAAGAATTTTGATCTTCATTACCAACTTGAATGTACTCCCTTGCCCCTTTGGCTAGAACCCCCTTTTCCACTCTTCGCTTTCTCCTTCATGTTCCATTCTAGTTTCTTTCTTTCTCTATCAAACTTTGTTGTCCCTTGAACCCCCTTCCCTTTAACAATTGATCTCCTTTCACAACATCGTTTCATTAGATTGAAAATTCCCATCCCGTAACTTACATCAATCAAGAAACTCAAGAATCTCGCGAACATAAGCCAAGAATCCCTCCTCCCATGTCCTTTCCTCTTTGTTCCTCCCGCAAAGGGTTGTATCTTCTAACAATACTGTGATCTCTTCCCACCCTCTCTCTCCACGACGCCTTTAGATTCCACTAAGATCGATAAGATAGACCCTCAGGGATCCACCTCGTCGCAGCTCACCACCACTCCCTCGAAACACCTCGACCAAAGAGACCCTATCAGAGGATCTCGGTTCGAAAAAAAGGGAAAAGGAGGTATGAAAATGAGAGTCCGTGAGGCTCGTGGCCTTTCGAGGAGAGAGTCACCCTCTATCTTCTCTATCTCCTACACTGAGCTGGTCGCCAATGGAGACATAGCTAGCGATATTCCCCTATATCATCCCCCTCCTCTACCTCCTCATCCTCTGTCTCACCGCTTTCCCGATAAGATGACGAGCTAGGGCTTAACTTGGCCTTTATTTCTTCCACCGACAATCCCAAACAAACTACTCTTGGGCCAGACACAAAAATCCCTACAACAGGCTTCTCAAATTCTACTGCAAGGCCTTGTTGGGTTCTAGTCATTAGCCCACCTCAAGGCCCTTTAATGGTTTGCTATTGCCTGTCAGCAATTTCTGCCTAATAAAAGATCCACTGGATTTAAGGTCCCAAGAGTTTGCCTCCCACAATCTCCCACCCTGGCCGGATCCCGCCTCTGCGTGCATAGAGCTGGTGAGCCCTGTATCAACAAGCTGCATGGTATGGCCTCCTACCAACCCACGTCCCGTCAAGCCCCCTTGCACTGCCATGTTTGGAGACCCTAAGGGTCCATCTCCCTTTGCCAACACCCCACCTTTTGGCTGTGATCTGACCCTTATAATAGAGTTGGGTCCCACTTTGGGAGTCCCCAAAACAGCAGGTTGCATGGTATGGCCTCCTCGCCAACCTTACGGTCCCGTTGCTTCCTCGCAATGCCACATTAGGTGCTCTCCCTTTGTAACTTCAGATTTATCTCCTCCTCTCTTATCACGCGCCTTCGTCTTCTCTCGTCTTCTTCCCGGACTCGTGTTTTTCTTTCGCTACTCAAGGGAAAGACCTCCGCTACCCGGGCTGTCTCCCACCAAATATGGATTCGTAGCTCCGCCCGCAGCTAGTTTACAAGAAAACTTCTTTGTCTTCCATCTTTACCAAGATTCTTACCCATCACAAGCCTGCCTTTCAAGGTTGTTTTTACTTCATGGCTAGAAACTCCTATGGAATCTCCCCACTTTTTTTTCATTGATTTCTCTTGTCCATAAGGTAAAGGAAGTACAACCACTCTAATCCAGTTTGATCTTTCGCCCACACACCCAATGTAGGGGGTTCCACCATTCCAGATGAATCACGTCACCCTTGTAGATCCTGCTCCCATTTTCCAGTACCCACTTTGCCTCTTCCGTCGAGTCGAACTCCATGTATAAAAGGTTTTGATTTAAAGTGTAAAAAAACACATTCCCCTTCAATCTCCAAACCGTTTTGACCCATGCTTCCAACTCCGGCAAGGTTGGACCTTTTACTGGTTGTGACTCCCATCTCCCAACCACACCATATTTGAACATTCCAATATCCCCTCTTGGAATACAGTTGCTGATATCCAACCAAGATCTATCCTGAAAACTTATTCCAAGTTTTGTTATCTGTGCAAAAGATAGCTCTCTGGAAATTTCTCCCTTGGGATGCACCTCCTTACTTCTAGGCTTAATCTCTGATGGCTTTCTTTTATCATCTAAGTTCACCTTAACTCCCAACTTAGAAGTCAGCTAATAAAGCCCACCCATTTAACAAACTTCTCAGAAAGAACGCATTTACGCCTTCTTTCTATCCGCGCCTAAAATCGAGCAAAGAATAAAGTATCCAAAGATCATTTCTCTGTAGACCGTAATTAAAACTTCTTCCATTTTCCTTCATTCATAGCCTCTTCTTCTTGCAACCTCTTCATTTCTGAGGGCTACAACTCCCTTTAGTAAAATTTTCGCGCCTCTTCTCCAAACTGATCCAAGAGACTCCGGCCCCCAAGCCAGCGCTATGATCATCCTCAATGTCTTCCCCTTTCTACCTCTCGTCGGAACTCAAAAGATTTGAGTCGACGGAGAATCATCTCCGCCCCTTCCCCTTTTTCACTCATATTTTCCTCCTCGGCCGAGGATGCCCGGATGCACCCGCCACAAAGTTGTCACCGATCGCTGTGGATGGCTATGTTCACAAAACCGCCGTTGTCGGGCGGGTCTAACTCACCTCCTTGACATACCTTCATCTCTAGAAAGAACATCTATTAGAAGTGGTGAAAACCATTTAGAAGCTTTCTATTTAAGAAATGAACTAATGGAGAAAGCACAGAAAGAAATGATTGAATTATTGGGTAAATATAACTCTTTATAATGCCTTAAACATATAATATGTTTTGTATTTTAACATCATTTTTGGAGCTTGGGCATTGTGAAAATTTCTAGTTAACAATGTCATTCCTGATTTGTCTTGATTAACACAAAGCTTAGTTCCAACATAAAAGAAATTATTAAATTTACAAAAAATCACTTGTATGAATCCAATACATACTGTGTTGATAAAAGCTTTTGTCTTTTTTTTTTTTTTTTTTTTGGTGCTGAATTAGACTTATTTAATCTTTTCTAAGATGATCAGACTTCTGTTTAGAAACTTTTGGGGAACATTTTAGACTTTTTTAGTTTGTTTTTTTATATTCTCTTTTATTTGCTATTTCATAGGTTATCTATTGGTATATGGTTTTTCTCTCATTATAGAGGGCGCTATGGTTCTAGGCTATATTTCAAGAGCCTGCAAATGCTGATCCTGGGAAGCCTTCTTTCACTCCAAAGAAAGGGAAAACAAGCGTTGTGATGTTTGTCAGTTTACAAGGTAATTGGTGTTTCAGGATTATTATGGTATGATTTGGGGTCCAAGCCCTTTTCTTGTTCATCTGCATTGAAAATGTCTATGTGAATATTTCATAAGTCCCAAAAATGAAGGTAAATTTCATGTCATTCATAATTATTTTATTGAAATGTACTGCACATTTTTGTTTAATATTAATTTCTTTACATGTTGGATTGTGTTATTCTTATCTCTGTCTAAACATGTCAGGTTCTGAAAACAACAACATGTACAAAGTATGCATATTATCATCAAAAGAAGGGTTGGAAACCAGCTTTAGTGTGTGCTGATACATTTAGAGCTGGTGCTTTTGACCAGCTGAAGCAAAATGCCACCAAAGCAAAGATTCCCTTCTATGGGAGGTACTTTTTTGACACTTTACAAGTTCCATACTTAAACTTTAGAAGTTTGCTAAAATTTTGATGTTAAAGAAATTGATGCAATACTGCTCAATTTAGGCTTTATACTTTCTTAAATTTCCGTTGGTCACCCAGGCTGCGCACTAGTAATTTTGGTACATGCTTCCTCATGGATATTGAGAGTGATGCAGGTCATTTAGATAGATGTAATTCATCTTAGGGGTTACACTCTTTTTGCTATGTAGCCCTACCTTTATAAGAAAGGACTTTAGATACAAAGAGCTTTCTTCATATCATGGTTTTTATCTCTTTGTTGTCCTCCTCTTCCTCGGCCAACCATTCTCATCTTGACCATTCCATGATCATGTATGTGGGATTCATCTATCGACATTAGCTTAGAACATTTGAGTGTTTGCTTCAACAAATGTGTTTTTGATTCTAAATGAAGGACTTATGTGATAAAGAGCAATGGATACCTTGCCAATGTGTATGCAACTTACGTGCATTAGTGTTCACACACGTGAGTATGGGGGTATTATGTATGTATTTATTTTTTAACTATTATGTCTAGAAAAAACTGAAATAAAATTTTAATTGCTATTCCTATACATGAATAAAATGCATATGCCTATAATTTTGTTAAGATGTCTTTCTAAAAAATAATAAATATAGAAATATCATTAAGTTCCTAGAGAATTCAAGGGACTTAAGGGGCTCAAAAGGCCTTAAAGAACCAAACGACAAGTCTTAAAGGCAATGCATAGAGAATTCAAGGAGAAGCCTCAACTCTTAGTAGCTTCTTCAAGACGGGAAGAATCAAGGAAAGAACGGAGGATGGAGGGGTGACAGGAAGAAACGAAAGAGGAAGAATCTCAGTGCCAAAGGTATGTTCCTATTGAATCCCAACTCTCTTCTTCTCCTCTTTTGTTTGACCGAGCACTTGCTAGGGAGGGGCTCTTCGGTCGGGCAGGCTCTACAGTTAGCACAGAAAGTGGGGAGCCATAAACTTAAACCCCAATAATGATTCTACCATCGGGGGCAGATATTGTTGAATTTTTGCCATAAGGAAAAGAGTTGGTAGAGGTGGAGAAACCTCTCGACCCTCAAAGGGATGATGGGGAGGATGAATCAGCGTGAGAGATGTTTGACCGCCATCGCGGGAAGAAAGTCGCTTGCTGGTTCAAAAAATCCTCGGGTATGTCTCTGGAAGGGTATGAAGATGAAGTGTTGAATTTAATGTATAAAATAAGTGACAGAAGACAGAAAGAAAAAGGGAAGGAGTTGTAGGGGACGACGAAATTTGAAAGAGAAATGAAAAAACTAGAATGGACATTGCAGGATAAGGGAAGGGTTGCAAGAGGGTTTGTCGAAGAAGGGACAACGACAATTCTCTGGAAGTATTAATGAAGATAAGAATACTTTCTTGGAATGTTAGAGGGGTAAATGATTCTGAAAAGAGGAAAATCATCAAGGCTTTCCTAAAAACCCAAAGAGTGGACCTTGTTCGTCTCCTGGAGACCAAGTTGAAAGGGACTTCATGGGAAATGGTTAGAAGTCTTAGGGTAGGTAGTTTTGTGGACTAGGTCGTTGTAAACGTAGTGGGAGCTTCAGGAGAGATCCTAATTTTTGGGATTCTAGACTTCTTCAGCTAGTGGAAAAGGAGAGTCGAATCCTACTATCGTAAGTTCAGAAATCGTGGAGACAATAGCACTGGGTGTTCACAGTATTTACGACCCACAACCATGGAAGGAAGAGATCAACTTTGGGGGAAGATTTGGGTGCAATAAGAGGTTTGTGGGGAGAGCCATGGTGTAGGGGAGGCAATTTAATGTAACTCGCTTCATGAAAGGAACATGGAAGGGAGAATTTTGAGCTCTATGAGGAGGTTCTCCCAGGTCCTCGATGAACTTGAATTGAAGGACTTTGCTTTGCAAGGGGGTCCATACACATGGAAGGAGGTCTAAACAGCCAAAGGATGGCAAGGTTGGACATATTTGTGGTTACAGAGGCTTGGGAAGTTCAGAGGAGCACAAAGCTCAAGTACCAAAGCCTCTCTTAGATCACCCCAATCCTTCTTAAATGAGGAGGCTTTCTTTGTTAGGGATCACTACCCTTTAGGTTCGAGAACATGTGGCTCAAGGAGGAAGGTTTTAAGTACCCCATTAATGATTGATGGTGCAGCTACGAGATAAGAGGTACTGGAAGCTATGTGTTGATAGGAGAACCGAAACTTTAAAGGCCAAACGTAGTTTGAATAAGAATTCCTTTGAGAGGTGAAGAAAAGTAGAGGAGGTCTTAAAGAAAAAGTAAAAGAGTGGGATGATTTAGATGTTCAAAGACCTCTATCTTTAAGGAGAGGAGTAGAAAATGGAGGCTCTCAAAGAGTTCAAAACACCGGGCCATGTTGGAAGAAATAATGAGGTAAATCATGGGAGATATGGTCAAGGAAGGTGATATACCACGCAGATTTTCCACACGGCAAACTCTCAAAGAAGAGGGAACCAAATTACCAAGATGAAGATAAATGAAGCTTGACTTACTAAGGAAGAAGAGCTGAGACAGGGTATCGTGGAAGCCTCCAAAACTCTGTTATCAGATACAGGGGAGTGAAGAGCAAGCCTAGATGGGCTATCCTTTCAAAGATTCAGCGAGGAAGAGACTGCAAGACTGGAGCTCCCTTTTTATAGAAGAAGTGTTCACAACAATGAATAACCTAAATGGGGATGGGGACAAGGCCTTAGGTGTAGATGGATTCACGATCGCTTTCTAGCGCTTTAGTTGGGAAATAGTGAAGGCTAACATTATGAGGACGTTCAAGGATTTCTTTGAGACTTGGAAATTTCAAGAAGAACCTAAATACCACGTTTATAGTTATGGTGCCGATAAGGGAGGGGGAGGGGGTGGGGGGTGGGGGTGGTTGAGCTACCGGAGGCGGCTACGAGGAGTTTAAGGATTATAGGCCTATAAGCCTAGTGGGAAGCCTATATAAGCTGATAGCTATGAAGCATGACATGCCTACATGGTGAAGTTTCTATGTGTTGGACACTCATGTGTCAGAAACATGTCGGATGTTTCTGACACGCCACGTGGCATTTTATTGACTAGATAAGTCAAAGACTTCTGACACTGATGGACGTATTTCAGTGGGTTTTAATAAAATTATGGGCTAACATTCACAAAGCCCAATGCAATATGGGCCCTAATTCTTAAAAACCCTTAACCTTTTTGAATTTATTTGGCCTCTTTTTCTCACTTTGACATTCTTTCAAATATCAAGAAAATATTCGGTGATATTTCATGTGTAATATTCGGTGAAGCTTAAAATTATATCAAATTTGATGAAAATATTTTTTAAGTCTAAATGACAAAATTAAGCAAAATACATGTGTTAAAGACAATATTCATATTTAGTTGTAAAAATTCACATTTAATGCCAAAATGAAGATAGATGTTGCACGAAAAATTATTCAAATATTTAAACCTTATTTAAGATAAATGAGAGAAATTGAGCACTTATAATTTCTATAAAAATCCAGGTTCGATTGCCTATCAAAAAAATTCATTAACTCATGGAAGAGAACAAGTCAAAACCACAAAGAGTTGATGACTCGTTTTTGTCCATAACAATCTTCGACTTCGCCAAGGAGACTCCAAACTATAAATCGCATGCCAATCTAAAATGCAGGACGTTGGCGAGATGGTTTCACTCAATGGATATAGAGAATGTCGGACTCTTGAGATTGCGCATCTTTCTCTTGATGAACATGAATTGAAGTCATGCTTTTATTTGATTCAAGGGAATGCTAGTATTTAGTTTTAGTATTACTTATGCGTCTTTTAGAATACTTATAAGAACAATGTTTGAACATTTGTTTTTTATTTATCTAAATTGCTTTTTAAGGATAATATTTGTAAGGATGATTATTTTTTTTATTATTCCGTGTCCTAGTTTTTTGGAATTTGCCTTGTCTCGTCGTGTCATATCCCCTTGGTCGTGTCTGTGTCCATGCTTCCTTGATCGAGCAAAGTAAAGGTCCTAGCAAATCGATAAAGAGGGGCAAGTGCATTACCGATAAATGAATCCCAAAATACATTTGTCAAGGCGCATAAATTATGAATGCTTTCCTCGCTGGTTTAATGAAGCCGGTTAGGTACCTGTTGAAAAGGAAGGAAATAGGGGTTTTGTGTAAGCTAGATATAGATAAAGCCTACAATCAAATAAACTGGAACTACATCATACATATTCTTATAAAAATGGGGTTTGGAGGTAAGTGGGTCAACTAGATAAAGAGATGCATATCAACTGCATCTTTCTTAGTGTTGGTAAATGGTAGCTCAATAGAGTTTTTCAATAGCACTAGAAGCTTGAGGTAAGGGGATCCCCTTTCCCCATACCTGTTTATCATTAGTATGGATGTTTTTTCTATCCTCGTGGATAAGGCCGCCTCTAGGGGTTTCCTATCGTGTTTCAAAATAATCTAATAGATTTGGTGAGGAGCTGCAGATTATCCACTTGTCATGGATGACACCCTAGTGTTTTGCAATGATTCTAGGGACGCTTAGCTTACCTCAAGTGGATTTTTGCATGGTTTGAAGCCATTTCTAGTATGAAAATCAACTCAGAGAAAAGTTTAATCATGCCGTTGAAATGTGGAGAATTACATGATCCGTTTCCGAGTCGGTTGTTTGATTAAGAGCTCTACCCTCCACTTACTGTCTTCCTCTAGGTACGCAGGCGTAACTTTACAAGTCTAGGATGGAGTGGAGGAAAGGTTCAGGAAGAAGCTAGCTCTATGGAAGAGGCAATACATTTCAAAAGGGGGAAGGTTAACCCTTATCAAGAGCACTCTTTCTAATATGCCTATTTACACGATGTCTCTGTTTCGGATACCAAAAAGGGTAAAGTCTGATCGAGAAAATCCACGAGACTCCTACGGGAGGAGGTAATCCGATAGAAAATTCACCTAGTAAATCAAAGTACAAATGCACCAAGAAGAGGAAAGGTGGTCTAGGTATTTGCGTACCGAAAAGTTGAACAAGTCCTCGCTTGAAAATGGAATCGAGGCTAGCTATGGAGAACAACCTCTAGAAGGATCTTTATTAAACTCCAAATATACTGAAGAAGGAAGCTTGTTCTCGTGGAGCTCTGGTGGGAAGTTTCTGGGTGGGACTTTGGAATTATATTAGAAAGAGAAGCTTAGCTGAAACAAGATCATAAGCCATGCTAGGTGATGGGGTCAATAAAATTTTGGGAGGATAAATGGTGTGGAGGAAACCTACTTTGTGAATAGTTCCCAACGTTGTATACTTTGGCTGTCTCAAAAGGGGCTAAAGTGTGGGAGAGGTTTAGGACACTACAAGGGGGGAAGGAGGATGGAACCTCAGGATTTGTCGTCATTCAATGATTAGAAAATGGAAGAAATCCAAAAGTCTCTATCTCATTCGATTAGCAAAGAAAAAAATCCTTCAATGGAAAGTGACACAATTTTTGAAGTTAGTGGACAAGAAAGGCTAGCAATACGCTAAAGCTAACTATAGGAACTCGGGAAGGTGACACCCCCAGAGCTCTCCCCACAGTCTAATATGGGAATGTAGCTTGCATTCTCTAAAGTGAGTGTGCCCACTTGGGAGGCTTGGGTGAGGAAAGGTGTCGACCACGGATCAATTGAAAAAGGGGATTTCAACCCTGCGCTGCATGTCCCCTTTGCAAAGAAGATGAGGAGAGCATGCACTCATCTCCTACTTCACGCCCTTCAACCGGGCTTTTAGTAGCCTCTTTCCTACCAGAAAGTGATTTTGGGGTTTGTCCTACTCTTGTCAAGATTTGATGGCGTGCCCTCGAACAAATCTTCTCTCGTTAGAAAGAAAGGTGAAGCATGTGGAAGACAACTTTTCCTAGCTCTTTCGGGCGATTTGTATGAAAGAAACAAGGTACTTTCGACATTGATAGTTTCTCTCCCACTGATTGAAACATTCTTTCATAATCTCACTTTCTTGGGCAAGGTAATTTATGAGGGGGAACACTCTATTGTGCTTGTTTATGTGTATTCTCTAGCACTCCTAAAATTCCCTTTTTGTTTCGTGGGTAGTTGATATATGGTCCTCTACTTATCTCTTTGTTTTTCTTTCCTGGTATACCCTCGTATACTCTGTGGCTCGCCCTTGTCAATATATTAATGAGCTTACTTATCAAAAAAAAAAAAAAAAAACTAAATATTAAAAGAGTACTAGCCCTAGTGTTCAACTTGATTACTAAAAGGTTCCCTGGATATTAATAATTTCTTGTTTATGCACTTGTAATTGTTCTAAATTTGAGGAGGCAAAGCGCAAGGATATGCCCAAGTGAAAACTTTATGTAGCCCACAATATTTCTTGGCTTATGAAAAAAGTTGGGCGAGCTTTCTTCATAAATTGAAATTGTGGGCCCTTGTATATTAGAAAAACTTCAATGACTATAAGGAGTATCCGAAGCAAGTTATAGTGGATTTAATGATGAGTTTGGTTTTCCAAGTTGAGGGTAAGATAAACTACCAAAAATCTAGCAGAATAAACTTATTATGATGTAGGAAAATGTTAGTGCTTGTTTAAAAATGCTTCTTCTCAATCTAGTCGTAGAGATCGAAGGAGGGGTGAGCTGGTCCGTGGTAGAGTCAAAGTCGTTTGAAATCTCCATAAAGGGATAGGGAGTGAAAATGGAAATTCTAAAAGAGATGCAGGTTTGTCCCGTGGATTAGGTATGGGGTAGTGAGTTTGTTTTTGTTTTTTGAAAAAATGTTGAAGCTTGTAGTCAGGATGAGGATGGAAAGGTATGTGGCAAAATTGGGTTGAAGATGGAGGAGTTTAGGTTAGAGTAGCTTTAGAGCCACATCTCTAAAATGATGGTATATTTCCTTATTCTCTACTTGGTTAGTTGCATGGATGCCAAGAAAGTTTTTTCTACCTTTCCTTGAAGGAAAGGGTCTCCCTTGGGCTGTGGTTTATTTATGTTGAGAAGGTAGCTATCTTGAACTAGTTTTCTCCTTAAGAGTAAAGGAATCTTCCATACCTAGTTGCTTGAAGGCATGTGGAGAAAGATAGCTGTTTAATGGAGCCGACAAAAGGTATGTTGATTGAGATAAGAAGAGCATGATATGACGAGTGAAGCAGTTTGGATTCTGCTTGGGGATAATGTTCAGATCAAAAAGGAGAATTTAAGGCTCTATACAATTGAGAAATAAGGAGAATATTTACCTGATGCCAAAATTGTTTTTCTTGAGAATACGGATTAAAGAAGATGAATTTCTAAGAAGTACATCAAAAAAGAAAATTTAGATTTATTGTAATTAGAGTTTAATTAGGGTTAGTAGTTTGAAATTAAGATTATTTGTTGGAATCAAACTAGGATCAGAGTAGTTGTAATAAACTTATGATTAGAGTAATGTTATTAGAATTCTAGTACATTCGGGTGAAGGGCTAGAGAGTATTCTTTTCAAACTATCAATATACCAAAGGAGGCAAAGAGATACACAAGCTAGTAAAGGCTTTTTTTTTCACGAGCAAGGCAGAATATATTAATCACCAAAAGAAAGAAGCCAAATGCTTCCCAAAAGTATATTAGGAGTATACTAAGGGGGCAACAAAGAGACAAAAAGGAAACAAAAAGCAAGAAACAAAGAACAACCCACCAGCCCCAAAAAATCATCTACAACCCAACCAAGTTAAAAAATCTAGTAAAGATTTGTTTCTATCCACACAGTACACATAGGATAAGACCATAAATTACTAACAAAGAAGTCTTCATCCTGTGAGTTGAGAAGGCTTCATTCTCAAAAGCCACTCTATTCCTTTCGCTCCATATTGTCCAAAAAAGACAGGGTAGGGCTGCCTCCCAAACTCTCTCCAAGAATACAAGTGGGTGCATTTCCAAGAAGAAAAGGGAGGAAATATCAAGGACTTTTTTAGTTCTTAAGAACCATGTTATTGTTGTGCTTTTGTAAATAGAGAGATAAACCTAGTATGAGAGGTTTTTCGGAAGTGTTTGGAAAATGATAAACAAAGAATAGGCTGATCTTCTAGTCTAGGAAATAGTTGGGGATTTACTTTACTTCTATTCCTCTATGTTGAGAGAAAAGGAATATTGTATTCTCATTAATTTACAAAGGAGGAAACAAACATATTATATTGTAGTATTAGGGCAAAAAGAAAACAAAGTTTGAGTCTAACTCGGAGACTAAAGAGAGAAGGAAAAGAATCCTTAAGGGATTAGAGACTACTCCCAAGACTCCTCTTGTCGAGCATATAGATCAAAAGCACCCAACTTGTCACATATATACTTTATCCTAGGAACTTTAAGAGACTTAGTGAAGATATTTGCTAGTTGGTCATTAGAGTTGACAAAACTAGTAGTCATGCATCCCGATGATAAAGTGGCAATCCATTTCAATGTGCTTGGTCCTTCACATGAAAAATCGGTTAGGTGAAATATATAAGGTCGCTTGATTATCACATATAACTTCATTTGTTCATCCTTCCCAAATCTTAGCTCTGGAGGAGCACGCTCAACCATACGAGCCACATTGGTTAAGACCATAGCTCGACACTCCCGCCTTCAACACTAGATCCGACCACTACATCTCGTTTACTCTTCTGGGTGATATTAAGTTACCTAATGAACACACACACCGATGTAGAGCTGCGATCAAGCAGTGAGCTCTACCCGCATGCATCACTCGCAGCCAAATAATTTGCATATGACTTCTTTGTTCTCATACAACACCCCTTGTCCTGGTGTTCCTTTGACATAACGGAGAATACGAATTGCAGCATGGAACTTCTGGAAAATAGAGAAGAACTCAGCATGAGTTTTCATTAAAAATAGCCAAGTACATCGAGAATAATCATCTATAAAAGTAACAAAGTATCGGAACCCTAAGGTAGACTCAACTCGAGAAGGACCCCAAATATTAGTGGCTAACCTCGAAGCGAGACTTTGCCTGCCGATTCAGTAATCGTGGAATGAGACATGAATATGTTTCTGAGCCGATGACCTACACTCAATCGAGGACAAACTGGCAACGAGAACCGGTTTTAAAGCTTTGAAATGTTCGAATGACCAAGACGATTGTGAATAAGGAGAGAAGTATCCATGGAAGTGCACGCAATGGAAGATGAAGGTGAGCTAAGATGAAAGAGGGCCTCAGATCAGCGCCCCATGCCAATTGTTTGCCCCAGCATTCGGTCTTGTACGTGACTGCAGTGGATCAAAAAGGTAATCAAACAATTAAGATCACAAGTCAACTTACTAATGGAAATCAAATTAAAAGGAGAATCAGAACATAAAGGACATAAGTAAGGGGTAGGGAAGGAAGAGGGCATGTCGAACCGATTCCTTTAGCTATGGTTTGAGATCCATTAGCTAAAGTAACCATGGGTAAAGGAGAAGTAAAGGTAAGAGAAAAAAAAAAATCCTTATTACCGGAAAGATGATCAGAGGCTCCAGAATCAAGAATCCAGGGTCTATAGGAATGTGAAAGGCAAGCACAGGCATTACTGGTCTGGGTAACAAACGCAATGGATACAGATTTGGATGCTTGAGTGCAATAGGGGTATGCAACTAATTTCCTCGATGTAATAACAACAAATGCAGCCAAAATGAGAGAAAAATTGAACCATTGGTAGCCATAGAAACCAAAAAGTAAGAAATCACAACTATAAGAGATCCAAGAATGAAATACAACGCCAGGATGAGGCAAAAACAACTCCCAAAACCCACGCTATCGCGTCGGAAAATCAAGAAAAGCCAAAAAGTATGGTCAAGGCTTGACACAAAATAGAGGAAAAGTGCAGATGCGTGCTTCGAAAGGGTGAGGACCAAAGGGGCTAGAGAAGCTTTGCCGGGCTGGACGCCTGTGGGAGAAGGGCGTGGTCGAAGTCAAGCCACGCTTCCCACGCACCACCGCAGACAAGGATGGAAGCTCACACAATATACCAACGCTGCGGAGCATTGTTTGATGTCGGGTTTCTTCTCGACGCAGTAGATCGGTGAGATGATTAGATGGTGAGTTCGCCACTGAAGATGAGGTCACGAAAATCTCGGCCAAAAAAGTCGCTGGTGCTAGGAGGTTCCGACGAATGATGGCTTCTGCGAGGCTTTGTGACCATTGTAACGTGACTCGGAGTGTGACACGGTCGTTGGATGGGTGGTTGGAATTGACTACACGACGAAGCCCTAACCCTAATATTATCTTATTCTTTTATGGCTCTCACATCAGATATTTCCACATAGATGCTTTTATGAGATATTGAGGAGACTATAGAGCACCGATCATTGCAAAATTCAAGACGCTTTGGGACCTTTATTTTGATGATTGTGTGGGACTAGCCTGGCCTTCTCCCGCGCCGATTCTTCATACCCTTCTGTAGCCCAAAAGAGCCCCGGTAAAAAGCAAATAAACTCAATCTCATAAAGCACTTGTGTTTTTTCTGACTTTATATCGCAAGAAATAGGGTGGTGTTTGAGAATGGGGCAAACTCCTCCGTCAAAAGGATTAAATCTAACTTCCTGAGCAATTTGTGGACTTGGGAAAATTTGTATAGTATTGATAACACGAATTCTTTATTGGATTTTTTGACTTGGTTGGGGAGTAGGTAGGGAGTTTGAGTTTGTTGTTTGGGCCGGTAGGTTTTTTTGCAGCTTTTTGCTAGCTGTTTTTGTTTTTTGTTTCTCTTAATCTGTCTCTTGTATATGCCCCCAGTGTACTTGGAACTCTTTGCTTTTACTGGTAAAAAATGCCACAACCACTGGGCTTGTAGTTTGTGATTCAAAGTTTAAGATAGTTGGGTATTGTCTTGGTATTTAGTTTTGTATAGAGGGTGTTCTCTACTAGATCAGACTGTCTATATAGGAAATGAGCCTTATCCTTTTCTTGTACCTTAATCATTATTACTTATCATATAGCATATCATTTTTTTTTTTTTTTTAAAACACACACACTTCTAAAGTGAGTTTGGTGTTTGTTTGTTGTATGAACATGCTTGTGGGTGAACATAGGCATTTTATTTAACTGTTAGGAATAGATGAGTTATGGCACATATCCTGGACGGTATGAGTATGTATTTTTTAAAATGATAATTCACTTTCCATGTTCTTCGTACTCGAGTCCTTCATACTTCGTCTCATTTGGTTCTTTAATCATGTTTTTTTTTTCTACAGCTACATGGAGTCAGATCCTGTGAAAATTGCAGTGGAAGGTGTAGAAAGATTTAAGAAGGAAAATTGTGATCTTATAATTGTAGATACTAGTGGCGCCACAAACAGGAGGCTGCTCTCTTTTGAAGAAATGCGCCAAGTTTCTGAAGCAATCGCATTTTTTCGCATCTTTTGCTCCAGTTATCTTGTCATAGTTACTATGCATGCTAATTTTATTGCTTTGGACACCAGAGACCAGGATCTCTGTTATATTTGTTATGGATAGCAGCATTGGTCAAGCTGCATTTGACCAAGCTCAAGCATTCAAGCAAAGTGTCGCAGTTGGAGCTGTGATCATTACTAAAATGGATGGGCATGCAAAGGGAGGTGGAGCTCTTAGTGCGTAAGTGATATTACTGTGCTTGTAGCATTCGTTATGCTTTCTGTCGCTTCACTACCAACTTTTGATTCTTTTTCTATCTGTTTGCGAGTTTAATCACTAGCCTTCTAGTTGTGTAGGTACTAATCATTATATCCCTATATATAGTACATTTTTTAGGGATCTAAGGCAGATAAGGATCCTTGTAGAGAAATCCAAATAATTAGGATTTAAGGTTTTGCTATATTTTGGTTGCATGGTATGTCATTTTAATTGGGTGATATACTAAAGATCATTTATTACAGGAATGTAATTGCATTATCATTTAATATTTTGTAAATGATGCCTTAACTATTATGTCCATCAGGCATGCATGCAAGGTAACTCAAGTTCTGTAGGATATAGTTATGGCAGTGATTTGGGTATAGGATAAGTTCTCATCGTTCCTCAGTTCTACCACCTTGTCTGTGTTTCAGTTTGTCCAGGGTTACCATTGCTTTATTCAATTGGTTATGTTTCTTCATTTGATCTAGAGAATCTCTGTGACATAAATCCGTGATTCTTACTTGCCTTTATTTTATGATTGCCCAAAAGCTCTTTTGACTATAAAAACTTTAGAGGTATAGTTACATATATTTTAAAATAGAAAGTTCTTGATGCCTGAAGCCCCTTTAAGTGAAGTTAGAATATGATGCTTTAGTTGAAGAGCTTATAAAACTGCAGCCATAAGGCAGGCTTTTTTCCAATAATCCGTTTACTGGAAGCTACAGCTATGCCGAATGAGTCCAATTCACAATTATTCTACCTCTTCTTTTATGCTATCATGATATTCTCTTTTTACCTGTTTCAAATCAACTTTCAATTTGAGTATTTTTCTGGCATATTATGTTCAAATAACGGAGATTTCTGTTGAGGAGTTACCATATTTTATTGATTAAGTGTTAGGGCTCCCCCTCACCCCCTCCCTTTCCTCTTTCTCTTGGTAGTTTTTCTTTGTGCAGTGCCTTTTGCAGAAAGAGAATATTTGTGAAAATAGAAACGTGTTGGATGTTTCACAGGAAATATTTGGTGTTTAAATCACTATTGTCATTTTTACAATCTCATTTTCTTCCACTTTATATATGCAGTGTTACAACAAAGAGTCCTACACATATTTATTGAACCGGAGAGCATATGGATGAGTTTAAAGCTGATGTTAAACCATTTGTCAGCCTGTTAGGTATTAACCCGCTGATTACTATTTTCTTCTCTCAGGTTTTGATGTTCTTTGACCAAAATGAAGCGCAGGAGTGCTTTCCAAATACTGACAAATTTTATAAGCTATTAACATTCCATGCCCTTTTAAACCAGGAATGGGTGACTGGTCTGGTTTCTCATGGACAAAATCATGAAGTCGTCTTATGGATCAGCAGCCAGAGCTTCTGCAAAAGCTTTCAGAAGGGAACTTTACCTTAAGAATCATGTATGAGCAATTTCAGAACATTCTTAAAATGGGTCCTATTGGTCAGGTATGTCATTTAAACACTTTGCATTAGAGCTTGGTAAATAATCGTTCATTTCTTTGTAGAATCAATTTTTCCTGGTGTGAGGCATGCTACACACTAATATATATGATATAATGGCCATCTTAATTGCAATGTGTTGCATAAACAATTTTGGATCAGCATAAACTAGGTCTTGGAATGGAATGGTATGTTTACATAAGTAATATAAGACATAAACACACTTGATTGTAGCCTGTTACATCAACCATTTAGGACTTGAGATGGGAGATGATCCTCTTAAAAGTTAACCTTCCAGCTTGCTTTTTCTCCGAGTTCAAAGTAGAAAAGGAAGAAATGCATATGAAAGGATACAGTATACAACTCCTTAAAAGAAGCCATATGCATCCCATTCAGAAAGACTTACAAAGGAAGAGCCTCCTGTATAAACTAAACAGAGGATGCAACTTTAGTACACAGAGCAAGTCAACAGCAATCCTTGGTTTCCCAGATTAATGAAGATTGAGGACATGTCCTTCAACCAATCAAGAGTTCAACCCATCCACTGATCAAACTTCCTTTAATTCTACTCATGGACACCCATTCATGATGATTGCTGAATTCCCCTTGAGGCAGACAAAAGGGAAGTAGATCTGCTTTCCAGCTGTTACAATGTGATTTGGACCTTCTAAAGAATTTCAAGTGATCAAAAACATAATGTAACAATAAGTAAGGATGCAATTGAAACTGAAACTTCATAGAATAAATCTCTGGTGTTTATAAAACCCAGGAACAGTTGACTTTTGTATCCACCCACACCTCTGCTAAGTGTATAACTAAGGTTCAGTTGTAGGATCTCAGCTTATGCAGTGGCTGATTCAAAGGGGGTGCGAGTGGCAGAGGTTTGAGATCCTTCAGGAGAGGAAGGTTTGAATCCATGCTTTTTAAGACCCTTCAACAATTGGGAGTTGGAGTTGGTAAATGGGTTTATTTATAATGATCCAAAAATAAAAGAATTCGCCTGCATGTTAAGGATAGGATGGTGTGGAAAAAGACAAAGGATGATTTGTTTTCAGTTAAATCTATTTTTGATGAGTTGGAGGGAGGGAGGGAGTGCAGCCCTGTTTCCAAAAAAGATGATATGGAATCCTTGTGTTCCCATAAAGGTGGGTTTCTTGGCATGGGAAGTGTGGTGGGGGTAAAGGAATGACTTTGGATCAGCTAAAGAGAAGGGGTAGGGCTTGTGCCAATAGATGTTTTCTTTGTGGTGAGAATGAAGAGAGCATAGTGCTTATTCATCCCACTGTTCTACGCGCGGGAGTTGTGGACTATTCTTTTTGCTTTTATGGGGGTAGATTGGGTTCTCCCTTACTCGGTGAGAGACTTAGTTCTTTAGTGGAAAGGAGCTTTTATGAGAAAAAGAACCAGAAAATTTTGGATGGCTGCCCCCCTTTGTCTTTTTTGATCAATTTGGAAGGAAAGAAATTGGGATAGTCTTTTGACAATGAAGTGTTTTCGCTCAGGCTTTTGAAATTTTGTCTATTCTGTGAGGTCTTGGTCAGATTGTTCATACATATTATGACTCTTTGTTTTGTAATCAACTGTTTGCTTTGTCATAGGAGTTAGTGACTTAGTGTTGGGGCTGGTGAGCCTCATGGTTCTTTTGTTCCTTTTGTATAGACTATAGCCCTCTAGGTGCCTATAGTACAATGTGTTCATTGAAGTATATAAACAAACACTGGTTCCCATAATTCTTTTGCAATCTATGACTATAGAAGTTTGGTTAGATCAAGAATAATAACTACTATATAACAGTTGTTTTGTT
Organism: Tetrastigma voinierianum; assembly: GCA_016808115.1. Lineage (NCBI taxonomy): Eukaryota > Viridiplantae > Streptophyta > Magnoliopsida > Vitales > Vitaceae > Tetrastigma > Tetrastigma voinierianum. Next base: position 206,875 of record JAEQBH010004250.1, on the reverse strand, counting down.
TGACACAAAAAATAAGTTCTGTACTTATATAGAATTTGAACTACCAGGTTCATATCGTAATCCAACAACATAGCTAGGCCTTCATCTTCATAGATGAAAAGCTGTGCTGACCAGCACATGGTAAGTGAAACAGTAAAATTCTCCAAAGGAAAACTACAACTACTATTGTTCCTGGAAATTTGTTTCTTTTTTTCCTTTTCTTTTTAGTTCCATTGAGATAGGGGGGGAGAAGGTGTTAATATGCACCTGTAATAGAGGGGGTCATGTCTCCTATTACAAACAATGTAGACAAACCTTCCTTTTCTACACATGAGGAGAACTTTGACCTGATCAAGACAATGGCCAACTAGCATTTACTTCCTATATCTGTTATGAGTTGAACATTAGTATTTTTTGAGGAGCGACTATTAGTCTATTACAACTAAAATACTGGGAAATTTTCCCCTGGATGTGCAAAGAGCGATATGCTAACTAGAGCCTTATAAAAAGAGGTGATTGTTTCGAGGTTTTCTTGAAAGTAGGTTGAAGTCACTACTTTTAAACTTTACTCATTGCACTTGTGAATAAGAAAAACAAATTTATGTAAACTCCAATAACGCCCTTCAGTGGCTCATGAAGCCCTAAAATTTAGCTGGAGAGAAAGAAATCGGATTTGATATATTGACAAAGGCATGAAGAATGACTTTACCATGAATACATCTAAAGAGAATAATGACCAACCTTTACCCAGGACTGATGGAGATGTAACTACAAACAAGTTGAGAGAGGACATGAAAATTTTTAAGTTCTCAATGTCCAAATCAATAAGATCATAATAGAAGTTAAGGTGGTAAGGATTTTAATTGTGAACTCTCTAGACTTAGGTGGCGTTTGTTTTTTAACTTAATGCTGAAACTAAATAGCTTTCAACATTAAGCTGTTTGTTTTTTTTTTTAATTTCACGACTTATTGCTGAAATTTTTTAAAAAAGTTCCTCGAATGTAAAAACAGTAAATATTCGACTTTTCTATTTAGAAAGTCATTTTTCCACAAAAATAAAATAAATTCAATCATTGTCCAACAAGAAGAAGAGTTAGCAATATACACTATTAGGGATGACAAACTAGGAGGATTCTTGGGGATTAGGCAAATTCGATCCCATCTCATTGCTTATTTTTTCTTTCAATTCTCAAACTCAGTTTTATTTAAAAAATTAAATTATATAAGGCTAAGATTTTAAAATTATCAAATCATCATATATTTTATTTTTGTTTTTATTTTTAATTTTAATTTTTTTATATTTGCTTTTATTTTTATTATATTAAAATTAATATTTTTCATAAAAATAAAAATATTATGAATTTTTATAAATTATTTATTAAAAACATTATAATTATTATTATTATTTATATTAAAGTATAAAAATAAAATAATAAAAAATTATTTTTAAAATATAATCTACGTAGACTTATTATTATTATTTTGGATACATATTCATATTACTATCTCGTAACTGCTTTCTACCCCTAAACAATTTTAAATGAACTTAAGATAAAGTCTATTTCCAACTTTCGAGATTTTTGTAAAAATCTCGCATCTGAGTCACTAAAGAATCCTATCACCCAAAATCTAAAATTTCCGCTTGTCTTAGAATCTCGACTAAACTTTTTGGGTCACTAGATTTCACGCATCGAATTTAACTACAAGTAGCTCTGCTTTCACAATATCCGACATTCAGAATTTTCTGTGCTTTCTTAACCCTATGATAATTTATTATTTTTATTAACATTTTGTTGGTTATTTTTGAAATTTTTAATTTTCTCTTGGTTTTACAGAGAATAATACTGAATCTGGCTCCGATTTGAGAAAATAAAACCCAAACCCGTTAAAATTCACATTAAAAATTAAATTAAACTCCGTGCCATTAAGAGCGAGGCAGATGGAAACCCAAAATAATCCTGGGTCCTGGTCATTATCCCTACTCACTACCTAACGTTAAAAAACAAACAACTTAATACTTAATGCTATTAAGTAATGGCCCAAGATTAAACTAAAGTTCTATTCAAAGATTAAGTAAAAACAACACCAATTTTAGGGATTTTTGAAATTGATAACACAAAGGTTTGACCCTTCACCGCAAATTTTCCGAAAAGGAATTCTCAATCCCATCACTCAACCTCAAAACAAATTATGTAATAAAAACCCCAAAAAAAAAAACCTATTGCAATAGATTTCAAGAGCATTACGTGACTATTTGACTAGGAAGTTGGTGTCGCCTCATCCATTAATGTCTCATCAAAGTAATCTAATTCCAAAGGATGGAACTTTCCTTAAAGAAAGTCATTTCCCAAGCCCAATTCTTTGGAGAAATCTACTAAAGCCCCAAACCTTTAGACGGTTTAGGCTTACACACTAGGTTTCAACTGATAAGATTATCTTTTTGGTAAATCCTCCTCAACCGCAAAGAAAAAAAAAGTCATTTCACAAATTTTCAATCTGTAATGTTATTGAAATTAGAATCTTGAAAAGAGATGGATGATAATAACTAGGAATGAAAGATAAGAATGACTAATTTAGAGTTAATTCACTGTCCAACGGTAGAAAAGCTTTTTTCCATCCATCTAATCTTTCTCAAAATTCTATCGATTATTGGATTCCATAATGCACTTGCTTTTGACTTCTCTCCTAATGGAAGACCTATGTTAAAAGACTAATATGAGGTTTTACATTCAAACTTCAAAACCAAACTATTAATCGAACTCTTACTTATGTTGTTGGTTTAAGAGAGTGCTCTTGTCTTAAATTGATCATACTTGTTTAGATGTGCCCAAAACCCAATAAGATTAGTTTGAGTTTTTGTAGAGCTTCTGGTGGAAGGTCTAGAGAGAAAACATGGTAGCATTTACAAATTGTAAATCAGAGTTAAACACGTTAGTCGTCCTACTCCTACCCACTTGGAAGCCTTCCAATAAGCCTCTCTTTCTTGTCTTGGTCATCTTCAGTACACATTATGTTTACTTGTTTGGGCAATAATTGGAATTGAACCTTTGATTGGAAGTGTAGCCCAAGTAATAATCAGAACTCTATTATAAGTGTCTAAATTTGTCTTGATGTTTTTGGTCTTTATTAAATGTAAGCCAAAATATGGAACAGTAGAAAACACTTTCTGGCCTGATACATATAATTGATGCATGTTTTGAACACAATTATCCTACAACCATAAGTCTCTTCTCATGCAGTTGGTGGTTCTCTTGTTTTATGTAGGTGTTCTCGATGCTTCCAGGATTTAGTGCCGAATTAATGCCAAAAGGTCGAGAAAAGGAAAGCCAGGCAAAGATCAAGCGCTACATGACCATGATGGATTCAATGACAAATGAAGGTGAACTTAATTTTTGCCGCTGGATGAATTTAGCTGGCCGCATGCATACCCAAAGGGAATTGCCGTTATTGCTTTGCTTTCTTTAATTTTGTTGCAGAGTTGGACAGTTCGAATCCAAAACTCATGAATGAGTCAAGAATAATGCGAATAGCTCGAGGATCTGGCCGTCAAGTAAGAGAAGTAATGGAGATGCTGGAAGAGTACAAGCGTCTGGCGAAGATCTGGAGCAAGATGAAGGGGCTTAAGATTCCTAAGAAAGGAGAAATGAGTGCCCTATCCCGTAACATGAATGCGCAACACATGAGCAAAATCATTCCCCAACAAATGCTGAAGCAGATTGGCGGCATGGGTGCTTTACAGAACTTAATGAAGCAGGTGGGAAACAACAAAGATATGTTGGGAATGTTTGGAGGTGCAGACAAGTAAACTATTGCTGTTACTCTCCAATGGCCGATCACAATCTACGATCCTCCATTGTCGTCTACAGAAATCATTGTCCGGCAGGGAAGGATGATATCCCACCCGAACTCTGGTCAATACTTCTTCTAACTCTTCTGCTGGAGACTTACGTATCAACAGCCCAACCTGTCAAATATATCTTTCATTTCTTCAGAAATCCTGTAATATTTGTGACTAAAATCTCAGTTTTGTATTTATTTAGTGCAAGAGGGGAAAAAAATATGCAGACCAGACCAGACCAGACCAGACTAGAGATCGCTGCTGATTGAAAATCTTTGTTTTGGGGCATGTTGGTTGGTGGGTGGGTTTGGATGGAACTGTGAAATCAAATAATCTTTATTTAGCATATCCTTGAAAACCTCTAAGGTGGGTAAGGGCGTCTCTCTCTCATGGTTCTTTTACTGATTGCAATGAATTTTAATAACAGCACATGCTTATGCTTGAAATAATGATGGAATGGAGTTTTAACTTAAATAATTTATTTGAAAATTTTTTGTTAAATTAGTTTAAACCGTAATAATACAGAACGCCATTGGCATGGGACAAACAAGAATCGGAATACGGGGCCTTTCAAATGTCGTTATCCATGGCAACGACAATTGGACTTAAACTACCAAAAGTTGTTGTCATGGACATTGACAATTGGACTTAAAACAAAGAGAAATTACACGGCAAGGACAATGGCAACAACAATTAGACAACGGATCTAGCAAACCGACCCACGATGAAGGAGATTAGAGAAACCCTAATGGGTGAAACCTAAGAGAGATATCAAAATGAAACGAATATAAGAGATGTTGGTGAATAATCAAAAATTCGGATTATGCCTTCAAACAATGAGAAGAGAAAACAGGAAAAACAAAAACCCTAATAATAGACAGCGAGGGACAACGATATGGAAGAATATTAATAAAGGAATTACCGTCATTCACGATACGACATTTATTTAATCGAATTACCACCGCCATGTATTAACTAAGATTCACAATCTAATCGGCTAATTGTCACGACAACCCGCATTAATGCCGCATTTTAATAATTACTTTGCTTTCTAAACTATTTTTATAATTTTTTTTCAATTAAAATATTTCGGTCCAAAACTCGATGAAATGAATATCTATAGCATTCCTCCAAACTTTTTCTGCAAAGACAATTCCGTGAGATGTTGTATTCCTGTAAAATTTCCTTTATTTATTGAGGTACATTATTTACATAAAACAGTTCAAGAAGCATATCCTTCTCGGCGGGTAACAAAACCGACAAGCTATATCATATGCTTATTGGTGGTGACTGACGGTCATGCATACGCACACACAGAATATATAGAATATAGAATATAGGAGAGAAGAAAAACTGACCAAAAAAGAACACCACATATTAATTTATAGCATGAGTTCATGTCATCTTTCCAAGAACTTGCTTAAAACTGTCTTTCTGAGTGGCTGGCTTCCTCCTCTTCATCGTCTTCCTCGGATTTGTCAGGCGAATTGAGGGCACATCTGATGACAGAATTAACCTGCATCCTCAATGTGGCATTGTCGACGAAGATGTCCGTAAGCATTTTTCTCAACTCGTCGTCCTTTGTCCTTGTCCTTGTATCACCATTGTTGCTATTCTGGCCTTCTCTTCCTCCTCCTCCTCCATCCACTCCCTCTGCTGCAAGCGCATTTTCCACGTCTTGTGCAAGGAGCTGTGCCTGTTCGATTTTATCGTTCAGCAGATGTACACAAAGAAATTAATTACACATCTAATACAGAGAGGTCAGAACTGTAAGAAATAAGACCCAACTAATGAAAAGTAATATGAATTAATTAAATGTCTTCAGCGTGAATAGTCATGATAGTCTGATATCATATCATTAAAAAAAAAGAGGAACAGAGAAAGCAAAAGCTTCAGATCAGAGCCTATTCCTATTTGGATATCGATGTTAAAAATAACTTTTTGTTCTTAAAAACAAGAAGCTGATTCCCAAATTGGAAAACATTTTTCATAACTTTTTGATATATAACAAACTTGTTATGAAAATACGGCCTTTTGTGATTTAACATATTCTAAATATCTTTACTTGTTTTCTACGAGTCAAAATATATTTGAACAGATATGAAGAATGACTGAAAATAAAGAGCCTCTTCAGCCCTTTGATTAAAAAACAGTTTTCTGTTTCTAAAAACGGAAAACTTTTTCCGCAAATTCATAAGAATTCATGAGAACGTTTGAGAAACAAGTTAAATAAAAAACAGCTTCTAGAAAGCAAGTAAGATCTGCCCTCGCACTTTTTAGAACAAAGAACATAGAAAAGCACAAAAAAAAAAATCAGTATAATATCATTCTTTTTCTCACTTGGCCATCTAATATATCAATGTCAAAAATCTTCAAAGTTCATAACCTGAGGAGTAGCTCAAAGGTGAAATTACTGCTGGCTCAAGCCCCGTAGGGCCGTCCTTTAACTTCAAGGCCCTATGAGATTAGTAAAGCTAGCCTAGTATAGCCACGATTATTAAAAAAAATATATCTTCAAAGAATATTTCTTCAAATTACATGTGCTTTTCTAAATTTATTTCAATTTTTTCAATAAAATTGCATTAAACAAATAAATTTTAATCAGACTATTCTAAATCATTTTTCTAGTTCTACAAACAAATTTCAAATTAAGAAGACTTTTATTTATTAGATTCCTTAATAAGTCCGAATAACTTTAAGACTAATTTAAAACTCAAATAGTAGTAATTAATATCATAAATTTATAAACTAAAATTGGTCAAGTGACTATTGTTTCACTTCCATATGAAATTATTGTTTTTTTATTTTTTTTCACAAGACATAAATTTTAAATTAACTAAGAATTAGTATATCCAATTCATTTATAAGTCTAATAATTTCTAAAATTAGTTCAAAGTTTAAACGGTTTTTTAATCAGATTGGAACTATAATTAATTAATTGAATTTACAATGTTTTTACCAAACTAAAAACTGAAAAAAATATTTTTAAACATCCAAAAAAGCAGTTTTTATTTTATTTTTATAAAACCCTTTTAAAAATAATTGTTAAACAACATCATTTCTATAAAACGCTCAAAAGCAGTTTTTTTCGTGAATTTAGAACAGTTTTTCCAAAACAAGAATAAAAAAACATGGCAAAGAGGGCCCAAAGTATTTAAAAATTCACAGCACCTTTTATATGCATTTAATTAATTATTGTATATTTTCAAATAAATGCCAAAACCTCAAGAATATGTGTATAATTATCAGATAATTACACGCATCTATATATATTTGTGAGGTTCTAGCATTTATTTGAAAATATATAGTATTAATTAATTATAGCATATATAAATGAAGTGCTGGTAATTTTTTGATAATACACAGTATTAATATTATCAGACTGATATTCAGGATTAGTTTTTAAAATTTTTTCCAACTAAGCCCCAAGTTAATTTCAAATAAATTATTTAAACATCAAAACCTTTGAAAATAAGAGTTCTAAAGACTAAATTAATCAACAAGAGAATATTTAAGATACCTCAGCAAGTAGAAGACCAATTCTATTGTCGGATGTTGTCAGCAGATCAATAGCATCAGATGTCGATGAAGTATCCATAATTAATTTGTCCTCTTCTTCAACTAGGAAATTGACACTGCATTCTTGAAGCCGATTTCGGAGAATTTCGCATTCATGCAGCAACTTCATGTTAGCATTATTTACTTTCTCCCTTCTCTGCATTTCCTTTTGAAGAACTCTCTGAAAAAATACAGATAAAATTAGGTACAAAAACATTTTGCTAGTGATCGAATCAGTGGCTCAAAACCGTGAAAGGATTTCGCTCCTGATATATGATTGAACAAAGATTAATAATTTATTTGATGTAACCATAAGACTTAATACCAGGAGACAAATTATGGATTGACATAAGCTATCCCATTCACTAATCATATGAATTGGACGATTATCTGATTATTCAATCTTCATTGTCAATAATTGATCCATAATTGTCCATGGAAGAAAGTAACAAAGGAAAACTGAATATAAAGAAGTAATAAATTACCTCTACTTCAATCTTTTTCCTTCATCACCGGCTCAAATTTTGCTTCAATTCTGACTGAGAACTACGGAGAGATTTCACTTCTTTAACAAGTAGTTTTAGATCTGCTTTTGATTTTGCCTCTGACTCTTCCTGATGTTTCTGCAGGTTTTCGAATAGTTCTCTAGCAACATCCAACTCCTGCAGCAACATTTCATTCTCCTGAACAATGGATGCTTTTGTCGATGCTAAAAGTTTAATCTTCATCCTGAAATGTTTCCACATATTATTTGCTGAAGCCCCAAAAGTAATTCTATGGAAAGAAGAATTGACAAAAATGGTTGTATGTCTAATTAAAAAGTACCTGTGCAGACTTCAACTTCAGCTCCATCTCCAAACATTTACTTCGAAGTTCCTCGACATCCCACTGTGTTTGTGTAAATCTTTCCCTTTCAATTAATACAGCTTGCTGTAAGCTGTCTTTACTACTCTGTTTTGTAGTTTCAAGTTCCACTTCCAGATCCTTGACCTAAGAGAAATTATATCAATAAAACAGTCATCAATATATAACATTCAAATGTCATGAAGTATATCAAGACCGCTTTGATTTTAAGTAGCATTCTCTCCTGTAACTATCAAGATCCATATGGTTACAGAAGTTCTCGTTAACAGAAAACCTCAATGAAAGATAATGAAATGTTTAACAGTCTTTATCTGAATTCAAAACTAATTTACAAAAACAATAGTAAGAAAATATTTAGTCCAACTAAATTAATCTCCAACTAAATTTCCAATACAACCAAATTACATTTGTCAATCTGAAAGAAATAAATACTGTTGAAGGGCTTAGATGCCATTGACTGTATACATTCTCTGGGTGCCCTTGACAATTATGGAAGAAGTTTGCCAACTAAGATATTACTTACTTTCTTAGAGCATGATGCATGCTTGTTCCACATTTATAAAGTTCTTGAAATATTCAAGGATTTTCTAGAAAAAAATCTCATCAAACTAGCAAACCTGGATACATGCTACTCCCAAGTTTCCTGAATATTGCAATTAATTCTCGGATTAATTCTAAATTTCCAAATCATCCTAAACACTAGGAATGACAGCATATCGTTTCTATTTTCTTGGCATGCCTGCTCACTCACTCCTGGACCTTTTCAGACACGACTTCTAACTTCAACAGTTTTTTGTTCACTGTACTAAGCTATGTTGCTCGCACTACCGTGTTGATACCGAACATATCTAAGAGTCGATTCACAATTCACAAAATTTAGAATATGGGGATACTTGATGATAAATATCCAAAATTTAGATATCGGTATAGGTGTGTTTGATAAAAATAAAGAAATTTATATATATATATATATATATATATATATATATATATATATATATATATATATATATATATATATTGATAAATAAGCAGTAATGCATATATAAAAAGAACAAGAACAAACCCCACAAAGATACGCTGTGAAGTATACAAGGAGAGGCTAGCCTATACAAAAAAAAAAGGAGCCAAAGGCACCTCCCACTCACTAGCAAACCCTAGAAAATACACAAGAGAATCCTGACAAGAGCGTCCTCCTCCACCTCGAACCCAGCCCAAGAGGTGAGCATGCTTACAAAAGAGGATTTAAGGTGAGCATGCTTACAAATTTTATACCGTCATATGAATCATATCTATGGACAAATATTAACTACATGGTAATAAAATATTAACTACATAGTAATAAATTTATTTTATTATTTAATGACAATTTACAATATAATGGATGATAGCCGATAAGTGACAATATAATATTTTATATTACTGACAAAGTAGCATATTATAATTTTTTTATTACTTAACAAAGTAGCATATTATATTTAAATATCAATAAAATATATTTATTATTCTTTTTTATATTTTAGATAAAATATTAATTAAGCTAAAATATATATTTATTATATATATTTAGATAAAATATATAAGTTTTTTTTTTTGAAGAATAAAATATATAAGTTATTATTCAGATATTTTTTTTAAAGTACTTATTTAATAAAGTAGCACAATATATTTAGGATAATGTTTAGATAATGACATTATCTAAATATATATAATGTTTTAAAATATATTTATTATATATTTAGATAATGTTTAAATAATGTTTTAAAATATATTTATTATATATGTCTAGATTAGTTATTATCGCAAACCTTTATTTTTTTATTTGGCAGCTGAACCCATTTTCCCCATGGTGTATCCGGAACGGATTCCACACCCCTTATCTATGTCGTGTCGTGTCGACACGGGTGCTTCGAGGATTTTGAAAAGCCCGAGCATCACAGGTACTAAGCACCTAATAAAAGAGCATAGTAAAGTACACAATGACAGGTACAAAGGCACCAGATAACCAAGCAGTAAGGTACAAAAAAAAAAAATCAAACCCCAACAACTACATAAAGTTCATTCAGTCAATAAAGTCTAAAATGGACAAGGAATAAACTCCTATCTACAATCTAGTTTATTTCCAGAAATTAAATTATACACTAAGGATTGCTCTAGTGCTTCATCTGCTTTTCTTGAAATTCTCATGCTTCTGCCTCGCATTTCTCTCTTCCATATGGTCTGAAAAGGCATAAGGGGAGCGGTTCTCCAAGTTTTCTTCTTTTTTCTCTGTACAAAAGTTTCATACCAACTCCAAAAGACCCTCCTTATTTTGGAATATGTAATACCCACACTACTCCAAAGAGAACAAAAATCAGCAGCAACAAGATTACTCTTTTTAAGAAGTGAAGGATATGAGCCACTGTTTCTTCTTCTTAACATACATAGCATCTATTTGGCATCATATTTTTAAGCTGGTCCTAAGTCAATATTTTACCCTAAGGAGCTTCCAGGTGAAGAATCCAACACTCACCAGAACCCAATAATTCCAAACAAAACTAAAGGGGAGGGCCTTGGTGCTTCTAGAGGAAGAAGAGGAACAAAGAGATCTAATTTGACAAAAAAAAAACACCTTCTGGTTCTGCCATACCATTTTATGCTTAATGCATCCTTCTGCTTCTTATTTATCAAAAAAAAAAAAACCATTTAATGCCTGATATGTTTTAAAGACTTCAATAAAATATATCTAGGAAAAAATATGTCAGCTTATAGAAGATCCGCAACATGGACCATCAATTTTGTGCTAAAGAAGACTCAAACTTTTGATGAAGGAAAAAACATACAAAAATTCTTATTCAGGTAATAATTTCTAACCCAAAAAAGGTCATCCAACGGGAGAACAACTAGCCTTGCTTTTTTTTTTTTGATAAGTTACAACTAGCCTTGCATATTATTTTATTGGTATGGTCCAACAAAATATGCAGCAAAATCCATCTGCTATACTTTTGCTTTTTCTTTTTTATTGAATAGTGCTCAGAAGACCATGGAAATACTTTGAGATAAGCAATGATCTCAAAGAAACATGCCATCTATTTCACACAAGGAATCCCTTGAAAATTAAAGAACCCAATCTGTACTATATAAGCAATACAGAAAATTTTACAGGATAAGAGATGCACAGGATCTATTTTACCATTTGTAATCCAATCAAAAAAGAAAATAAAATTATGAATAAACATGAAATTGAATATTGTAGTACCTTTGTTGTAAGATACTGTCTCACAGCAGCTTGATTCAATCTTGATATGAGATCCTCCACGTTCAATTAGTCAGAGATGGGCCACAGTCGCATAGTGGTGAGAACCCTATTCATTTTATGTTGCTCTTCTGATGGAAGAGCTACTACTAAGTCTCTAGAGAACTCTAAATCCGGCTTAACAAGAACATCCATGGTTCTTGGAGCATCAGCACCTTCAAGAATGTCAGCAGAGCCATTGCCAAATGAATTAGCCACCCCTAAGTTTGAAATTTCACCATGTCTAATAGAACTTATATCACTAGCTTCAAGACTCTCTGTTGACAGTCTCCTAACATGGCCAGCCAGCTTGCAATCCTCTACATCAGGTAAAAGCTGCATTCCATCATCATGATTACTTGCAGCTCTTAAAGTGTCTTCACTGACTTTATCCTTTCCTGCAACATTATTATCTCTTTTGGAAAGCATTCTATGCTTAGAAAACCTTTCCAAGTTCTTTAGAATAAAGCCTCCCACTAGCGTACCACTACCATTATTAGACATCCCTCCAGCAGTTTCTATTGTACTAGTTAGGTCAGGTTCAGATTTAAACTTTTCCAAACCAAGATCAGAGAAGCTGTCCCTTCCATGCCTTGGTGTTCCAAGCTCAGATCTCTCATAAGCTGTATCACTACCATAATCAGAGTTTGTGTGGAGTTGTAATGATGGAGGCATACCACTACCAGAAGAATTTGTGTCTGAAATTTGCTGATTTGAATCATAGAATGCTGACAAAAACAGCAATATTAAAACAGGTTGCTTCAAACATCATATCTTTCTATGTGCATGTGTGTGTGTGTGTGTGTATGATTGTGATAATAAGATGCATTATCAGGACACCTACTAGACTCCAACACAGAAGCTTCTAGCTCGAGAAAGGTTGCCACTAGAACACTTCTTGATAAATCAATATCAGATAGGAGCTTCTCCATCCAATCCTCCAAAGCACACCTTCTCTGCAGGAAAGCTAACCATTTTAAGGATATCATTAATATTAATTTATGGGATACAACAAATAGTTCAATTTCTAGATTCTTGAGGACAGATGAGTACAACTAATTTCAACAAGGACACTAAACCAAAAATATAAAATATATAGATAAATAAGCCATGGACCCCAAAGAAAAATATATGTTAAACTGTAATTAATTTGTATCTTCCCAAACAATGCTTATTTTAAGAATAGAACTTGAAACTACCAACAATCATTCCTAATCACCTAAGTTATCTCGCTAGTTCCGGTGGATGATTCTTCCCCACACACAATAAACTTTTATTTGCAATGTTCTTGATGGTACTACTTGCACTTAAAGAAGAATCAATTCTATTTCCATTGTTATAGTATTGTAGAATTAGAAACTAGTTGGGAAAAGGAAATATGTATTCATGTAGAGTTAGAAAACTTCATATTCTTTCCTATTTGGTTTAGGATTGTCTGGTATATAAATAGGTTGTTTGTGATCAATGAAAAACACAATTCTTCCTTCAATTATCTCTGATTACATGGTATCAGAGCATGGTTTTGAATTTGTCCTAGAAAAGGCAAATTTTTGAGAGAATTTTTGAAAGAACATAGAAGAGGAGAAGAGCCGTGGGGTGTTTCTTTGAAACACCAACTTCAAGGGCACGTGGGGTGACACCGCCCACCTGAGGAGGAGCGCCGGCCGCCGCCGACCACCGCCACCAAGTCCGATGGCTGGAAACCTAGCGCATGAGCAACACACGCCAATCTAGTGATTTTACCCTGTTTCACACGTGCTATGCGTGGGGGCGCGAGGCTGCTTCGTTCAATCTCCGACGACTACAAAAGGGTGCGTCTTGGCTTCAGGAGTCCATCCATCTGGTTTGTGGTGCTAAGCTCCAACTATTTTTGGTGTTTTAAGTAAAAAATTGCTACGGACCCGAGAGGTTTTCCAAGAATTTTTTACTTTGTCTCCGGTGCTCTCTCGTTGTTCTAATGAGTGCGCCGAGAAGAAGTCCAGGTGCCTGACAATCGGGTCGCTTTAGCGCCGAATGTGGTTCCAATGATGTCCAAAATCACGAAACACAAATTGAATGGACTCGATTATTTGGACTGTAGTACAACAATTCGCCTTTATGTAAGGAGCATTCATATGGCTGCTTATCTCACTAAGGACCCACCAACTGATGATTCAAAAAGAACTGTGGATGGAGGAAGATGTCCGCCTTTATCTACAGATTTGTAATTCCATTGACAGTGAAGTAATCGGTTTAATTAACCACTGTGAATTTGTTAAAGAATTAATGGATTACTTAGAGTTTCTGTATTCTAGGAAAGGGAACGTTTCACGAATATTTGAGGTATCCAAGGCTTTCTACTCGACTTGAAAACTGTGACAGTTCTTACGCCTGCCCATAATCAAGAAACTTATGAGGAGTTAAACATGTTGTCAGCTCAGTGCCGGGAGTATCAAAGTCCAACAAACTTAGAGAGAACAAATGACAGTAATGAGTTTTCTAACTAGTCTTCCTTCAGAATTTGATACGGCCAAATCTCATATTCTCTCAAGTCTCGAGATTTCCTCGCTACGTAAAAATTTCAACCTGCTATTACATACGTAGATCTCCCATCTATTCGCATGTAGAATGCATTAGTCGGTAAAACAGTAAATCGTGAGCTGCGGAAGCAAGAAACCAAGAGCAGTGGATCGACTCTTGAGCCTCCAGGTCAGTCTTCAGGGGGAGTGGTATGTTATTATTGTCATAAGCCAAGACATAAATGCCGGGAGTGTAGAAAGCTGCTAAATCGAAACCAAAGATTTCAATCTAGCTCACGTGGCGTCTGTAAGTAATACCTTAGAGCAACAACAGCTTTCAGATAAGTATGCTAAGTTATTGAAGTTCGTTTACTCCCTACTTCGACAAGGTTAGGAAGAGAGATAGAATCAAGAGATGTAATAAAGGAACAAGAGGAAGACAACAAATGGTTATAGGAAACAAACGGGTTAGACGTGGGTGAGCAACCTGACGCTTACCTTTGCTGAGAAGAATCGAAAGATCATCATTCTAAATTGAATCTGATACAAAGCAATCCAAAGGTTGGACCAGAGACTTGAGGGTTCTATGCCGAATACAAATAAGTAATGGGAGGTCTAATAGAATCCGATGTAGAGTAGAGTAGGTAAGGAAATAGTGTATACTAATAAATCATCCTCCCCCCCCTGACTAGTAACAGTAGAAGAGAGGGAAAATAGCAGATGTTCCAAAAATGTAACATCAATAGACACAAAGTATCGTCAAAGAGGGCGGACAACAACATTGATAACCCTTTTGAACACAAGAGTAACCTTAAAATGCACTTGCTGACTTCGGATCAAGTTTAAAGACTTGTGGACGGACATCCTGAATAAAATGTGTGCATCCAAAAACCTTGGGCTCAATAGGAAACAAGGGATTATTAGGAAACAAATTATGATAAGGAGTTGACCAGTTTAGAACCGATGATGACATCCTATTAATCAAGAAATAGGCGATAGAGACTGCATCGGCCCAAAAGTGTTTAGGAACATGCATTTGAAAATAGTGGCCTGGTGCGCCGGAAGATGTCTATTCTTTCTCGCCTACCCATTTTGAGAGGGTGTATCCAATAAGAGGTTTGATGGAGAATCTCATGTTGTAACATGAAAAGATTGAAAAGGTTCGGATAAATATCTTTGGCATTATCACTCCTTAATATTTTAACAGGTACATGAAATTGGGTTTGATGAATTTCAGCACAAAAGGCAGTGATATGAGAAAATAACTCAGAACGATTTTTTATTAAATAAAGCCAAGTCACACGAGAAAAATCATCAACAAAAGTAACACAATATTTAAACCCAGTGGGGGACATAACTGGACAAGAACCCCAAACATCAGAATGAATTAACTCAAAAGGAGTGAAAGCTTGTTTATTGATTCTAGGACTCAAATGCACACGATAAAGCTTAGCATATTGACACAACTCACAATTTAATGAGGAAAAACTAGAAAATTGAGGAAATAATTTCTTCAATAGAGAAAGAGACAGATGATCAACAAGTTGGGCATGATCAACATCTATGTTCTAACTTGAGGAGGAGTGTTATAGTATTGTAGAATTAGAAACTAGTTGGGAAAAGTAAACATGTATTCATGTGGAGTTAGGAAACTTTTACATTCTTTCCATTGGCAGATTGTCTCAGATATAACAGGCTGTTTGTGATAATGAAAAACACAATTTTCCTTCATCATATTCCGATTACATCCATTAACTAATTTGAAACCATCCTTTTCCCATGAAGAGTTACATCAATTGAATTGTCACTATATCGCCTTGCAACAGCATTCCCACCTCACTCACCAAGAAACAAGTTACTCAAGCCAAGACATCATAGAACACACTTTCTACAACATTAAGCATTTAGTATTTGGGAAGTGATACTTCCAAAACATTTCCCTTTAAGGTGGTTTGGTTAGTAGAGAATGGAAGGAAGAAATAGAACAATCTCAGCAATGACAACAATTCATATCCTAATAATCAATTGCCCTCATTCTAGTGGTTAGAAACTTTTTTTATTATTAGTGAATAGTACAAGGTGTACAAGAAAACAAACCTCCTGTTGCTACAAGGACTCAACCAAGAGGGTACGGAAAGAACCTCAACAATCTCAGCAAGTGCTCAACCATTCAAAAACAACCTACTAAAGTCAATGAGCACTCATCTACAAAATCCTGGACTCAGACCATGGAAAACAAACAAATTCTTTTTCAGCTTTTGAATAAAAAGACCTCATTAGAGACAACTAAGTTGTTTCTAGCCTTCGACACCATCCAAAACCAACACAAAGCTTTCCAAACCTTATTCTCTTTTCACACACAAAAGAATCATCCCACCCAACAAAATATCTTTAACCAATGAAGGAAGCACCAAAGACACCCCAAAAAGTACAAAAAGCAGGTCGCACAAAACCCTTCTCATTTCACAATCAAGAAACAAATGATTAATAACTTCTCATGTCCAAGACACAAAAAAACACACTTTAGCTAAAGAGCATCCTCATCTCTAAAGTTGATCCAAGGTTATAATGTCATCCTACACTGCCTCCCAAGCAAAAAAAATTAAACTAATAAATAAATAAAATTAACTTTTGGCACAACCCATAAAATCCAAATTCCACTCATTGGAAAAGACCACCCAAGCCTGGTTCCAAAATATTGTAAAGGGACTTAACTTTAAACTTGTCACTCCTAGTCATTGACCAAATCAAGGAATCTTCCACATCCTTACAAATTGGTTGCCCCTGAGAACAAGCCAAAAATCTATAAATGCAATTCCCTTCCTAGTAGTTAGAAGATCAAGAGAAATAGTCCTCGGCCACTAAGAATTCCAAACATTTGTCACCCACGCACCTGTAGAGGCAGACAAAGGAAATAGCAACACGAGCAAGAGACCTTACACCATCTATCCTTCCAAAATGCATCCTCCACCCAATAACTACCACAAAGGAACACCTTGAACTCACAATATCTTAGTCCTTCCTTATTGATACCATGTTAAACAACCAACTTTCCTAAAAACTCAAGTTTGTAGGATTTGGGTTTAAAATGAATATCATGTCTTTAACATACAGAAAACAGTCTTATTAAGAACTAATAGACATAACCCCTAAGACCCCCTTTCCCCTATCTTGGCAAACAACTACCCACTTAACAAGATGTGGTCCACACTCCAAAGCCACACCCACCTAGAGAAAGTTCTGCTGAACCCGTTTTAGCCTCAATGAAACCTATTTCCATTTTCAATCTTATATTTAGTTTCGATAGAGTATGTATGAACCCATCATGGATTATATAACGATGTAGATGGTTGTGAACTAAAAAGTTCATCTAGATCTAAAATACGATTTCAATGTAATTTTACCCATCACCATGCAAATGACATTTACTTACATTCTACTAGAAATTTAGTTTAATAATCAATGCTTTAAAATTCACAAAATAAAATAAGCATGCAATGTGAAATACAGCATTTGACCATGCTTTTCATCATAAGCTGAATTAATTTTTTTATAGTACATTTTTGAAACACCTAAAATAATATAAAAAATTGCAAAAATTTAAAAAAAAAGGGAAGATAAATAACAGTAACATAGTAGCTTAATAATGAAGGCTTAGCTTATACTAGGGGTAAGAATAAGGTATGTATGCATATTTTGTGTATTGTCAACTCTGATTCAAAATTCCCAGTACATCTCTTGGTTGATGGTTCTTATCCTCCCTTGGACACTTGTCTTCTCCAAGTAATTTGAGTTCTATAGGTCTGTAAAAGCAACAATGTTAATCAGCTTTTTATTGATCTGATTGCTTTTGATAAAAACAGAGGAGTGGTTGCCTAAGGAGTGTAACTTATATTTTACATACTTGAATCGATTCTAATCAATCAAGCTAGAATAAAATAGTTTCAGCCATATCCACTTTTCTAACCTGTTTGACCAATGAGAATACGATCACATATACAATCCTTCCATTTTTTCTCTCTAAAACATTTCTAACCACATTATGGTTTTAAAAAGAGATGTTTTCCAAAAATGGGAGGTGGGATATGACGAAAAAATGACTTTAAGCTCTAATCTTTCTATATTTTGGTGCTTGACTTGCTATGTAAATTTTACGGATTTAAATTGAAAATTAATTTTTGAATGAGAAGCCCCTTTCAAAATAGGTTGATTCAATGTGTTAAGCATCCTTGCTCTCATATAGATCTCAGGTTCTATATATTTGGGGTAAAACCCAAAGTTCCCGAAGGAAGAAGGTGGTTTGCTAAAGATTGATGATTCTAGACAAGTGATCAGGAAGAGGATGAGAAGCTTGGGCTAGGTAAAACCTTGCACTCAACAATAATTCTTCGTAGTGGATTTTGATTGCCTACTGCCCACTTTTCATCTCTTGAAGGTTTTCCGTGTTAAAAATCGCTGTCCTCGCTTCTTCTTTCTATCTTGTCTTAACTATTTTTCATAAGCTATGGTAGTTTTATCGTGCTATGTTAATGGTTTAATTGATGCTTAAGTAGAAATTGCTATTGAAGATTTGAAAATCAAAGATAAATTTCAATTATTATTGATTGATGTCAAATGACATCAAAAAATGAGTATTCGTATTGATGCAATGAAAATATATCATGTTTGGGAAGTGATGCTTCATTTTCTTGTGAATTGCATTGATTAAATTGTTTGGGAGAGTGTTGGTGCATCCATTATTGCTTGTGATTTGTGTTTGCTCATTAGATTGGCAAGAAACCTTCTAATTGTAGCAAAACATCCATTCATGTGAGATTCAATTTTTGCTTATTTTTGTATAAAAAATGTAAGATCAAAGGAAATATGAAGCATTTCCTTCAAGAGGATAAGCTTTTATTGAAAAAGCCAAGGCCGATGGTTTTGCTTTAAAGGCCATATAGGGTTCTTTGATCATCTCTCCCTCTATGCCCTCTTCCTCCTCATCACTCTATTTGAACCCTACCGTTCTTCTAAGATGGGTTTCTTCATCGGGGAAGCTTCTTGGGGTAAGGTGCTTACTCTAGACCAGCTCAAGAGAAGGGGTAGAAAGCTTGCCAACAGGTGTTTTTTTGTGTGAAGAGGACGAGGAAACTATTGACCATTTGCGCTCATCGGGTCTACATGCTAGATGCTTTGGTTTGGCTAGTTCATTGTCCACGCATAGGATGCTTTGGTTTGACTCATGGCCGTTTCAAATTGGTTTTCCTCCTCAATGAGGCAAAACCTTTTGTCTTGGCAAGGAGCCCCTATTGGTAAGAAACGAAAAAAGATTTGGATGGCAGCCCCTCTCTGTTTGTTCTGGACTATTTGGTGAGAAAGGAGCAGGGTTGTCTTTGAGAACGAAGTCCCCTCTATTCAAAGAATGAAAGTTTCTTTTTCGACCATTTTAAGGTCTTGGGCTAATTTGTATAGCGTTGATAATACAAACTCTTTGATAGATTTTTTGTCTTGTCAGAGCAGAGTAAAGGGTTTTGTGTGAGGGATGTTCGATAGGTTTTTTTGTTCCCCTTGCTTGTTTCCTACTGGCTTCCCTTCGTGATACCCCTCCTATATACCGGTGGAGGTCACCTTGGTCCTTTTTTATCATCAGATCGCCTTTACCGATAAAAAAATGAAGCATTTCTACCCATAGAAGACTGAGCACACAAAAGCTTAGGATGCTTCCTCATTTGAAAAACATAGTTTCTCTCTAGACTACAAGATCAAGAGGATCACACAGAAGCATTGAGACCATAACTCATAGAATGTATCATGTATTGTTTTTCTAGTTTTTGGTATCATATACCATTAATTTTTTTTTTTGATCGGTAAAAGCAAGATATTCAAGAAGAGCACAAGGTGCTCAAAGAGAACACGAGAAGGGTACAAAGAAAGGTATCATATACCATTATGTACTGTATGCTTTCTTATATAGTGAAAAATATATAGAAAATATAATATATGTGTATGTATATCGAAAGTGTGATTTTTAGAGTAATATATAACAAATTTTATGGAATATAGTAGGATCAAAAGAGCTAAACTTATGTCATATCATATAAGAACATTTAATTAGAGTTTCAACCTAATAAAATATAAATTTAATATATAGATCCATCACTTAATCCACAAAAATTAACAATTTCAATTTATAGTTATAATCTTTAGTTCCAGACTTTAATTAAGCCTATGAACTTATTGTTTTGTTGATATATATATATATGACTATGTATCATCTTCAAAGGTCTAACTTTTTGAGTTCATCATCATTCTTTTACCAACCAAAATTAAAAAAATAAATAAATAATATATCAACTAAAAAGAGAGATCCAAAGAACATTTTTAATGCCTAAAGGCACATAAACGACTTATCAAAGAGAAAGGTTCACTATTGTGCCTAAAGCGATTGTCCTGCATATAGATAACTGAACTAGAACAAATGCTATGAGGTCGGTCTGCTTCTAAAGTTAGTTCTACATAAATTAACCGGTGGACAATGAACGCTCAAAAATTCGAGAGGTACTTCAATCATTTTGATTTACACATAGGAAACCAAAGAAAACAAGAAAATAAAATTCTACCTACCTCTTCCAACAACGTCTGCCATTCTAAGCCTTTTCGGGGATTGAGTCGATTTTTTCATGGGAAATGCTTTTTGAAGCTAGAAAGAACAGTTAAAAAAATGAGGCTGATCTGAAACCACCATTATCAAATCAACAAGGAAATGAAGAAAAAGAAGAACAAGAACAAGAACAAGAAATAATAGCTCATTTAAAAATAAAATTCTAACATGAAAGTTGATTACAGATAGCTTCCCAAATAATAATGAAAATAATTTATAAATCATAGTAGACAGATGATTCTCTTCCTAAACAATGAAAATTAAAAAACTTACATCAGAAAGTAACTTCAAGAAATCATTAAATCTTCTTAATATTGTTCGAGTTGTAGTGATTGCTTCAGGAGACTGTATGCCAACTTGAACCCTGTAAAACTGTCCCTTCCAAAGTTAACAGAGAGCATAATTGAAGCAAGGAAATGTTTACCAGAATAGAACAAAAAAAAATTTCAATATTTAAGGATAAACTAAAAATGAAAATAAAATAGGACATACAAAATCACAAGTATGGTTGTGATGATAAAACAAAATAAAAAAATTAATAATAAAATAATACTCATTAATCTCAAAAAAGAACTTGTTAAAAGTAGTTACCACTGCATCCCACATCTCTAATTCCCTGCAAGTAAAGATTTATCATTTTTCTTTGACTAATTTTTTATTTTTTGATCGATAAAATTCTTTGACCAAATATATGACATCATGGAGAAAATGCTTTTCAAATTTTAAGGATCCAAAACATATTTTTTGCTTTTGTTGAAATACTGAAAATGTTCCGAAGTTCAACAACTCAAACCTATAATGGGACTTTAAAACACAGCTTAATGAGGGGGTATTCATATTGGGTTATCTTGTCTTTAGGAATCCTTTGCATACCTCCAATATGCTTGAGGTGCCCCTTTTTTCTTTTATTAGGTGTTTCAATATATTCTTATTTGCCTATCGAGGAAAAAAAAAAAGGACAAGACAAGTCAGGATATCTCATTGCAACTACAACAACATGTTTCCAAAGAAGATGGGAAAGGTTCAACCGCGAAAAGATGAGAAGAATATCACAGAGGACATGGACAGTGTTCGTTGGTAGAGTATGCATTACATATAACTACGATACATGATAAAATTGAAATACAAAATGAGAACTGAACCCAGGAACTAGTGCTATTTTGTTCAACAAGTAAGGTTAAACAGACCATATAGCAAATTTCCAGAAACTTACAGTCTGTTTGAAATGTTCTTGAAAAGAATTCTCACAAAAGAATGTGTAGCAATTTTCATAAACAGTTCTCTGATTTTTTTTTTTTTAAAGCAAAAGTCTGTTTGAAAGCTTGAATTATTATCCATATGTGGGCTTTCTTGTTGGTGGTAGGTTTTGTTTACGTTCTTTGTATAGGCCTGGTCTTCTCGTATACCTAGCGATGGCTCTAGGCTTCTCTCTTTCTGTGCTGAATATATTTTGCTCTTTTACCTATCAAAAAATGTGTTATCTGTGAGCATGATAAATTTTCAAAAAGCTTTTTCTTTTGTCATGTTTTATTTTCAGTCAGTCTCTAACTTTATACAATTATTTTTAAAATAATCTCAGAAAAAAGAGAAAACAGCTAAAAATATATTCTCAAAAAATACCATATTTTCAGAACAAGCTTTCAAAATCCTTGTTCTGTCAAAATATGTCAAACATGCCTTTGAATGTAGAAAACAGTTCCCAAACTGGCTTGTAGTGTTTATGATGTTAAATTTAACATATTGCATAATAGCTCTTCACATACAATGCTTGTGAAGGCAGGTAACCTAGGCTAAGAGAAGATATAGCACTGCAGACAAGAATTCACTCAACATAGAAATACAAGATGTAACATAGGAAAGACAAAATGACACTTGCTCCATTGCTAACAGCCACAAAAAAAAATGCACATAATTGCACAAGCATCTAAAAGACTTGGGGAGACAAGTATCTTTGTAAAGGGAAACATACAACAGAAAGTACAGTGTACTGTAGAGCAATAAACAAGTAACATACATTGCCTAAGATGACTCGCATATAAGAGATAAGAAAATGACAAAGCAATGGCATAATCAGAACTGTATCTGTTTTAACTGATGTGTTTTTGTGTGTGTGTGTGAGAGAGAGAGAGAGAGAGAGAGAGAGAGAGGAAGAACAATTATAAGGGAAGAACAATTTACAAAAATATAGCTCACAATCATTTACATGCAATTATACAAATACATGGTGCATAGCTAAACACATGCCGACAGAAAACATCAGAACTCATCTGAGAGATAAAAAATATATATATATATATTGATAGGCAGAAATAAATGAAAATATATACCACAACAGGATCTGAACCTCTTGATTTTGGAACAACAACCCAAGAAGGAATTGTGACACAGTACCTTATCCCAGTAAGGATCATGTGGCTAAATAGAATCACGTCCATCCTATATAAAAGGAAAGGACATATTCAGGTCAATAATGAAAAAAAAGATTGCTATAATTGCTGAACCATAGTTGAGTAGCTCAAACAAGTTTACACCAAAATAAATCATCTTTTAAGGTTTGTAATCCTCTTTATAGACTTAATCCAGTGAAACTACAAAATTGCATGCCTGATCCGAATATACCAGCATACATGCAAATGTAATACAGATGCATACTTTTTCTATATGCATATACATGCATACATGCATACATACAAATAAACTAGATTGTAACTAACAGCAAGCAAAATCCAGTGCGAAGGAACCACACTTTGAGTCCAATTTGTATATGAGCATACAAGAATTTATATGGCCAAGAAGGAAAACAGTAAACAATAGTTAGTTTCAATCATTTCTAACTTCAAGTAGCCAGCTCCCAGTATGGTGAAAGTATCAAGAAAATTAGGTGCTTATACTCTCAATTCCATAAAATGATTACTCCCTCTAACTGTCAGGTATGCAACAGTGTCATTTCCAAGAAAATGGCAGTAGAAATTCTTATACGAAATATGACTTACAGGATAGATGCCCGCATACTTGTTAGAGAGGTCCATTTTATCCAAATTGCAACCAGTCCCTGGCCATAACATCTTACCTGCCAAAGTCGCAACGTTATATGTTTTCATTTATTTCTTTTCTGTTTTATTCTTTCAGATTTCTAAATAAATATAAATTTTGTATATTTTAATCATTATTTTTTTGGTTCAATGATTATTTTAAATGTCTAAAATGTTGAATTTTATTGTTCAATTGAATTTGAATCATATTTCATAAAACTAACATGCACGTTGTATCTATTTCTGACTTATCGAGCTTCTTGTGTTGTGCCTTACACATACAGCTTTAACAGTTTTTTGAGCCTTACACTCACAGCTTTAAGAGATTTTTGCACCCCTTTTTTTGGCCTTTATTCACTTTGCATATTACATTGTAGTACTATGTTATGCTGCCATGCCCCATCCCACCCCTTCACCATTTGAGCCACACCTAAAAGAGCAAGGCTTCTGCACCTTTCGAAAATAAATTCTTTTTTCAGAAATATCTTCTTCATCTATCATCGTTTTTTAATTTCCTTTCTTAAGTATTTCTATGATTAACCTGTGGAGACATTACTTCAACGACTTTAAAATATGAGGATATTTTGAAAAACAGTTAGTGCTACTTTTAGCTGACCAAACGAGCTGAGATCTTGTTTAAGATTTGAGCTTCAGATCACATAGTTCGAGCTTATCTATAAAATTTAATCTAGTGGGTAGTCACTGGCTTATCGTAGTGATCGTCTAACAAAATCTTCCAAACGTCCCTTTATCCCACGCTTTCGTCATCCAAACAGATGACACAATTCAAATCTCCATTTTTTTTTTCATTCCCCCAGTTTCCAACAATACAATGAAACACGAAATTCAAATGATCAAATTCCTCATTAAGCAAATTAAAACTCCAGTCTTCCTCTCCCCTCGTTTCCCGGGAACCAAACAGGGACAAAGAAATCAAAATCAAAATCATAGCATACCCATTTCCGAGGCGGAGGACTCCAATCCATGCCAAGGGGGAGGGGAGAGGAGCCATCATGCCGGTACTTCGGAGGGCTAGAATTTGACCCGGGAGGGTTTCTAGCAGCTGAGATCGAGTCAGAAGAAGCAGAGATCAGAGAGGGGCGATTGAGAGACTCGAAGACCGGATCGGAGAAGTTGAAATTGAAGTCGAGTAGAGTGAGATCGTGCGCGAAAAGATTCATCGCCGCCGCCGTCCGAGGCCGTTGCCGCCAATTCGGCTCCCACGTGTTACGCTGCAGAAGTTGATGATAGTGAAGGCGTTCCTTCTTCTCCTCCTTCCTCTTCATCTTCCTCTGCTCTGTTTTGTCCCTACGCTGGGCTATGGACCTAGGAGCCCATGGGCCTATTGTTTGTGGCCCATTTGTCAATGATCATAAAGTGCTCTGTTTTCTGCTTGGCCTCATTCTTGATTTCATTTTCAGTTATTAGAAAATAAATAAATAATTCTTATTAATTATGGCCCAAATTTGCTTCTTTTTTTTTCATTTTCTAAGTAGAACTTTACATATTTCTTCAAAAAAGTATAACTGAAATGTAGTAAAATTCTTATAAAAATATTTATAAAATTATTTTTTGAATACACTCTAGTGTCGAGGCAATAATCTATTCTACTGAGACTCAAAACTCGGACCCCTCTCCCTATTTCTTTATGCATGGTTTAATGATAAACGCTCTACCATTTAAATTAGGTATGATAGACATATTTATAAACTTAATTTATTTTTAAAAGTTATTGTAAGGTGGTAAAATTAAAATTTTAATCAGTATCATTAGCTATCATTTTCTAAAATAAAATAAAAAAATAAAAATAAGAATCATTAGCTTTCAACATAAGTTTCCTAAGGGCTCTTGTATTTATATAGATATGAAAATATTTTTTAGTATTTTTTAAATTAATTTTTTGCTTTTAGAAATAGAGAATCATGGAAACATTTATATAAAATATGGTAAGTTTTGTAAAGATGTATAAATCTATCTTTTGTCTTTTTTACCTATATTCATTTTTTCATATTATATTATATTATATGTTCTTACAAGGATTTGATCATAATTATCCCGTATGCTCTTCTTATCCCTTTACTACTTGAGTCAGGTCTCAAAGACATCTATCTTATGTTTTTAAAAATCACTTTTATTGTTCTACTTTTTTAAAGTAGATTGGAAATAACTTTTGAGAATGTTAAATTTCAAAATCATCCTAATTTCTAATTATTAAAGTTGTAAAGTTTGATGAGTTTGAAATGTTAAATCATAGGGATGAATAATTCAATTAGTACAATAAATGATCTTCCCAAAGAAAAATGAGTATTTAAGACTAAAATATTAGGAAAAGATAGACAAGAATCTTTTATTTAATACATTCAATAAGGAAAAGATGTGATATCTTGATGATAAAAGCAAAAGAAAACAAAGTCCACATAGGAGCAACAATATGGTTCCCTGAACATAATGAAGAGAAATTAAATCACAACCTTCAATTATTACCCATGCACCTAAGGTGATGACACTAGTAAAAAAAATCACTATGTTAGAGAATCAAGCAAATTATGATTACTTAATTAATTCTTACATTTAAGTTAAAAGTAAGATTTTGACATTAATTAACATAATTAAAATCTTATTGACAACAAAATTTACTTTAGGTAGGTTCGTTACTATAAGTAAGTTTTATTAAATGGAAAAAAGATAAAATGTCTTAATTTTGTAAAAAACTTTTGGATTTGTACATTTTAAACCTATTTTTCTAAATACTATTCCCTTTTGGTCCTCACATGTGCAAATACAACATCCTTATGACATAGGATAGTGAGGTCAAACAAAAACCCAAATTGAAGTCGAGCATCGTGTCCGAGAGACCACCCTAACAACCTCGTATTCATCCATATGGATATTATCCATTTTTAATCCTAGAGGTCCTCACAGATTTAAGACACATATACTGTTATGGTCAATGATACAATAAAGAAATATGAAATAAAGGAAAAATACAAGATTTATGTGGAAACCCTTGCGGGAAAAAAACCACGGGCAAAGGGGAAAGCTTCACTATCAATTTGAGAGAGATTTCAAAGCTACCACAACAGATCCCTAATTTTTTTCTCAACTTTTTGTTTTCACAAAAGTCATATCGTGGGCCTTCAAGTCGAACATAAGCCCAAAACTAAATTCGAGCCACAAATTAACAATTTCCACCTTTACACGAATTCTCATCATAAGCAGAAAAACGCCAACGAACTCTATATCGCAAAACAAGATCAAAACCACACTCCTCTTTCGCAATAAAGCCCCATAGGGCAAAACTTAGCAACCAAGTCCCACCAAGTTTGAACAATGCACAAACTTGGCTATAGAAAGTGACTTAGTCATCATATCTCAGAGGATTGTCTTAGGTTCCCAACATTACTCGCAACAATGTCACCACGAGCAATAATCTCACGTACAAAATGATACCTCATATCGATATGTTTTGTCATCTCATGAAACATCTGATCTTTGGTGAGAAATATAACACTCTAGCTATCACAAAAACAACGTATTGATTTGCAATTGATCACTTAGCTTCCCACACTACAAAAAAGAAGGTTTTTAGTGACGACTATTTAGTCACGGTCAAGTAAAACCGTGACTAAATATGATTTTTTGTTGCGGCTATCGTAAACCGTCATTCAAAATATTTGATGAGAATTTTAGTCACGGTTTTATTGGAAAACCGTGACCATACGTAAAAACTAATGGCGGGAAAATTTGGCGTGAATTGTTTAGTCATGGTTGTTCCCGAAACCGTGACTAAAAAAATATGCGAATATCACTTTTGGTCAATGACTCAAATAAAATCGTAACCAAATCCCCTAGTAGCATATATTGGTCACAGTTTTCAATAAAACTGTGACCAAAGTCACATTAGTGTACTTTTTTGGTCATGATTTTCAATTAAACCGTGACCAAATCTATAAGTAGCTAGTTTTGGACTTTGACTACAATAAGTGACGTTTGGTATAAGTCAACTAGTTTTGGACTTAGATTATATGCAAAATTTAATGGAGGGAAAGTTTGGCACCAATAATTTAGTCATATACTATTATTACATATTATTAATATATATATATATATATATATATATATACTAAAACATTAAAATTTATCTTGACTTTTTATTAAAATTTAAAAAAGGAAAACACTTTTTCTATATAGATTATAAAAATTAAGGCTTTTATATTATATACAAAAAAAAATTTGGTGGATGAAATATTGGTACTTGGATATAGATAATGATGAAAATATTTTTATTACATTCAATAACTATAATTTATAGAAAATTTTTTGATTTCCAACATTAATGGTTTGGGATAGAGATATGTATTTGAATTAGAAGCAATTTGTTCAGACATTCACAAATAATAATAATTAAAATAAGAAATATTTTAATAACATTTAAAAATAATAATATTACAAGAGTATAACAAAGAAATTTTAATTTTTAAAATTAAGTAATATGTTTATTTATTTTAAATAGTTTATATTTAGTGTATGATGACTGAATTCCATTTAATTTTGTCTTTAAAGCTCGTAGTGACATATATGGTGAAGTTATAAGTATAAAAAATTTTCAGGGGGTCAGTCGTTGGATAACAAGTATAAGATTTCGCACAATAATAATAAATTCTTCAATTTAATGCAATAACAGTAAATGAAATATAAGGATAGAAAAAACAAAACCAGATTTATAGTAGTTCGGTACACTCTTGCCTACATCCACTTCTCCTCAACCTTCAACCAGTAAGGGTTCTACTAGTAGCAAGTTCTAACCCAAACTTCTTCTTTTACACTTGGATTATGGCTCCAATGGGCTCTTCACAAATTCTTCAAGTTATACACACTTGAAGCTTTCTCATTTAAGTACAAGGAGACACTCTCAAGCTCTCAAGATCTTTCAAATACAACTCAAGTTTGGATGAACACAAGTGTGCACTCTAAAATATGCAAATATAATGAATGCACGCACAATCTTAATTTGAGAAATGATTTACAAGGGAAATGATGATTGAAAGGATATTCAACAAGTGTCTTACCTCTTAAGTGATCCCTCACACTCTATTTATAGAGTAGGAATTTGTAGCATTTAAGGTGCCAACCGATAGACCTTTTTCTATATACTAGCCGTTTATAGTTATTGAAATAGAACCAATGTGGGAACCGGTCAACCGTTTAGTTGAATCGATTGAACGTTTTAGTTCTACCAAAATGGATGGCTACTACATCCAACTGGTCGACCGTTTCAATTCTACTAAAATGGATGGCTACTGCATCCATCCGGTTGACAAACTAGTCGACTGTTTCACTAGTATGCACAAACCGGTAGACCTTTTATGCGAACCGATCAACCGTTTCATGTCGAACCAAAATGGATGGCTACTGCATCCAAACAGTCGATCGGTTTATATCGATCGGTTGAACTCGATCGACTGGTTTATATCGACCGATTGCAACCGGTCGACCAGTTCATTGACAAAAAAGACTATAAATTTTCATTTCTCGCCCCACTCCGCATTTTGCTCTCATATCCTCTCTCATTCTCCTTCCTTTCTTTGCCGAAAACCCTAGAAACCTAATTTCTTATCGTAGATCTTCACATTTGGGCTGCAAGACTTTGATATTTGGATTCTACAGCTCATATTCTCCGCGGCTAGGGTTTTATTTTGCATTTTTCTCTCCACAAGGCCGATTTTTCTACATCTTTGGTAAGTTTTCTCCCTTTCTTCTTATTCTATTCCACTCGTTCTCTATTTGGGTATGTCTTGTTGGTATTTTTCCCACTGTGTCGTTGTTTTAGTTAGAAGACAGTTGGGTCCGTTTGAGACTTAACCTAAGGATTTGGGAAATTGCTAAGAATCAGTTTTGGCTCTAGTTCAAAACTATTTTGGTTAGGATTTGGTAGAAATTTGGGTAATTGCTAGGGTCCGTTTGATTCAAAACAGTTAGGGTCCGTTTAGGACCTAACCTAAGGATTTGGGTAATTGCTAGAAATTGCTAAGAATAAGTTTTGACTCTAGTTCAAAATTGTTTTGGTAGAAATTGATACAATTTATAGGGTTCGTTTGGTTCAAAAAAGTTAGGGTCCATTTGGGACCTAACCTAAGGATTTAGGAAATTGCTAGAAATTACTAAAAATCAGTTTTGGCTTTAGTTCAAATCTGTTTGGTTAGAATTTGGTAGAAATTGGGGCTATTGCTAAGGTCCGTTTGGTTCAAAATAGTTAGGGTCCGTTTGGGACCTAACCTAAGGATTTGAGCAATTGCTAGAAATTTCTAAGTTAAGTTTTGGCTCTAGTTCAAAACTGTTTTGGGTATTGGATAATAAGCTCAGATTTGGTATTGGGTTTTAGGACCTCTGTTTGACTTGTTATAAGGCTAGAGTGATTTTTGGTCATCCTTGTGCATTTTTGGGTCTACTACCTGGTTGGGCAACTGTGGGGTTGTGTTTAGCTTTCGACTTGTTATAAGGCTAGACTTGTAACACCCCGAATTATACCATAGTAGTTTATTACTTGTTTAGGGTATAATATAAGTAAAAATTTGTATTTTCCGAAATATAAATGCTAAGTAAGAAAAATGATAAAAAAAAAATTTCGAGATTTATCCAAGAGTCAAGGATAAATTAGTAATTTGTCAATTAAGGACCTAAGTGGTATAAGATGAAAAATTATATGTTAATATAGAAATATGGATAAGTTGAAGTATAAATAATAGAGAGATGAAGGACAAAATAAAAAAAATGGGAAAAGAATGCAAAAATGGGTTAGCCAAACATGACCTTAACATTAAAAAAGGTGAATAAGATCAAAATACCTCATTTTTTGGCTTATTTTGGTTAGGGCTTACGGTTTGAAGAGAGAAAGAGAGAAGCGAAGAAGAGAAGAAGAAGAAGGAAGAAGGAAAAGAAGGAGAAGTTCAGGTATGGAAACTTTGTGTAAGGATACCTGTTTGGAAGTTTGGAACATCTCCCTTGTTTATAACTTTGGTAAGGATGCTTGTTTAGAAATTTTGTTGGAAAATACTTGTTTAAGTTAGGTTAGGAAAACCCTAACTCTTCAATACATGTGTATTTTGGTTGGTTTAAGTTAGTTTTGTAGTTTTGTTTTAAATGGCTTGATTTGGTTTTTAAAGAATCTGCAAAAATGGCCAAAATTATTTGATGCCTGGTCACACCTCACGCCTAGGCATAGAGTCCACATCTGTGCCCCAGCTCCGCCTCAGCAGAGGCTCCTTCGCCTGCTGACCGAGCTGTTGGTTTTCAGACTTCTCGTCCGCCGAGCATAGCATGCTTCTTCGCCAGCACCTCTCCGCCAGTGTACTGCAGTTTTTATTTCGTTCCTCTTTTTCCAAGAATTCTAGCAATTATCCATTGAATTAATGAGGATCCTAATAAGTGAATGAAAAGGTTTGTATAAGTATAAAAGTTATATGAAAATTATTCTATACCTCTCCACCTCGGCGATTCGGTCGTTGGGCAAACATTATTTCTTGCCCTCATTTGCTAATGGGATTAAGAATGATAAAACGAGTTCTGAAATACATATAATTGTATGCATGCTTAAGGTTGAATAGTGAATGAATAAGCATCTCTGATAAGTGCTTCGCACTCGCCAGTGCCATGACACTCTCACATGCTGGGCAGACGCCTCCGACCGCTGTTTCGCACTCGCTAAAGGCTACGGCTACTGGTTATGTGGGTAGCACGCCTCCCGATCGTTGTTTCTCGACACTCCTCGGCTAGTGCTACGACACTTCGTTATGCGGGCGCATGTCTCTCGATCGCGTTTCACACTCTCATGAAGCCGCCATTTACACTTCTCTCACTATGTGGGCGATACGTCTCTGCTCAAGATCGCATCGCAGCCTCTCAGCATTTATCAGACTCAGGTCCTTCTATTCAAGATAGAGGTCTATGCATGCAAATACTTATGTAAGACCCGAGAAATTCCAATTTCTGGGAAAAAGGGGAAAATCGTAATTTCGGTTATGAAATTGTAATTTTGGTTATGAAATTGTAATTTCGATTAAAAATCCGTAATTTATTCTCTAGATCTCGGATGATAAAACGGATTTCACCGTTGGAATCGTCTCACGAAATATAGCTAGAACGTAGGCTCGCCGACTCCGAGACATCAATTTACACGCTTTTCGAGGTATCGCCGGAAAGCCGTGAAACGATTTTCGATGCGATTAAAGCTCAGACATAATACAAATTATGTGCCATATGGTAATGAGCGGTGAGAAATAACGTGAAACTGGACGCCGAGACAAGACCATCGTCAAACCTGAAATCTGAGGGACAAATGGTCATTTTTGAGATTGATTTAAGTTAGAAAAGGACAAAACACTAAATAGTGTCTTCTCCTTCATTAAGCCAAAAAGAAAAAAAAGTGGGGGAGGAATTGGAGAACCAGTAGCCATTTCGTTTGAGAGGTTTTTAGAGAGAGAGAGAACACTTCTGGGGATTCAGACAGCTGATCCGACCATCTGCGCCTTCGACAAGAAGGAAAACCGGCTTCTACGTGAGAGGGCTTCGCGTGGGTATCGGATTTAGGGCGTTTCCTCAAACTCCGGTATGAAAGCCCCTACTAGTTTTATTCTCGCTTTAAGTACTTTACATAAAATGTTTCGAAATGAATGAAAAAGGAAGGCTTGATCTGGCCCCTAAACCTAGACCGAATTAATATGAATTTCTTGAAATCCACAGATGTACCGTGACTACCACGGCTGGTTTGGGTAGCAATTGTGTTTTTCCCATGATAAATCATGCGTATTGATTGGAATGAGGCCTTAAATGGCCTGGAAATGCGGGTTCACAAGGTGAACCGATGAATCAGGATTTTCTGAATAGTAAATCATGGTTTCAATTATTCAGTCAAAGGTTCTCAATATATTTTTGTGAAAATATGTGTTTGGTCGAAAGGGATTTAAATTAAATTGCTCGCGGTTTGATCATTAGCCCAATTGAGCTAATTTTTGATGTATGAAATGAGAATTTACATGACATGATTGTGTAATTGATTGCTTTGTAAATATATGCATGTTTATATATTTACATGTGAATTAGATCAGATTGGGATTATATACATGCATTCCATATGCACTGAACACCCTAGACCAAAGAGTGAGTGCATGAAATGAGTCTGAGAAATTGCTCGGAGGGTTGTCTAAAAATGTTAATTATCGGAGAGTAGTCCAAACAAATAATATCAATCGTCGGAGCGGCCCAATTGATATTCATCGGAGGGTAGTCCACAAACAAATATATATATCAATCGTCGGAGCGGCCCAATTGATGTATACACATCGGAGGGTTGTCCACAAACTAACAAAACAATAATTCTCATACGAGGCTTAGGCGAGTGTGAGAGAGTCTGCGGAGGACTCTGGATCTGTTGGTCAGCGTAGACATTCAAGCAGGATCGATTTGTTTCAATGTATGTTTATTTTGGAACATTGCACTGCACTTAGGTAGGAGAGTAGCCCACTTAGGGCGATTCCACTACTGAGCACAGCTTCACCCTGTCGAGGATATTATTTTACAGTACAGAGTTTAAGTGAGAGGATCGCTGGCCCCAGAGACCGAGGATTAAGAAAGCCAAGTCATGACTTTGATGTATACATGTATTAGAACTTTAAGTTTAATGTATTGTGGCAAGAGTAAAAACATATTAACTCTTGTAACTATTGGGTATATAGTTGATCTATAGTTGACATGTATATTGAGTATTGTTTAAGGGCCCAAATGGTCGCTTAAATCATAAACTGTTATATTGAACTCCGGTTTGGGGATGTGTTTATGCAGTGTTCTCAGATTTGGGCAGAGCTCCCGCATAAAGAGACTCGCCCCGACTGTGGAAATGTCGGGTCACTCGACATTCACGAGTATCTCGCGTGGGCTGACAGTAGTCAACGGACCCCGGATTCGGGGGCGTCACAGCCTTGCATCGAGCTAGGCATACGAATACCTGTGGAGCTCGGGTTTGGGTATCCATCACCACTAGGTGTGGCTCGATGTTGCCGAGGTATGAGATCAGGAAATCACGACAAAACTAGGATAATCGCATGCATGTGCTGGTGTGTTTCAGTGATGTGATGATTTATTGTGTGATCATGTATGAATGATGTTTATAAATAATGGTTCTGTGATATGTTATGATGTTCGGGTGCTAGGTAATTAGCACTTATTATGTTGAACAAATCTTAGGAGTTTACGTTGTGTAACCGGAAATGAAATAAATTGTAATCAATTTATTTGGTTTATTGATGACAAAATAGAATTTTAACAAAAATTTTAAGGTGTTAGAACACTTTGAGGGTTTGGCAGTGAGTAAAATCGAAAGAAAAACAATGAAATAAATTATAATAAATTTATTTGGGAAAAGGAAATAAAATTTACTAGGATTTTATAGTTGAAACTCATAAAAGCTTTGAGGCTGTGTGGATGCAAGATGGTTATCGCATGTAGAGGTAGCAAAGAAGGCTACCATGGAGGAGAAAAAAAAATTTTTGGTTTTCGTTTTAATAAAGGTGTAAACTCGAAGAAAACTAGGATAAAATAAATTTAATAAATTTATTTAGGTGTACTGGAGAATAAAATATATATATATATGGATAAGTATTTTTTTGTCTCTAGTAGCAAATAAATGAAAAAAAATGATAAAGTGAAGAAAATAAATTTCATAAATTTATTCAGTTATGAGGTGAAGAAAATAATTTTCTAAGGTTTTACAAGTTGTAAAATTGAAGAAAATGGAGTAAAAGAAGTATTTTTGAAAAAAAAAAAATCAAATCAAATAAAATTAGACAAAATTTTCGAAAAAATAAAATTAAAAAAAAAATGAAATTTTCGAAAAATAAAATGCTCATTAAAACAATATTTAAATGCAAATTGATTGCCTCAGACAATTAAAATGCAAGGACAATGTGTATACACTGATTATGTGTATGATTAGTGTCTCGGGGCTGTGTTTATGCCTTAGAGATACTGTATTGAGATTTAACTACCATGTTAATTGTGTAGATGGCTAGTAGAGGACGAGGACGTAGAGGACGAGGACGTAGAGGACGAGGACGTAGAGGACGTCCACGGGCAATCGGTCGACACCACCCCATTCACCAAATGCACGGTGATTTGATTAGCAGGCCTCGTACCGGGAGGTGTTGCGTTTGCTATATCGCACGTGCCAGTACAGCAGTCAGAGAATCTAGTAAACTCCAGAGATTTCAGAGCGCACCACCCGACATTCACAAGGGGAGCAGACCTCGGTCAGAAGAGACTACCTGGCACACGAGCACATACCTGATGCCACAGATCACCCGATACGACTGGTGACTACATCAGGCACAAAGAGTCGAGCTAAAATCAACAAAATTTATAGTACACCTGTTCTCTACTAATACGAACAAGCTACCGGCAAAGATAGTGGTCTAGGATAGAACACTGGGATGGGCCATCCTAAAAATGGTTTGCATCGCGCATGAAGGTAAGGCTTATTTGGACTCTTTTGAATTGTGTTTCAAAAAACAAGGGGGAAATGAAGTTGAAAACTCGAGAAACTGTAAAACTCGAAATTAAAAAAGGTGGTGCTAACTTGAAGATTTAGGTCACTAACTTGGCAAGTTAGGGCAAACAAGTGTCCTCTGGTTTTATCTCGCTGCTATGACATGTAACCTATAGTCCATGGCATAACCGATCTATATTTAACTAGCAAACCTCACCCATGAAACATTCATTTGAGTCAATATCATTGCAGCATGCCAGCTATGGCCCCTTTTAAACCTCAACATTAAATTATCATTTCCTGTAGAGGCTCGTAAAGACCATCTAAAGAACAATGCTGTATCTCTCACCCGAGCACCGCATCCCCAAAGCATGGAGAGTATCGCCAAAATAATAATAGTAAATGTTATTTAACCCTAATTCAAGAACTCCCAACATGTAAATATTATCTCGTAGGCTCAGAAGACCATCGAAGAACAATGCTGCATCTCTCACCCGAGCACGCATCCTAAAGCATGGAGAGTATCGCCAAATCAATAACATCCCATGTTATGCAACTATGTTTTGAGAATAAGGGCCATAAATACACTACCCGTAACTTTAAGACAAAAGGACAACATGCATATGCCCCACCACTGCTACCTTCCTTCCTCTTCAAAGAAAGGAGGTTTAGCTACATCTCTTGAGTTGTCATCCTCAAGAGAGGGTGTTCATACCGAGAAAGGAGAGAAAGAAGAGAGAGAAGAGAGAAAAGAAATAAAAGCAAACCTAAAATAAAAGACTTTATTTATTAAAAATAAAACCCATAAAAATCCTTCTCCACATTATTGTCTAAATTGTTCTCAGATCGTTTCTTCTGCTGCAAAACAAGAGGGTTTATATAGGCCACCCCAAGGTATGAAAATACCAAAAACCTATGAAATTTACAAGTTATTGGACAATTGGCAATACACCAAGTTCGGGAGGCGGTTTGCATTGAATTACAAAGATGACGAGTGGCACTCAATTTTCGCTAGAGGTGAGGAATTTCGCCAACTAGCGAAATCATAGGCCTATAATAATGGAAAATTTCGCTTAAGGTTTATACTCGCTTAGTTAGCTAAAATTCCTCTAAGCTAGCTAAAATGTCATGGAGTAGCGAACCAGGCTTTTGCCAAAATGGTGCTTCAGCTTAAACTGAGGTGGTCTAGCGAAATTTTGGTGTGTTTTCGCTAAGGTTGCGAAATTTTTCGTTAAGGTTAAATTCGCAATCCTAGCTTAAAAATTTTCGCAAGCTTAGCGAAAATTCCCGCATCGCTGATCCTTCACGCTTTTCATCCCGCTTCAACTCCATCAATTTTCTTCACTTTGCCTTTGTTTTCTTGTTAATTCTCGTCGGCTGGATGTATCGAGACTTGAATTCCAACTTCATGATTCATCATTTGACTGAGATTGAACTCAAAAGTGCGCAAAGCCCGCAAACACCAAAAATACTCTCTAATGGCATAAGTGTTGGGCCAGAAGACTTAGGAACACTAATTGGTATAATGACATGATTAATGCACAAAAAGCACTCAAACCTATCTAATATAGTGGTTCAAAATTGCACTTTGGGCACTAATCACACCCCCCAACAAAACGCTGCTAGTCCCTTGAAGAATGCAAAATAAAAGGACATGCATGTGGTGATTTTTAAAGATTATGATTCAAAAAGGTTGATGTACTTATATTAATACTTTAAACTCGAATAATTGATATCAAATTTGAAAATCGATATGAAAGAACCAAATCCATATGAGAACAATTCTATGTCAATGTTGGTTCCATGATTCTCAACTCGATTTCCACCCAAGTCTAATTGGTCTTTTGGAATCCGCACTGCTTAATAACCCGCAAAATTTGTTCCTCCCCCAACCTATAATCGACATGGCCTTAAGTTGTTGAACAACCTAGATAGGGCTAGTTACACTTTTCTTTCTTTTTCAATTATAATGTAGGATGCAATGCTTAAAATTCGAGTTCACCAAAGTCCGTGTAACGGGGGTCCACCGATGACTCCCAACCACTCAAGGTTTAGGGCATCAAGCCAAAAGGATCACTTGACCACTAACTCCATAGGCTTCACCCCGGATTCCGAATGACTTCGAAAATCAAGCACCTACAAATCGCAACCTACCTATCCACCCATGTAACGACACAAAATCGATGACTCCCAACCAATTAAGGCTTAGGCATCGGGTTTCAAAGGTTTTCGCCATACACCCTGACCGTGCTCTGCTCAAAGCAAAATTCCTCACTTAATTTTATTTTTCTTTTTCTTTTTTTTTTTTTTCGAAGACAACATTGGTCTTCAAATGTGGGTAACTCAAAACTATCCTAGGTAGCCAACATACCTAAGGCCTAGCTTTGCAAAGTTTAGCGGAGGTATGCACCACACCCATCGAAATAACTGAGTGCAAGGTGTGAATTAGCATAAAGGGGGAAATTTCCAAGTCGAGCATGCCGAACCGGTGGATCGACCAAAATTTAATTCAAGCATGGAATTTGTTCTTAGTGATAGAAGTGAAAACATGATGATTCAATCATCCGCTTTAGTAATTCAATTGTCCAATTTGAAGCAATTCAATTGTCCACTGTGAGCACCAATTGTTCAATTGAAAAGAAAAAAACATTTACACCTAGCGAAGGCACAAAACATGATATACAAAAGCCCATGATATAAACCGAATAGCTTTTGATATAGCCAAAATGGCTACATGCATACAAAGCTAAACATTGCATTACCACGCTACTATGGCTAAACATAAATCCTAAAAACAAAATTAGTAGGCGTTGATAAAGCCGGTAAATATACAAAAATGTAAAGAAACCTAACCACCACCGCTGCGGCGGTGGTGGGTCTCGAATCAAGGTCACGCAATAACATCCAATGAAGCTGCATCAGTGGTGGGCTCCTCTCGCTGACCAGGAACATGAGGAAGACCTAGATGGGTCATAATCTGAGTCAGCATAGAATGGAACTGGCCAACCTTCGATTCAAGGTACTGTAGCCGCAAGTGAGCAGATGGCATCCATCACACCAGCCATCTCTCGGAAGCAGCTTGGATGTACTCCCGTGAATGATGTGTCAAAAGGAAGGCCCTGGAGTATCCGTCGCAACCGATGTAGTATGTGGAGGAGATGGAGGTGAACGATCCGCGGAGTCCCTCTATACCGGCTCAGGCGTGTATATCATCTACGTGTGGTCCTCGCCTCCCGACCCTAAGACTCGCTCTGTGGTCGTATATGGAATGAGACGGGCATAGTCACAACTCCGCCCCACCGACACTACATGTAGGCATCTAGCCTCACCCCAGCCCGGCTCCTCCGGGAATCCGACCGTCGAGAACATGCTACAGAGTCTCTGACGAGGGGATGCTCTCCGCCGTGCCGTGTCCTTCCGATGGACCCTCTCTCCCTCAAAAATGCAAAAGGAGGCCATCACCACCGCAGGGTCAACCAAAATCTCCCCAGATCCAGAGAGCGCCCGTGATGGTTCTCCGCACATACGCCGCAGGGAACGGTTTGGCACGCAGGCGATGGTCGATGAGCGCGATTCGAGGCTGAGCGCTCCTATAAAATACTGACCAAATTGTAGCATCTCCGGCGTTGCTCGAACCATCTCTCTCAGGCGGGGTGGTGGGCCTTAAGTCTATAACCCTCCGAAGGCGCGGGCAGAGGCAATCCTACGTCGCGATATATCTACTGTCTCGAGTGCACAATTGTGTGAGGCCATCTATAATTAACCGAATCTCTAGTGGAATCACCGTCTCCCCCGGATGTCATGGAGTGGTAGAACCGCATCACTTCTGTAATAAAACTGCCGCGAGTCATAAAGGGTAAGAGTGAATACTCCGATCAATCTCATGTAATTCCCTGATTGGGGTCACTTATCGTGGACGCCATAGAATGACTCCCACAAACTCGTGAGTCGATATTCCCGAATGGGGTGCCCTACGAACACACTCCTTAATCCTCGATGCCGGGCGACAACCGAGGTGATAAAGTCGCCTCTCGTACCGAGAATCGAGACGTGAGTCGGTAGATGATGACTCGCTCGTCTCGATGTGCGGGCCCGCTTGGAGGGTCGGGCCCTCCTAACTCTCCTCCGTGGTACGTGGTACAGCGACGTGGCCCGGTCCCATCCGGAACCGGACATCGTCTCCTAATCCCCTCGAGGCTCCTCGACACGCCCGGATCTGGATGGCATGTGAGCCGGACCGAGTCGAGCCTCTCTCTCAGCGCGTTAAGCAATCTCACCCGAGGCCGAAGATTCGACCCACCCCGAGTACGAATCCATATCTAGCCATCGAAATAAAATAATTCGGTGCGGCTCGACTCACCAAAATATAACCGCCGTGACTATATATCCTGAATCAAGATCTCCGTTGCCACCGGGCACTGGCGTAATCAAATCGACCTGTGGCTCATCAAGCACATCGCATGGCCCCGAATCGGTAATCGATGGCTCAAGAAAATACTGCGTCAAGTGGTGGCACCAACAGCCGAATCCAGGGTACCTGGCCGGCTCCCCGCGACTCAGTCGCTGGTTTCATCAAGGCCTTGCCGTGGCTTCGCTGCGGTGCGTGACCGAGGTCGGGCAGTATTAGAAACCCGGGCCAGATCACGAGGCAGCCCGGGGTGCGTGGACTCTAGGCACAAATGCGCAGGCGTGAACCGGCGCCGCTTCACAACCCCGCACAAGAAGTGGGATGGGGAAGGAGACCAGAAGCCGTGAGCGGGTGACTCGCTACAGCTGAAGGCTCAGACTCAGCCGGGCGCCGGGTCACTACCGCAAGCAGAGGGAGATGGCTCGTGGATTAGTCGGGGTGAAGAATATGAAGTGGCCTGACACCCCAACCCCAGTTTATATAAGCATCCAATCCAAGAAATTTAAGGGTCTTTCCTCGCCAAATATTCGCTTACTCCTAAATGAATTTGGCTCGATTGGCCTTCCTGTATTCCAAAATTTTTTTTAATTTATTAGTTAATATTTAATATAAAAATTATTATTATAAAATTTAATATATGTACTATAATTAAAATTCAAAGCACAACACTATGCTATACTAATTAAATTACTAAAAAATAAAAAAAAATGCTAAGTTAAAATTTTTGAAAAACAACTAAAACAAACAAAATTAACTAACTTAAGACAAAAATTAAGAATTGTGAACTGCAATTCGGTTTTTGAAAACACCGAACCAGTTCAAGTTAAAAATTACTCAAGGGGGGTCAAGGAGAATGATCTCCTCAACCCATGCAAAGGGCTCGACTGCCCATGATGTTTGCGGCCAAATGTTGAATCTGCTCAGTGATTGATGTGGGATCGAGCAATTGGCTTGCGCTGCGTTGCTGCAAGACCAATTCTTCTTTATCTCCTAGCCGACGTCACTCAGACACTGGGCACTTTGTACCGCACACCGATCAATTGAAACAACCTACGCTTATATGATTTTCGGGCCAACAAATTGATTGTTTGCTCAAATGGAAGATGTTCAACTTCCAAAGTCATGTTACCAAAGGTAGCCGCATGACTCCATTTCGGCAATTTATTATCGCACGGGATGTACGTAAATGTCTTCCTAAGATAATTGGTACATGATTAGGTTCAATAGAATCGCTCGTTGTCGGGTTACCAGCGTACCCATCAAGTAAGAGAATTTGTCTATTTCACAAGGACATCCTCAACTATCCCCTTTCTGGGATCTTCTTCACCGACCATCTACCAAACCATGTTTGGCTGGCGTCGGGTGTCTGTCTACCTAAACCTAATCGCTTATATAATAATATGGCATTAGGTTCAATTCACCAAATCAAGCAATGACTTCATGCAATTCTACCAATATCGATCAAATCAGGAGATCCGTGATCTTGTATTTACCAGATATTTGTTGATCATGGCACCGATATGTTCAAGGAGAAATGCTTTCCTCAATGCCTAATCCTTCTTGATCGTGCAAAGATCTTTCAAAAAATTTTGCATAAGCAGGACTTGTTTGATTAGGTCCAAGAAAGATATGTTAACCTTCACTAGCCTCTTAAGACTCTAAAAAATGCCCATTGGCTGAGTCATTTTTCTTTTCCTCCGAGCAAGCCAGGGAAAGGAGGTGGTATGCCAGTATTCATTTAATCCTCTTCTAGAGAATATGCTTAGATCATAATTTTTCCCTCATTCTGGTTTCTTCAATGTGCTTGCATAGGCTGATTCAAACCCTTCCAATTCTCGTGGTTATTACGGCCTTAACTTCATCCATTCCCCAAATTGTCGGATGATCTCACTTCCCATGAATTCCTTAGATTTGGAAGTGTTCGTGGATGGAAACCTCTCTCTCAGACTCTAGCAATTTGTCGATTCAGTGATCAACGCAGTTGGGGTTTACCTTTCTTCCTGCTGAGATTGCTCTCAAGCCCATCTATTTTTTGTTCATCAGATTCTCTGCAAGATCAATTTTTTCGTGCTGCCGCATTAATTCCTTTTGTTCTTCAACAACCGTCTACCACCTTACCTAAATTCAATACGGCTTGTTCCATCGAGAAGAGGATGGTGGTCGTCAGGATTGCGGAGGGGGAACCAAATCGATAGCTCGTTCCTCAGTGGGTACATAAGCTGGGGGTCAGGGTTTCCACAAGTGTTGGGTGATTCCTCCAATCGAATTGTAAGTATTGCCATACGGAGTACGGATTGTCGTGGGCTTGAATCGTCTCTACAAGGTTCGCAGACATTCCGACATCAAATCCTTCACCGCAGGGCCATGTGTGACACCCAAGGTTTCGGGTGTACAGGATTGAAATTCGGGTGCAAGGATTGGATCAGCAAGTAGATTTTCGCCATCGTACGCACTCTCGTCATCCCAACTTAGAAGCCAGCCACGTAATTTAAAAACTATGGCTTCATCAGATGTTTACTTAGAAAGTCTCCTCACACATGGTTTCCAAGAGCGCCTCTACGGCAGAGACATACCACCATAGAAGTTGGTTCACCAACATCCTGTCAAACTCCATGATTTGTAGCGCAGTACGACCGATTTGCTTCCATAAATCTTTTCCTAACACTGCAAAATCTCTCACCATCATGAAATGCGAAAGTGTAGATTGTTTTTTCAAATTATCGGGTCTCAGGAGCATCGAAGAACTTTTTCAAAGAATTCACCGGGCAACAAATTTCAATTTCTAATGGTTCTAGCCTCAATGAGTCGAGCCATATTCGTCTTGGCCCTGTGAGTCAATGGAAATGCCTTTAGCTTCAAAGAATCCATGTCCATCATACCTTCCTTAAAGGTAGTGCAAACCTCCTCAAAATCTTCCTAAGATGTGTGTATGGATTTTCATTTTCCATACCATGGTAATGTGGGAAGTAGGGGTACTAATATGCCCCACCGCTACATCATCGCCAGGAGGAAAATCGATGGCCAGACGGGGCACTAACTCTGGGGAGGCGGATGTGATCCCTCGCCTGGTTCTATAGGCATTGGATTCATTACAGTGGTTCCTTTGGTCGACCAGCTGTTCCTCGTGCATAGATCCATGGTATCGCCAGGCACCGACTTCACTAGGGGCTGTGTCAAGTCAGGTACTTATCCTTCGCACCCACCCGATGTCTCTATCCCATCAAGGTATTACGCTTGTTACACAATTATAGAGACAACAAAGAGCAACAACAAAGCTTGCAAAAAGATTAAAATTAACTAACAACAATAAATCGATCGAATTTAAAAATCAAATCAAATGAAAGGCGCTATCGCAATCGCTAAAAATCGCCTCGTGAATCGAAGCCGCAAAAAAGAGGTAAAAGGTTACCTTCACTTCAGATGTGGATCACAAGTACTCTTCAATCCTTACCATTCAGAGTTTGGCACCATCCCCTGCAAGAACCCGCCATTCGATTCGCGCCACAAGAGTCGAGCTAAAATCAACAAAATTTATATACATCGAAAGCCTACCATCGCCAGAGTCAAGCTACTCGCAAAGATGCTGGTTCAGGATAGAAAATCACCTGGGGATGGGTTTTCATCCTAAAAAATTGTTCGTGACTGCTGCACGGCTGCAAGGCTTTCTATTCGACTCTTTTCGAATCAGGTTTCAAAACAAAGGGAATGAAGCTGAAAACCGAGAAACTCAGAAAACCCGAAATTGGGTGCGAAAAAGTTAACTTTGAAGATTTAGGTCACTAACTTGGCAAGTTGGGGCAAACAAGGTCCCTGTTTTATCCTCGCTGCTATGACATGCAACCTATAGTCCATGGCATAACCTGATCTATATTTAACTAGCAAACCTCACTCCATGAAAAACATCTCTATTTGAGTCGAATATGTAGCATGCGCTTATGGCCTTTTAAAACCCTAACGTTTAAATTATCATTTCGTATGGCTCGTGAAAGACTATCTAAAGAACAACAAAGGCATCTCTCTCACCCGAGCATCGCATCTCTAAAGCATGGAGAGTATCGGGCGCCAAAATACAATAAGAAATGCTATTTTAACCCCACTCAAGAACCCTGCAACATGCAAAATATTTATCTCAGAGGCTCGTGAAGACCATCTAAAGAACAACAAAGGCATCTCCTTCACCCGAAAGACCCGCATCCCAAAGCATGGAGAGACACAAATCAATAACATCCCACGTTATGCAACCATGCTTGAGAATATGGCCATAAATACACTACCCGTAACTTTAAGATAAAAGGACAACACATACGCCCCCACTAATTAAGCTAGCTTCCTTCCTCTTCAAAGAAAGGGAGGCTACAAGATCTCTTGAGTTGTCAGTCCTCAGAGGGGTAAGCCTGGGTACCGAGAAAGGGAGAGAAAGAAGAGAGGGAAGAGAGAAAAGAAATAAAGCAAACCTAAAATAAAAGACTTTATTTACAAAACAAAAACTACAAAAATCCTTCCACGTATTATTGCTCCAATTGTTCTCAGATCGCTCTTCCTTTCTTACAAAAA
Organism: Tetrastigma voinierianum; assembly: GCA_016808115.1. Classification (NCBI taxonomy): domain Eukaryota; kingdom Viridiplantae; phylum Streptophyta; class Magnoliopsida; order Vitales; family Vitaceae; genus Tetrastigma; species Tetrastigma voinierianum. The sequence continues at coordinate 162,694 of JAEQBH010004250.1, read as the reverse complement.
CAAGAGGGGCTGAGATAGCCACCTCAAGGTATGAAAATACCAAAAAACCTATGAAATCGCTAAGCATCGACAATTAAGTAATACACCAAGCCTGAGGCGGCTCAGATTAATTACAAAGCATGATTGAGGCATCAATTTCGCTTAGAGGCGAGAATTCCGCTTAACTAGCGGAATCACAAATAAATAAAATGGAAAAAATTTCGCTTAAGGCCGAGCACCTCGCGCATAGCGTAAATTTCGCTAAGCCAGCGAAATGTTGTGAGTAGCGGTCCGTGTTTTTTCGCTTAAAAAAATGGTGCCTAGCTTAAACTAGTGGGCCCAGCCGAATTCGTGTTTTCATGCGAGTGTCGTTAAATTTTCGCGGCGTCATGTAAATTTTCGCATCCTAGCGAAAAATTTTCGCAAGCTTAGCGAAAATTCGCATCGTTGATCCTTCATCGCTTATCTCCGCTTCAATCGCATCGAATTTTCTTCACTTCACTACTTCGTTAATTTCAAATGGTCGATGGTCGAGACTTGAATTCCAACTTCCATGATTCATCATTCGACTCGAGATCAACTCCAAAAGTGCGCAAAGCCCGCAAAACACCCAGCAATTATTCTAGAAATGGCATATGTTACTAAGAAGACTGTAACACTTCAATCGCAGATAAATGACACGATTAATGCGCAAAGCACTCAAACCTATTCAATATAGGGTTCAAAATTCACACTTTTTGGCAATTAATCGTGTTAGCCGTATTCCACTAGAGGGCGAGGCCCGTATGGGTGGAGATGGGCCAGGACTTCTAGAGACTTTTAGAGGTTGGCGATACGCGCAGTTTCGTGAGTCGCTCACGGGTAAGTACTCCCGCAGATCGTTAAGGCCCGAGTTCCCAGAGCCGGGCTAGGCAAATGACTATGACGGATTGGTGACCAGTTCACGTGAGCAGCACGATTTGTCATGATTACGCCAGTCCGCCAAGGATTAGGGATTTTGAGAATTAATCAAGTCAGTCTATCTGCCGTGATCAGAGGATCTGCAAGATACGGATTCCACGGTCGGGACAACCGACCATGTGAGAGAGAGTCGGGCTTCCTGGAGTAGCGAGACCTTTAAAGGAGCCTTTGTATGCGAGTTCTCCCTAGGGATTAGGCGCAGAATAGGATGATATGTCGAGGTTGCGAGCCGGAGATCTCTGTGGACTCTACTCACAAAGGACTCAAGGATCATGGACATATCGTAGTTCGATGTCATCCCTTGGATGGACTGTCGACAAACTTGCGTGGTCGCAGATCGTATCAGAGCAGCAGCAGGGTTACCTCCCTATAATGCAGCCTGACTGTGTAGTAACCAAAGGGGGACAAGCATGATATTTTTTCCCTTGATACAGTATGAGTCCGTGTCGTGGAGCTGCAACTGTCATTAGCGAGCCTTACCTGGGAGATGGAGCAGGACCGTGACTTCTAGGATCTTACCCCGAAAGTGGTCATGGTGCATGACGCTTTTTCCAGATGAAAGCACCGGACTACCTCCACATGTGGATGTAGACTTTTGTGATCGAAGTTACACCGGGTATTTCACCCATCTCTATGATCCGCAGACAGATGGCACCACGAGTCAAGTAGTGACTCGCAGCCAACCACGCGAGCTACCGGACAAGGGGTCTTCAAGACCAGCACTTCACTCACGGGCCTCCCGTCGGTTTGCAAAGAAGAAGGACAAGACCTCGATTGTGCATTGATTACCGATAGTCGAACCGCAACACGATCAAGAACTGCGACCATTAATGGCGATCGACGATTTGTTTGATCACGAGAGGAGCGAGTCTACTCCAAGATGCGACCTTCGCGACCGGGTTACCATCACTCGAGAGTTAGTGGAGATGGATATCCCTATGACAATGTTTAGACGCAAGCATGGGCACTATGAGTTTACGATGATGCCCTTCTCGGATTAATAATGCCAGTTAGCATTCATGGATCCTCATGCATAGGATATTCCAACCCTATTTAGATCGCTTTGTCGAATTCCTCGTAATTTACATTCGACCTACTCCCACCAGAGCGGAGCATGAGTATCACTTGAGATCGCTTTACAACTACTGAGACCATCACCGCACGCCAAGTTCGCAAGTAGCTCCGCTTCATCGAGGTGAGATTCGGGACACGCGGGTATCAACATCGAGTGCCTCGCCTCAACCCAAAGAAGGTCGAGGCAAAGGATGAAGCCGGGGAGAGCTTGGGTTAGTCTTCGAGATACGAAGCCTCGATCAGCCGGGCATTACAGAGATCCATCGAGGATTTCTCCAGATACAAAGACTCTGCGACTAGGTTTGATCCAAGGAGGTCAAGTTTGATCGATGACTGATGCGAGGAGGTAAATCTAGAGTCAAAAGGAGACTTATTTCGCCTCCCATCTCGATAGTTCGATAGGGACAGGGTACACAAGCTGTATCAGGATGCCCCAGGCCTGATCGGGATGTGTTTTGGATGCAAACCTGAGGGCAGTAGCTTACGGCCTCGTTAGTCAAGAATCACTAGCGTACTACTCCCACACACTATTAATGGAGTCAAGGCCGTAGTCTTCGCCTCGAAGATCTGGCCCACTACTTATACGACGAGGAGCCCGAGGTACTCGCACCATAAAAGTCTAAAGATATTTTCACGCAAATGAGACCTCAACATGAGGCAACGCATGGATGGAGTTCCTAGAGGATTATGACTTCACTTTGCATTACCATCCCAGAAGGCAAAATGTGGTGGCTGATGCACCCAAGCCTAAGTCACAGAGCGCTGCAAGATAGCTTCTGGAGCGGGCGGATGCCAGATCAGGATACTGGGGTTGCAAAGATACGAAGCGCATCGGGTGGTACCTCGGGAGTTTAGTGGTTGGCACCGCTCGCTGGAGCGCAGTGATTGAGTCCCCAAAGTGGGCGTGACGCAGAGATAGTGGTCACCGTGACCGAGTACACGTGCACGGTGACAAGGATCGACCGTCACATGTATGGTAATTTTCGATAAGGGTGGGACGTAGTGGTTCTCGCTTGACTGACATTTGAGAGAGGAGATTCGTGGAGTTTTACCGCTTCGATTCTCGCTGCATCCAGTACCGAAGATGTACCGTGATCTTCGCTGGTCGCAAGACTATCGAGCTGGGACGAAGAGACACGCAGGGGACTTTGTTCGACGATGTCTTACATGTCGCCAGAGTGTTAAGGCCGAAAGATCGGCCAACAAGGCTACTCCACCATCGGAGGTGGCCGAAAGTGGGCCGGAGCACGCTCACGATGGACTTTGTGACCCACTTGCCACCCGACGCAGCTACAGGCGCATGACGCGGTACGGGCGATATGGACCACTCACGGCCCAAGACATTTTCTAGCCGTGCGTACGCACCTTCGCCCTCGAGAGATTCGCCGCTGTACATTCGAGAGATATTAGTCCGACTACATGGCGTACCGTGAAAGATCCATAGTGTTAGATAGGGACCCGAGGTTTGACGTACACACTTTTTGGAAGAGTTTCAAAAGGCTATAGCACACCTACCGACCATGAGTATAGCTTTCCATCCCCTTCGCGACAAACGGTCGGCCTGGGAGACTATACAGTGTTGGGAGGGACATGCCGCGAGCACGCGCCCGGATCATGGGCGGCGCTTGGGAGGAGATTTCCCCAGCGGTTCGCCTATAACAAATGCGGCTACTAAAGTAGTATACGTGATGGCAATCAGATGAGGTATCAGATGGGAGGCCACAGATCAATCACATGTTGGACCGAAAGGAGAGCTCCATCACCGTCCCGACTGGACAGAGACACCTCCTAAAAGGTGAGCTTGATACTTACGCCTTCTCGCCCGCCGTAGTCGGGCAAGAAGAGCCATGCGGATGCGACGTCGACCCTAAAGAGTTCGAGGCGATCACGTTCACAGACTCCTAAGAAAGGAGGTGGGCGAGGTTCGACAAGCGGAAGCTATCGCCGAGGTTCGACCTTCGAGATACTGAGAGGTAGGCACCCCGCTAAGGCATCGCTACGCACGCCTCAAAGATGTCGTGTCCACGAGGTACAGCGTCTCATACCCGAATATACTCCGATCCAAATTTCGCTGTGACTGGGGACGATCGAGGTTGACACTGGATGGGACATTCGAGGAGGGACCAAAGCAGGTACTTGTCAGATAACGTGGATCAGGCTTATGACTCAAGACCGTGAGGCTAGTGAGAGCTTATGGCTGCATCTATGGATGGAGGAGTCAACGCGGAGCCGCCAAGGACACGACGCGCCACCTATCCCTTTGCTCGGGGTGACGGCATGTGACGTAGCTACTGCTTAACATTTAAATGTCGACTAGTTTGCATGCATGGTGTAATCACGCATATGCATGCGAAAGGACAAGGATTTGTGAAGACCTTAATCTAATTCTCGGGAAAAGTGAGTAAATCGTACTTTGCCATTTAAATTGTAATTTCTGCTAAAAATCCGTAATTTATCTCCCTCTAGATGTCTGACGATGAAACTGATTTCACCGTGTTGAATTGTCTCATGAAAATCTAGTTAGCACGCAAATTTTTGTCGACCTCAAATAGCCTGAATTTACACGCTTTTCGACAGATCGCTGCTTTCGTGTCAGAAATTATTTTCGATGCGACGAAAAGTCACATATAACATGTACTCATGTGCCATAAGTGGTATGAGAGAAATATCAAATGGATTCACGAGATAGTGCCGTAATGTCAAAACTGGAATGGAGGGACAAATGGTCATTTTTGAGATCGATGGTTAAAAGACAAACATTAACAGGTCGACTCCAAATAGCCTAATTTACATCGCTGAGCAGATCGCTGCTTTCGCAAAGCCGTGAAAATCCATTTTCGACATGCGACGTAAAGTCACATATAACATGATCATGCGCCTATGGGCAGATGGAAGAGAGAAGATCGTAACGCGACGGCCAGATAAATAATGTCAAACTCGTAAACTGAGGCCAAAACGATCATTTCGAGATTGATTTAAGTTAGAAAAGGACAAAACACTAAATAGTGTCTTCTCCTTCATTAAGCCAAAAAGAAAAAACGTGGGGAGGAATCGAGAACCAAAAGAGTCATTTCGCTTGAGAGGTTTTTGCAGAGAGAACACTTCTCTCTAAATTCAGACCGATCCGACCGTCTAGCCTCGACAAGCATGAAAGCCGCTCTACGCGAGAGGCTTCGCGTGGGTACCTGGATTTTAGGGGTTTCAAACTCAGAGGTAGGGTTTTATCCCTACTGGTTTTATCTTCTCGCTTAAGCACTTTACAAATGTTCGAGCCGAATAGTCAAGTTGACGGCCCCAAACCTGGGACCGACTAATATGAATTTTGAAACTATTGCACACTGCGGATCGACCACGGCTGGTTTGGGTAGCAATTGTAAGTTTTTCCATGATAAATCAAGTGTATTGATTGAATGGGAGGCTTCTGAAATGGTTTGAAATGCGTTCACAAGGTGAATCCGATGAATTAGATTTTTCGAGAATAAGAATCGAGGGTTTCACTATTCCCGAAATGTTGTTCTCACATATATTTTTGTGAAAATATGCGCTTACCGGTTGATTTAAATTAAATGCCATGGTTGATCATTAATTTGCCGAAAGCTAATTTTATGTATGAAATGAGAATTTACATGACATGATTGTGTGAATAGATTGTTTTGTAAATATATGCATGTTTATATATTTACATGTGAATTGGGACGATTGGGATTGGCATGATATGCATTCCATATGCACTGAACAATTCTACGATTATAAGAGTGAGGATGAGATGAGTCTAGAGAAATGCCCTAGAGGGTTGTCTAAAAATGTTAATTAATCGAGTAGTCTGAAACAAATAATATCAATCGTCTGAGCGTTTCCAACTGGAGCATTCATCGAAGGGTAGTCCATTAAACAAATATATATCAATCCTGAGCGCCCAATTGAGAGATGACACATCTGAGGGTCATTCACAAACTAACAAAACAATAATTCCTACACGAGGCTTAGGCGAGTGTGAGAGAGCTCTGTGAGGACTCGGATCTAAGCTGGGTCATGTAGACATTCAAGCAGGATCACGATTTTCTTAAATGATGTTTATTTTAATACACGCACTTAGTGGAGAGCAGCCCCACTTAGCAGCGATTCCATCGAGCATTAGCTCACCCCGTCGAGGGATATTATTTCATGTGCACAGGAGCGCATGAGGACGCCGCCCCAGAGACCGAGGATCAAGAAAGCCAAGCCTATGGCTTGATGGTTACGTATTAGAACTTTAAGTTTAATTATCAGATAAGAGTAAAACATATTAACTCTTGTAACTATCGGGTATAGTCGATTCATAGTCGGGCATGTATATCGAGTATCATGCATGGGCCTGGGCGGTCGCTAAATCATAAATTGTTATATCGATTGTTCGGGGACAGTTTACGCAGTTCAGATTCGCGTAGCTCCCCGCATAAAGGAGACTCAGCCCAATTTTGTGAAAATGCTCGTCACCCGACATTCACGAGTATTCTCATGGGTCGGGATTTCGGTAGTCAACTGACTGACTGGGGCGTCACAACTTATATGTTGTATACCCAAATAAGAAGACACATGAAATTAAATGATAAGAATCTAAATGATGAATAAGAAGTAAGCATAAGAAATAAGTCTGTTATGTTATGTATTGTACCCTCGAGTACTCCCTGTATATGATATATGTCTCCGAACTCCCGCCAGAGATAAGGAAAGTTCCAAGGCTTAGTAAATTATGTATATGAAAATGCTGTTATAGAATTATGTATACGTAAACTCTGACATATGCTTTATGATATATGTATTCTGTAAATGTGGACCACTTCAAGTGGTCATATATGTTTCCCACTAAGTTATAAGTGTGAAACCCCGAGAAAATCCAATTTTTTGAAAAATGGCAAAATAGTGATTTCGGTCAAAATCAGGAATTTTTCTAGATCTCGGATGACGAAATGGACTTCACCGTTGGAATAGTCTCGCGAAATCTAGCTACCATCAGCCGACTCTCACGACCTCCCGAAACAAATGAATTTTGCACGCTTTTCGGAGAACGAGTAGCAAGGGACACTTGACACATTTTGAGTGGCTCACAGTGTGCCATGTGTTAGGTGCAGATTCAATCAACTTGAGCTCAAGTGTGGGACCCACATGGACATGTGACACCTCCTAATTGGAGGGAAATCCAATAGTTGGTGGATAAGAAATCTAATGAGCCAATTGTGGCTTGACAAGTGGCAAGTGAGGAACAAAATGAGAATAAAATGAAAAGAAAAAGAGACATCTTCTCATATTTTGGAGCTGGACTTGCAGTGAGGGGGGGGTTTCAAATTCTAGAGAGAGAAGCTCCAACTTATCTCTAGATTTCCCGGCTTTCAGACCGTCGGATCGCGTTGGGCCAAAAAGTAAAGTCGTTTCTACGCTTAGCGGCTACGCAAAAGACTCTATTAGGGTGCTCTAACAACTCCAAGAGGTAGGGGTCTTCTCCTACTCGGTTATTTTCCGTTTTAAGAACTTTGTGAATGATTTGGTTGGTTTGAGGCCGTGAGTGGCCGTTTGATCGGTCCAAAAACTTGGGACAGAATTGTTGGAATATTTTGAACCCGTTTTGGACAATTTAGGGACTGTTTGGGTGGTTTGTGTGATAATTTATATAATAAATTATGGTTTGGGTGTTTTTAGGCCGGAAATGACCATGGATTTCGATTCCACAAAGTGGAACCGATGCTTGGTGAGGTTGGTCTACCTGACAACTCCATCGCCATTTAGTGGACCTGGGTGGCCCCGGCTGGCTTCGTCGACCGAAATCGTTCATGTTGTTTCAAGCAAAATATTGCTTGAATTGGACGGCCACCGCCGAAAATAATACGCTGATGCATTTAGGTACCAAATGTGCTAACATGATGTGAAATTATATAAAATATAATTGTGTGTAAGCCATTAGAAATAAATTGTCATTTCAGATTAGCCTGGCTTTGAAGCACTTTGATGTTATTGATAATTAAATAACATGCAGATGTGATGTGAATTTTTTTAATATATGCATAATTGATATAGGCTGGTATGCGTGGTTTAGAATGACATAATGCATTTATATGCGTAATCAGGCAACCTAGAAAAATTAGGTGTGAGTGTATGACATAAAATGAAATGAAAAACGATGTTTTTCTCGTGACGGCTTAGGCATGCGGAGGGAGTTTCTCTGCAGACTCACACACGGACGTGTACGCACATTCAAGTAGGATCATGTATTTGCTTGAATGTGTGTTTATGTTGAATCATTGTGCATGTGCACTTAGCGGAGTTACCCAGCGTAAATGATTACAATCATCGATATCGCTTTCTCACCCTATTTATGAACATTATTTATGGTACGGAGTACTCTCGAGAAGACACAATATTGAAGCTTGCTTAGAAGAAAGCCGATTGCGGGCTTTGATGTTTTTAAAGCAATATGTATTAGAATTTTAAGATTTAATATATGTTTGTATTAAGAGTAATGTAATAACTCTTGAACTATTGTTATATAATTTGATGTATTTTGATGAGTATGATGTGTAGGCCCAAGTGGCCATTTTTACTCATGAATGGGTCTCTTGATATGAGATATAGGTTTTCCGTGGGTCACTGTGCCACAACTGACCCGACTGGGGGCCAGCAATGTTTAGAACGAGTGTTTCATCCATGTAGGTACCGAAGAGGACATCTGTGGCGTTCCACATAAGCCAAGGCCAACACATCTATAGGAGTCCACCTGAAGTAGGTTTTAAATTTGATTTTACAATGTAAATGTAAAAGTTTTTGTAATAGTGAAAGTTATTTTTGTATAAGTAAATATGACTCAGGAATATGTATAAGACAGCTAACCACCACTACGGTGGTGGTATTAGAATTTTTATTTCCTTATGAATTTGTTTATTGTAATGGACCCACCAATGTCCGAAAAGCAGGTGAAGGAGTCCCAGTCCCGTGTTGCGCCCCCTCTTTTCTCCCAAGCGAGGGTAGGGGCGTGACAGTTTTAGTGGTATCAAAGCCTAGGTTTAGGCGTTTCTGGAAAACTTATTAGGTTAAAAGTATACTTACATAGTATTGTATCGCCTAACGCGATGTCCTCTGCTGGCTCTTATCGTTTAGGAATGACCAATCCTGCAGTCGTAAGGAACAACTGAAAGCATCAATCCTATGGATCTTGATCTTGATCCATCTGTCTCTGATCTATCTGATTAAGCTAGAAGTGAACATGCTTCAACTGAAGCATTGTTAAAAATTTCTCAAGATATGGCAAGGGTCTTAGATCGACTCACGGCCCCTTGAGCTCCAATTGATTTGGTAAGAAAGCATGGAGTAGAAGAATTCCATGATACAAGCTTAGAAGAGTCTAATAAAGCCGAGTTTTGGCTCGAGAAATTACAAAGAGCTATAGACAAAGTAAAATGTCCAATTCGAACAACGCCAAGTGTGCAGCCTCATTTCGCAAGGTGCAAATTTACGACCGGTGGAAACTCGGTTCTAAGAAACGATCGCCTTTAACCACTTTCACGACTTCTCGTCCCAGAATTTCAAACAAAGTATGTCACTGATGACTATAAGGAGACAAAGTGGAAGCAATTCCTGAACATGAAACAAGGAAATCTGATAGTGGCGGAGTATGGAAAAAAGTTTAGCCGCCTTAGTAAGTATGCACCGTAATTATCCTTACTAAACTTTCCAATGCATACCGAGGGACGGTCGAAATGAGTCTATAAAGAGGTATCTCACAGCTGTGACATCGTTGCAAGTGGTAAATTTTTATCAGCTGGTGTAAGCGGCTATGAAAAAAAGAGAAATCTGAAGTGAAGAATTAGGAAAGAAATCGAGAGAGAAAGTTCTCTAGAGGTGGTTCATATTCCGGTAAAAGAACTAGAGAGTCTCAAGTGGACTCGGTTCAAGGTTCTGCTACAACAGGTAGGAGACAAGGTCCTCTTATGACACATGGTTCCAATAGAGGCATGTCAACTGACAAGATTTTAGCATTTGACGCTCGTGACCGCCAAAAATATCATATCGTATTTCCGCGTGCAATCGGGGTTGTTTCCGAGGAACACGGAACAATAGCGATAGCAATCGTCTCGCAAGGACGGATTTCTAGAAATCAAGGAAGTAGTAGGAGGATCAAGAGTACCTTCACCGACACGAGTGATGTGAGGTAGGGCGAGGTAAATTGTGTGGCAACAAAGAGGAAGTATTGATTCGTAGATAGCAAACGCCTCTACTACTGCTAAACAAATTCCAACCTTCGAAGCAGGCGGCGAGCTCGTGGAAGACGTGATGCACCAAAGTGGTTATCATGTAATTTCACTCTTTATGACAATGAAATGCATGCTTTGGCAGATCCGTGTTCTACACATTCTTATGGCATACATTGAACAATCGAAAGTGATAAAATGGCCATTAGTAGAACCTTTAGCATATGACATGCTTGTTACGCCCTCCGCAGGGCATATGCTGTAGTTAACCGTGAAAGTGTATAAGAACTGGTCTCTGTGTGGAATTTTGTCGATTCGACATGGTCTTTTTCATGAGTTTGATTTGATTTTCGGGGCATGGATCGTTATCCAAACACGGTTATAGTTGATTGTGATAAGAAAACAAGATTGCTTAAATGTTCTCGACTGGCCGGGCGTAATCGTACATGGTATAACTGACCAATGTCAAATGTAATCTCCGCTATGCAAGCCCGAAGTTTTCTTAGAAAAGGTTGTGAAGCCTTTTGTGCTTTGTAAATTTAGAAGATATTCTGGTGATAAAAGAATTTCCTGATGTGTTTCGTAAAGAATTACCTAGTTTACAATTCAAAAGAGAAGCAGATCCTCGTCTATCGAGGTCAGACAAAGGATCTACTCCTATTTCTAGGCACCTTACCGCACGCCCTAACTAAATTAAAAGTCAAGACTCAACTCGTGAATTATCGTGGATGGGCGGCTTCGACCGACCCAAGAGCCTCACCATGGGGCGCGCCGTTTTTTTTATCAAAAGAAAGATGGCACTCAATCGATGTGCATTGATTATCTAAGAATAAATAAGGTAATGTGAAATAATTCAAATATCCACGTTTGGTGAATAGAAGATTTGTCTCGGAAGTGCGCGTCTTTTCTGAGATAGACTTACGATCGATATTATCAACCCTAGTGAAAGATGTTGATGTCCCGAAACATCCTTGAGAAACATGATACATCATTAGTGAGTTTTTAGTAATGCTAATCAATGACTAAATGCAAATTCGCTTTATTCATGGACTTGATGAATAAGGTATTCCACCCTTATTTGGACCAATTTGTAGTGGTATTCATTGATGACATCTTGGTGTATTCTAAGGATGCACAAGATCATGAACAACATTTGAGGGTATTACATATCCCAAGAGAAAGTTGCTGCTGTTGGGGCGCTATATAGAATTTCAAGCTGGAAGTGTCATTCCTAGGCCGTATTGTATATGCGTAGGGTATTCGAGTTGACCTTTACTTAAACTAGGCATCAGAAATTGAAAACCACTGAAATGTAACAGGCGAAGCTGGGTTTAGTCAAGACATCGACTTCGTCGTAAAGGATTCTTCCGTCATAGCCTTTACTTACTAAGTTACTCTAAAGGGCAAAGTTTGAATACGACAAGGTCACTAAGTTTCGATTAGTTAAAGAAAATATTGGTTGAAGCACTGCAGTTAGGACTTCAATGGCGATTCGAATATGCTTTGTATAGTGATGCCTCAAAGATAGGCATGGGATGTGTATTGATGCAAGATGGAAAAGTAGTGGCATATGCCTCTAGACAGATGAAACTGCATGAGAAAAATTATCCCACACATGATCCGGAGTTGGCAGCAGTAGTGTTCGCTTTAAAAATATGGCCATATTACTTATGGTGAAAAATGTAGAATATTTACAGATCATAAGAATCTTAAGTATCTATTAACTTAGAAGGAACTGAACATGAGGCAAAGTCGGTGGTTAGAATTGTTTAAGGACTATGATTGCATAGTTGATTACCACCTAGGAAAGGCTAATGTGGTGGCAAATGCTTTGAATAGAAAAATGATTTCCTGTTTGTCCCTAAAAGAATATGCATGGAGATTTGAGTCTAATGGAGCTTTGTTAGCTCAATTAAAAGCTATACCCGAGTTGAGGCAAATGATTATAGATGCTCAAAAGATGATGTTAAGTTGCAAGAAAGGGTATTTAGTCAGGAATGGAGACAAGATTGACTACTCTATAAATGATGATGGCGGTTTGTATTATGAGACAAGATTGTAAAAATTCTAAAATGTCCAGAATTGAGCAAGAATGATCATGAATCCAATTATGATTTACCATAAACCGGAGGTAACAAGATGTACCAGGATTTGAAACAGTACTATTGGTGGCGAGGGATGAAAAATGATATCGTAGAGTATGTGTCTAAGTATTTGACGTGTTAGCAAGTAAAAGCGAAACATCAAGTATTGTCTGGTTTGTTAAATCCCATTCCAATTCCACAATGGAAATGGGATAACATCACTATGGATTTTGTATCTGGTTCTCCCACCAAGAAAGTAATATCTGGTATAAGTATAATTAATAGACTCACAAAGCTCGCCATTTTATACCGCCATGATTGACTATTCTATGGATTCCACTATCAACTATATGTGAATCGCATCATTAATGCATGGTGTTCCATTGTCTATTGTGTCAGACCGAGACCCACAATTTACGTCTAGATTTTGGAAGGAATTGCCAACAGGTCAGTACTAGCCAATTTCAAGACAAATATTCTATCCATAAACGTATGGACAATCCGTGAGCACTCATGTTAGAATGATATGCTTCGGCTGTAAATAGATTTTTCTCGGAAGCCGGGATAGTATATTTCCTTATAGAATTTGCTTATAACAACGCTTATCGCCCAAGATGGTATGACCCTCTATGAAGCTTTCGCATGGAAGAAAATGTGTAACTCCTATATGTCGGACCGAATTGGAACGAGCATAAAGTAACGGGTACTAAAATAAAGAAACCAGTTCAATCATCTCAACAAAGGTTAAAAAGCTGCAAAAGATAGACAAAATCCACATAAGATCCAGAAAGAGCACATAGCACGGTGCCCGAGATAAAGTTTTCGAAAGTATCACTATTGGCGAAAGTAATTCGATTTGGAAAGAAAGGAAAACTGAAACCAAGGTTTATCGATCGTATGAGATTTTAGAAAGAATCGACCAATAGCTTATCGTTCGCCCTTCCGCCGAGTCGCCAAATTACATAATGTGTTCCATGTGTCAATGCTTCGAAAATACCGTTTTGATGAATCGCACATATTACCAGTACAAGATATACAAGTACAATCAGACTTCACTTTTGATGAAGAGCCAAAAGCTATTCTCGATCGTGAAGTAAAGCAATTGTGGAACAAGCAAGTCCAGAGGTAAAGGTGCTTTGGCAACATCACGGTATGGAAGAAGCAACTTGGGAACCAGAATTGACAATGAGAGCACAGTATCCGCAATTGTTTGATTCAGGTATGAATTTCGAGGACGAAATTCTTTTAAGGGGGGAGGGAGTTGTAACACCCCAAATTATACCCTAGTAGTTTATTACTTGTTTAGGGTATAATATAAGTAAAAATTTGTATTTTCCGGAATATAAATGTTAAGTAAGAAAAATGAAAAAAAAAAAACCCCCGAGATTTATCCAAGAGCAAGGATAAATTAGTAATTTGCCAATTAAAAACCCAAGTGGCATAAGATGAAAGATTATATGTTAATATAGAAATATGGATAAGTTGAAGTGTAAATAATAGAGAGATGAAGGACCAAATAACAAAAGTGGGAAAAAAAAAGGCAAAAATGGGTTAGCCAAACATGGCCTTGACATTAAAAAAGGTGAATAAGATCAAAATACCTCATTTTTTTGGCTTATTTTGGTTAGAGCTTACAGTTTGAAGAGAGAGAGAGAAGAAAAGAAGAGAAGAAGAAGAAGGAAAAAGGAAGAAGGAAGAAGGAAAAGAAGGAGAAGTTTAGGTATGGAAACTTTGTGTAAGGATACTTGTTTGGAAGTTTGGAACATCTCCCTTATTTAGAACTTTGGTAAGGATTCTTGTTTGGAAATTTTGTTGGAAAATACTTGTTTAAGTTATGGGTTAGAGCGCTGCTTCTTGATAAATGTGTATTTTTGGTTGGTGCAAGTTAGTTTTGCGATTTTGTTTTGGAAATGGTTTGATTTGGTTAAGAATTCCGGTAAAAATGGCAAAAGCGGATTTATTCTCCATTCTATGACACCCTACGGTATGCGTGAGTCACGCCTAGGCGGACCCAGAGACGGGGTTTTTTGCATACAGTTAAAGCTGGCGAACACTCTCGCCACAGGCGTAGCATTTGTTCAGCCTGGGCGTAGTTATAAAAACTCTGTTTTGGTTCTCTCTTTAGTTAGTGCTTGATTATCCATTGGATTAATAAGGATCCTAATAAGTGAATGAAAGGGTTCGTGTAAAACCCGAGAAAAATTCAATTTTTCTGAAAAAGGGTAAAACGGTAATTTCGGTTGAAAACCTTAAATTCTCTAGATCTCGGATGACAAAACGGACTGCGCCGTTAAATTCGTCTCGCGAAATCCAGTGACCCAGAAAAGTTTCGTCAAATTCTGAGACAAGCGGAATATTTTACGATTTTCTGGGTGATAAGCCGTCAATGACTTCAGGGATGAGATTTTTACGAAAATTTCAAAAGTCGGGGAAATGAGCTTTGGAGTTAAGTTCATTTAAAATAAAGTGAAGCTGAAATGAAATAAATTTTTCGGGATAAACGGACCCAAAATAAAGCGATATGAATTATGAATATCAAATAATAATATAATAATAAGAATAATAATAATAATATTAATAATTAAAAAAAAAAAAGATCAAAACAAAAGTCAAAGCAGGAGGATTTGATTTTTCGGAAAGGGAAGAGAGTGTGCGAAAAAAAAAATATTTTATTTTTTTTCTCTTTACTATTTCTCGGATCTGAAAATCGGACCATGAGTTTCGTCGGGGCGAAGGCAAAGTTGATCTACTGTGACGAGAGGCTACTGGCGTGAATGTAAATCTTGGAGTTTAGTGAAACTCCACGAGGTAGAAGAATTTTCCTGCATATTATTTAGCTGAAAAGTACATT
The DNA here is from genome assembly GCA_016808115.1 of Tetrastigma voinierianum. Lineage (NCBI taxonomy): Eukaryota > Viridiplantae > Streptophyta > Magnoliopsida > Vitales > Vitaceae > Tetrastigma > Tetrastigma voinierianum. Next base: position 147,527 of record JAEQBH010004250.1, on the reverse strand, counting down.
TAATGAGTTTAGGAAATTGGCTTAGGGCCGTGAAAGGCCGTAAATTTAGTCACTTGAGAATTTGGGTGAGTTTAGGAATTTTTAAATTTTGGAATGTTTTTGAATGATCCGATTGAATTTAAAATTTGTTTTCGGACAGTTTAGGCTGAATTTTAAGTGTTTTTAGGCAGTCATGGCCAATTTTCATTGACTATTTTCGGGCGATCCGGTATGTTGAGGATTTGGTTTTGCTCCGGTGATGTCTTTGGGTTTTGTGGTGTGTTTTGGTATCACGTATTCGGTGATAAACTAGTGAAGGACGAGAGGTGCTGTTTTTTTATATGGGTCGAGATTTGAGCCATTTGTGTGTTATTACTAGAAAATGAATAACATGTTTTATGTGGTTAATTATGTTAATATATATGCGTAGCAGGAATATATTAGCATGAATGTGTTGGAATTGGCATCATTACATTAGTATACTAGCGGGTAACACAGAAATTAGGTGTGAGTGCATAGTTTGATCGACTTCTTGTGTTAGGTGTTTGATGGTGTCATGAGTACACGTATAGATCAGCACCGCGTAGGGTGTTGATTAGTGGGCTTGATTAATACAAGGCAGCGTCGAATGAGTCGCACGGGTTAGAAAACTAAAATGGCTCATTGTATTTCATACCTTTAGGGCACCTAGAGCAATATAGTGAGTGCATGGGTGGTTTCTTGAGGTATTCGGAGGGTTGACAAGCAATATTATTGCTCGAGTGTGTCCCTCTGACATCGAGAGGGTTGTCATATAATATCAATCATCGAATCCCTATGATTGATATCTACATCGGAGGGTTGTCCATATAATATCAATCGTCAGTGCATGATTGATATACATTGGAGGGTTGTCCACAAAATGATTATCGAATCTGTTCACTATTTATCGGAGGGTTGTCCCCTTTATTAAAGTAATACCTTTGTTTGGAAATGGTTTTCCTTCATGGCGAGAATGCATGTTTGAGAGTGTCGGTGAGCTTCGGCGTATGGTTAGCCAAGGCAGCGATATCATACATTTTGTATGGGTATAAGAGACCTAAGGTATCACCCGAAAAGTTATGTTTCCCAAAGAAGACACACGGTCATGTTTATCACATAGACTTTAGGTTGTGTGATAGGAGTCGGGATTGACTTGGGATTTGTTGCCCATTGACACTTGCATTGGGTAATGGAGTCGGTGAGGGCTCGATGCCCAGGTTGTGGTAATACCGGTGGCGGTTATCCACGATTGGCGTATGCATGTGAGACGAGTTGGTGAGTGACTCGAGATATATTACTCAATGACATGATGAGTGATGGAACCCCGACGAGAATGATACATGGGGCATGGTGAGAGTCGAGTCTCATTCATGGCATATAGACGTTCGGTGGGCATGTGTATGTTCACTTGGATGTGTGTTTGATTATCGCGACCCGTTCCATGTGCATAGGTGGGGAAGTAGCCCTTGTAGAAGATTATCCTCTTGAGCTGCTCACGTCGTGGGACCCCACTTTGGTGCGAGGGGGCGTTCGAGGAGACGGCTCATCTTAGAGGCCGATTTAGAAGAAAGTCGGGTTGTGGCTTTGATAATTATTATGTATGACATGTATTAGAATTGTAATTTTAATATATGTTTGTATAGAGAGTAGTGTGTTAACTCTTGAACCATGTGAGATATACATTTGGTTGGAATATTTATTTTGTGAGTATTGATGCAGGGGCCCAAGTGGCCGTTATTTTACTCGCGTTTGGACCCTGTGTGGTCGTTGTGTATGGTTGGGACAGGTTATGTACTTTGGGTAGGCTCCCCGTACAAAGGAGACTCTGCCCGATTTTCGTGAGTAGTGTCGGGTTACCCGACATCCACGAGTATTCCGTGGGTTGACGGGTTGTCAACGGACACCCCAGATTTGGGGTGTCACAGTTCGTACAAGTATAAAAGTTATATGAAAAGTATTATGTACCTCACCGCCTTGGCGATATGGTCGTTGGGCAAACATTATTTCTTGCCCTCATTTGCTAATGGGATTAAGAATGATAAAACGAGTTCTGAAATACATATAATTGTATGCTTGCTTAAGATTGAATAGTGAATGAATAGGCATCTTTGATAAGTGCTTGACACTCACGCTGAGTATTCACGACGCCGCATTGCATTAGAGCGAACAAGTCTACGATCGATGTTCGATCTTGCTGGAGTGCTACAACACTTCTGTTACGTGGGCAGGTACGTCTCGATCAATGGCAACCTCTAGTCTTTGTGACACTTATGTTCGTGGGAAGACACGTCTCGTTGATATCGTATGGTAGCCGGATACTGTGTATTGTGTCCTTCTTATTACGGTATTAAATTACATGAAAGCGAAAATACTTATATGTTGTATACTCGAATAATAAGATACATGAAATTAAATGATAAGAATCTAAATGATGAATAAGAAGTAAGCATAAGAAATCAGTCTGTTATGTTCTGTATCATACCCTCATGTACTCCCTGTATATGATATACATTACGAACTCATCGGGAGATATGAAGTTAGATTACAAGAATTATGTATGAAAGCAACATTTATAGAATTACGTATCACGTAAACTTTGACATATGCTTTATGATATATGTATTAATTAAATGTGGACCACTTTAAGTGGTCATATCTGTTTCCCACTAAGCTATAAGCTTAGCATGGGTGTTTCATCCGTGTAGATACCGAAGAGGACATCCGTGGCGTTCCACATAAGCTGGCTTGACACATTTCAGGAGTCCACACAAAGTAGGTTTAAATTTGATTTTCTGATGTAAATGTAAAAGTTTTTGTAAATAGTGAAAGTTATTTATGTCTGATAAATGGAACTGGGAATATGTATAAGACGGCTAACCACCACCGGTGGTGGTATTAGAAATTTATTTCCTTATGAATTTGTTTATTGCAATGGGCTGATATCTGGCCGGTGAAGGAGTCCCGATCTACATGTGCGCGCCCTTCTCCTTAGCCAGTGGGGGTAGGGGCGTGACAAGACTGATTTTTGGTCCTCCCCTGTGGAATTGCTTTTCTGCTATTTAAGAGTATAGCGATGTGATTTATGCTTCAAAATGCTAGAAAAGTACTATGCATTTTTGCTAAGTATATGATGCATTATAAGTCCTTACATGTTAGTAATTTCTTTGTATACATTTTTGGATATGTTAGTCTCATAGTGTGTTTTTATGTAAGTCTTTCTAATATTGTTTGTCATTCATTTACTATCATTCACTCATTCTCAATTTAGTAAACCCTAGAAATCCCGTTCAAGCATCCTTATAGGACAATTGTCTCTTTGATCATATACTGAAAACATATAAGTTGAAAAAGTATGGATATGATTATTTATGTTGGTCATACTCAAGTTTTCAACTTAAATGTTTTTACATATGATTGGTGAAATTGTCTACAAATGATGCTTGAATTGTCCGTTTGGACAGTTTAGAAATACATAACATTTATTAAATCACACGCTTATGCTTTATCATTTTGATGGTACTCAGATGACTATTGACATGGATATATTTGGATGAGGTAACATATTTTAGCGACTTAATTAACCCAATAATAATATGTTTATACCTTCAGCCATTTAAAATTGTACTTGAGAGGCGTGAGAATCATGTGAAATTTCCTCAAAAATGAAACTAAGCATGTTGGTGATTGATTCATAGGAATTATGTATTTCTAAATGGGATAGGAACCACTACCTGATATATGAGTTTGAGATGATACAAAACATATCACATTCATTACAAGTTGATAGGAAGATTCATTGTTATGTGATTGAATGATTTTATTTGCAGAGATACGAGAAAAATGCCAATAGATAAGAGTTGGACGTAAAAGTCAAGACTAAGCAATGAATATGAGATAGGAGTCTCATAGTTCTTAGACTTTGCCTTTAATAATGCATTGGGAAAAGAAATGCTCCCATGTCCTTGTATTCGTTGCAATAATTGTCTACAATAAAAGCAAAAAACTATGTATGACCATTTGTTAGACAATAGGATAACTAGAAATTATGTGCGATGGTTGATGCATGAGGAATGTGAGTTTTATGAACCTCACAATCTTGTGATAGTAGCCTTAATAAGTCTGATATGCATGATGAGATGGAAGAAATGTTAAATGATGCATTCGGAATGTCAATGCCAAATGAGGAATCTAAAAGAAGTCTACATGTTCATGAGAAGTTTGAATCGACACCGAATGAGAATGCAAACAAATTTTATAATTTATTGAGGAAAGCTGAGCATGAATTATATATAGGGTACAAAAAATTTACAAAGTTGTCTTTTATCATAAGACTATTTCATATGAAGTGTCTTAATGGATGGAATAATAAGTCATTTACAATGTTACTTGAATTGTTGAAGGAGACTTTTCTTGAGGGTGAGACATTGCCAAACAATTATAACGAATCAAAAAAAAGTGTTCCGTGAGCTTGGCCTCCATTATATTAAGATTGATGTTCGCCCCTCGGGTGTATGTTGTATTGAAAGAACGTCGAATGCGAATGAGTTTATTGTGTGTGGTGTCTCTAGATGGAAATCAAGTGATGTTCATCCTACAGATTAGTTTAATCAATCATCAAAGAAAAAGAAAATTCCTGCTAAGGTATTGCATAATTTTCCCTTAAAACTAAGACTTCAAAGGTTATATATGTCATCGAAGACAGCTTCTCACATGAAATGACATGTTGATAGTTCTGTGAGAGTCAGAATGGCCCGAGGCATCCAGTAGACTCTTTATTTTGGAAAAACTTCAATAAGGTACACCCTTCATTTGCACAAGAACCTGGAAATGTTAGGCTCGGTTTAGCAAGTGAATGTTCAATCCTTTTGAAAATATGTCAATTTCATACAACATGTGGCTCGTGGTTCTTATATAACTTACCACCTTGGATGTGTATGAAACAAACATTCTTCATGTTGTCACTCCTTATTCCAGGTCCAACTACACCTGGGAGTGACATTGATATATACTTACAACCATTAATAGATGAGTTGAATGAGTTATGGGAGGTTGGAGCTAAAACATATGATGCTTCAACAAAACAAAATTTTTGTATGCGTGTAGCTATATTATGGACCATCAATGATTTTCCTGCATATGAAAATCTTTCTCGTTGGAGTATTAAAGGGCAATTTGCTTGTCTTATTTGTAATAAGGATTGTTTGTTATATCGATTTCAAAATGAACATAAATGGTGTTACATGGGTCATCGTCAATTTTTATTGACTGATCATAGATTTCGATGTGATAAAAGGTCATTTGATAGAAATGAGGATCATAGAAAGCACGAGCAATTGTTTCTGAAGGAGTGTTCATCTGGCCATGGAATTGAACATATTATTTTAGGGAAGACATCAAAAAACAAGATGTTGACGAAAAGAAGAAGACAACATGCTAAACTTGAGCACAATTGGAAAAAGAAAAACATTTTTTTCCAATTGCCATATTTGGAAAACCCTTATTTTGCGTCACAATTTGGATGTAATGCATATTGAAAAGAATATATGTGATAGTATGGTTGGCACCTTGTTGAGTATTGATGGTAAATCGAAGGACAACATGAATAGTTGTCTTGACTTGTAAGCTATGAGTATTAGAGATCAACTTCACCCTATAGAAAGAGGAAATAGGATTATATTGCCTGTTGTATGCTATTCACTAACTTCAAATGAAAAAAAAGAATTCTGTAAATTTTTTAAAGAAGTGAAGGTTCCGGATGGTTATGCTTCTAACATCTCGGTGCATCTGATGAATGAACGAAAGATTTTTGGATTGAAGTCTCATGATTGTCATGTTCTCATCACAGCCAAACTCCCTTCCCTTATACGATTCGTGGGTTTCCTACGTAAAATGTTTGTCTTTGCTATAGTTGAATTATGTAGTTTCTTGAACAATTGTGTTCTAAAGTGTTAAAGACTAATCAATTAGAGCACCTTTAGAGATGACTATAATAGTCACAGCTGAAAGAGGTGGAAATAATATTTTCTCGTCATTTTTGGCGATTGTGTACATTTACCTGTGCATCTTGCAAATGAGGCAAAGGTCGCTGGACCAGTGCAATATTGATGGATGTATCTTATTGAGCGGTATGTTCTTATTCAATTAATTATTCACTAGGTTTCATATAGTTCATGAAACAAATATATTGTGTTAAGGATTAATAGGTATTTACGCACATTAAAGTCTTATGTGCGTAATAAGAGTCATCCATAAGGTTCTATTGCAGAGGGGTATATAGTAGAAGAATGTGTTCAAGATAATTGCATGATGTTGAAACAAAACATGATTGTGAAGAAAGGAATTATATCACTGCAAATAACATAACAAATGAAGGGTTAAACATTTTCAAATGCATGACATGCACAATAGGAAAATGAACATCTCGTGTTCTTAAGACAGAAGAGTGGTCTCAAACACATTTATATGTGCTAAGTAATAGTGAGGAAGTGACATCATTAATTGAGTAAGATGATTGTTTAAATAAAACTTTCTTTCAATTCTCATGTAGAAATGTAATTTTGGTCTTTATGAGCATCATAATTACAAATATTTATTTTCAGAGAGCATAAACAATCTATAAGGGCTAAGCCTCATATTTGTGCACGAGATGTAGATTTGATTCACACAAAAAAAATTCATTAGTTGGTTTGAAGAACGTGTGAGTACATTCATTATATACATTTTCATATTATATAATAAGCATATATGTTTTATAATCTTATATTTGAATCGCTAAGCTATACAAATGAGCATAGAGTCTTTTAGTTTCTAACGTACTATCAACGTCTCGTGGACCAGTACATCAGTTACATGTTATAAAGGATACATTATTAATGAGTTCAGATTTCACACAAGAGAACGAGAAAAAGGGAAAAATACTCAAAATAGTGGAGTTATTGTAACCGCAAAGGTATCTAGCTTTACAAGTGCAAGAGACATGAACCCAATTTTTGGTCATGTTTCTTATTACGGTGTGCTAACTGACATAGTTGAGTTACATTACCTTAGTGGAAATAGAGTTATTTTATTTAAGTGTGAATGGTGGGATGTAATCAATATTGGAAAGGGGATAAAGAAGAATGAATATGGATTCACGTGTTTGAATTTTGAACGTATCATATGCATAGATGAACCATTTATACTTGCATCTCAAACAAAACAAGTTTTATATGTTCAAAATTCAAATGAGGAAAATTGACACATTGTTGTAGAAATACAAACTCGAGGGGGTTTATGATATGAACCAAGAAGTATCTACTAATGATCGAGCCTTCTCACCTATAACACTTCATAGTCAACATGATGTGCATGACCTAATTGAGAATTATTTAATTAATTGGGAAAGTAGTGATATTATAGGAGAAACTGTTCAAACAGATGTTCTACTATCACGACAAAGAAACATTGTTGACCTAGATAATGAATTTATTCATGATGATGATATAGATGATGTGTAGTTAATAATATTGGTAAGCACATAAATATATATTATTTGATATATACGTTGTAATTTATTCCATATTATTTATGTAACTTATTTATATTTCATTTTATAAATTACTTTATTATATAGAAAATGTCTCATCGAAGAGGAAGAGTACATACAGTATCTCTAGAGGATGACTCGGACAATCTACAATAGAACATGCAGTTACAACCATTTACTGACTAAGCACAGTAGTTAGAATTTGATTTTGGGTCCTTTAGATGTGACTATTGGTATGTTTAAGATAATTATGCTTAACTTTACTTATGATATTTGTGTTTACATATGTTTAATTTCTCAAATAATGAAAATCGATTATTTAATTTTATATCTGAGAATAAATTATGTTTCTTATAATTTCATTCTTACTTTAGAAGGTTCCTTTAGCAAAAAGATGACACGTGGCCCAACGCATAACTTGGATTTATTTGGCATGAAACCCAGTGAAAAAAAAATCAATACATTTAAATACAAAAGGCCAAGTTGTTTATTATGACAACGACGAAAGGCTTTCTAGTTACATGGGGACATTGGTAAGATCTCAACACAATGTACCCATCCAAGTCCAAGATTGGCATCACGTTAGTAAAGATGTAAAGGAAAAACTTTGGTAAAAGTAATAGTAGTTTGTCAATTACTATTCATCTAAATTGTAATGTTATTGTTTGAAAATAAAACCTCTTAATTATATATGATTTTTTCATGAAATATAGGAGAAATATGAAATGGATGAAACGTGCAAAAGCTACATTATTTCATATTGTAGAAATACATTCGAGACTATAGAAATAAGATAAAGCCCTGATATTTATGACCCTTATAATACGGATGAAGGGTGCGCCACAAACCTCCACACTTATTAAATGAATGGAAGTGGCTCATTAACTTTGGGGCACACAGAAATTGAAAGTAAACATGTAGTTTTTTCATATAGTGTATCTTTTCATACTCATCTTCAAATAAGATCAAATTTATTAGTTATATCTAATTTAATACTTCATTTGTAGTAACTTTTATTATGTTTCTAGTAGCTATATAGGTGATATGCTATTTTTTAATTGATATAGGATATCTCTAAAAAAAAAAAACAAAGCTAATAGGGCAAAACAAGTCATAAAGCATACATCGAGATTAAAAAGTTATGCTCAAATCCAACGCATGAGCAATTGAAAATTTATTATTAATAAGATTTGCTTGTACATGATAGTTCATAAAATAGCAATTGTTTTACTTATAAGAATAGGCACAAAAAAGGGACGATCGAATTGAGCCTAATAAAGTTGAGATGTTTGTCTTAACACTTACAAAAAAGGTTGAGACGCCTATTGATGATTGTTATAAGCAGATCATGGTAATGAAGTATATAAATTTTATATACTTTTACTTCAATCATGGCTACATACTAAATTATTTGTACAAGTCTAACAATTATTTTTGTTTTTTGTAATGTCAAGATTAATTTGGCAGTTACTATCACAACCTGAAGGGATGTCTTCTTCTTCTCACCCTTTCTGCTTTACTATACCGCATCATTTGTTAGCATCATACGCCAGACCAGGCGTATATACTTAGTGATGGGTCGAGAGAGGCATGGATGTGTTTGAGGCTAGGGTTGGTGTTACTTCTACCTTAGTCTTTGATGCGATGTCTGAGCTAGACAATCAAGATACATTAGCACAACTTAGAAAATGCCCGAGAGATCTTTAAGAGTTGCGAGAACAAAGTTTATAATATGGCCAGAAACATTTGAAAAGAAGTTAGTGGAAGTTCAAAGGAAGACATGAGAAGAAGTGAAAGAAGAGTTTGATGAAAAAATTATGGAAATACAAAGAGTGCAAGTACAACTTCAAGAACAAATGATGCAACAATTTCAACAAAGGAAGTAGTAGACTTACATTATACTACATTTATGTAATCGTTCTCTCATTTTAAAGTTTTTACTTAAACTAACTGTGATGGTTGGTTAATAAACGTATTACATTATATGATAGAATGTAAAACTTAATTTGTATTTCTTTTATTGTTGTTTGTATAATGTATTTAGTTTTTAACTACTATAGCTTAGAGATAATTTATTATAATATATTAATTTGTTTTAATTTTGAATTTGGAAGTGTTGGAGTTGCTTGATTGCATATCTGAGTTTAAGATTAATTGTTTATTACAGGTTTGGAAAATGAGAATCTATAAAAATGTAATTGTTTAAATGTAATAATTTTTAGTCACGGACAAGCAAAAAATTGTGACCATATGGTCCATTTTTTGTGACGGTCATAGTAGAAACCGTGACAAAAAAATAGGGATGGTTAGCTCAAAAGGGGACCTTTTTAGTCACGACCAATATGAAAACTGTGGCTAAAAGTGCCGTATTTTTTAGTCATAGTTTTTGCTATGACTGTCACAAAAAATGGACCATATGGTCACAATCACGTAGGAAGTCGTGACTAAAACCTTTGCCTATGCCTACTATATTGACACTTGGTCACGATTTCATAAAACCACGACAATAAGTTTTAGTTACCGAGTTCATTGATTAGGTGACGATTGGTGACCGTGACCTAAAGTCCTATTTTTTGTAGTGCCAAACAATTCCTTCAACCAAACGACCTCTTTACAAGCTTTTGTAACTACCATGTACTCGGCCTCTATAGTTGACAAAGCTATTGTTGACTGAAGAGTAGCTTTCCAACTAATAGCATAACCTCCAATGGTAAACACGTATCCTGTAAGGGATATCCTCTTATCGAGATCTCCAGCATGGTTAGAATCAACATACCCTGCAACTCCATCTCTAGTCCACAAACTACAGGCAGCACTCTTTGCATGCATGCAAGTGTGCATGATCACTTAACTACTTTCCAAGCGTTATTTCTGTTTTCCATGTACTAGCAGCATTGCATAGGCCCCGAATCTAGGCAGAACACACAATGACATACATGAAAGACCTGACACTGGGAATATGAGTACTCTAGACATGTAATTAACCTCCTCATATGACTGTGGACATAAGGAAAATGAAAGTCTGAAATGAGTTGCAAGTGGAGTAGTAACAGGCTTCGCATTCTGCATGTTGAACCTGCGAAGCACCTTTTTAATATATCCTTTCAAACTCAAGGATAATCTTCCTGCCACTCTATCCCTTAAAATCTTCATCCCAAGTATCTTCTTGGCTGGTTCCAGATCTTTCATCTCAAACTAATTATTAAGTTGCGCTTTTACAGTTCTTATCTCTTCTTTACTCTTGGTTGCTATTAGCATGTCATCCAACATATAGAGCGAGATACATAATATTTCGTAAATTCATCGAAGCATATAAAACAAATCTGAAATGACTCATCATTGCATTGTTTGAAGAAGACACAACTATCAAAGCTACTCCTCTTAAAATCATGAGAGATAAGGTAGAATTTAAATCTCTTATACCATTGTCTAGGAGACTATTTTAAACCATAAAGAGACCTCTTAAGTAGTGAACATATTCCTCCTTACACGAAGTGCAAAACCCTAAGCTGGCCATATAGATTCCTCCTCAAAACACATAAAAATGCTAGTCTTCATCCATTTGCTCAAGCTGTAATCATAAGGCCTGATCAATAGCTCAAATTGAGCTATGCGCTGACTGAGATACATGCATTAAGTCGACGCTTGGAACCTTATTTGTAGTCTTTAGCAACTAGTCTTGCCTTGTACCTAGTATTCATAACTCTTGGTGTGCCTTCTTTCTTCTTGAACACCTGTTTGCACCGAATGGCTTTCTTCCCTTTAGGTAGCCTCACCATGTCTCATGTCCCATTTTTATGAAGGGACTCCATCTCTTCTTATATGATCATCCTTACAGATCTTTGCAACTTATTGCCTCTTCATAAGTGGATGACTCTTCACTAGACTGAATATTACCTGTTACACTCAAGGCATATGCATCCAGATCAGCTTCTCCATATTTATGTGTTGGCTTAATAGTCCTCATCTCTATCTCTACTTGATAGATCTTGTGCCACAGGTGGCGTAGGACACTTTGCTCATCCCAGATTAGGAGCCAGGCAATCTCGAGCTCTACTGTTTATCAACTCTGCATGGTCTCAACACTATAAGACTTTTTAGGAGCGGGCACAGTTATGGAAGTCTCATAAAAAATCACATCTACGCTATTATTGATATCTTGGTTTAAACACTGATTTATAGCCTTTTACACAGTTTATAGCAGAAATATACACTTCATTATTAGGTTCTAACTTCTCATTATCGACATATGGGCATATCACAGAGACATCAAAATTTTCAAATTTGAATAAGTGGGAGGACTCTGAGACCATACCTCTTGATTAGTCTTCTCACATGTAGGAGAACGGTTGATCAAATAACATGTGATGGACGTGGCCTTTAAAGACTTGACAGCGAGCATTGAGCATCTTACCTTCTCCATCAAAGTCCTATTCATACGCTCTGCTACACCATTATGTTATAGAGTATGACGAACTGTACGATATCTAACAATTCCCTTTTTCTTGCACAAAGTGTTAAACTAGAACAAAACTCTAACTCATTATCAATGTGAAGACACTTCATCTGCCTCCTTGTTTGCTTCTCAATCATTGTCTTCCATTCCTTGAATGTTGAAAAAACATCACCTTTTTGTTTTTGGAAGAATACCCATACCTTACTTGAGAAATCGTCAATGATCATCAACATATAAGTAGCACCTCCTATAGAAGATACTTTTGCAGGTCCCCAAAGGTCGGAATGAAGATAGTCGGCGACCCTTGACTTATGAATGCACGAAGAGTCAAACTACGCTTTTGTTCCCAAAAGCGGTGCTCCTGCGCTCAAACTTGTTTTACGCCATAAAGTCCTCTTTACACTCGACTACCTTATACCATTTTTAGCTCATGTTACTTTAAGATGCATGTGCGGAGTTTAAATAATATCATCCTTTGATGACCCTACATAACATATAACATGGCAGTCTTTTGATGACCCTTCATCGCAACTAGGGCTCCTTTACTAATCTTCAAGATTCCACATTCACCAATTTATTTATACCCTTTTGCGTCAAGAGTACTCAGGGATATCAAATTCCTATTCAAATCAGGAACATGTCTAACTTCACCAAGAGTATGAACTATACATCAAACGACTAATGTGAGCGTAATACACCTTTACCTTACAAGTGCATTTACCCGTCAAAACCGCACCTTTATGCACATACTTGAATGTAGAGAACCAGCGAATTATGATCGTATGAAGCATGACGAATCTAAAATCGATTCTCGTGGCTCTTGAATCAAACATTTAGTGAAACCGAAGTTGCTATAGTTCTAATCTAATTCCATAACATAAGCTTCACTAAATTCCAGTTTCTCATAATTGATTTCTGTTCTTCTCCTTATTTTCGACTTCAAACACTCATGGATTTGACCTTTTCCTCTGTTCTTTACCATAATTCTTCTCTTGCGGCCTACCATGTACAAACATGCTATCTCCATGCCCTATAATTAATTGCTTCATTTTCTCCTTAGAAAAGAAAGCCTCATCGACTTCATTTAGGGTTAGGGTATCACGACAATATAAAATTGCATCTCTAAAAGTCACATATGATTAGGAAGCGAACACAACAACATTAACCCTAGATCTTCTTCTTTATATTTAACCTCCAAAGTTTCCATATATGCAACAATTTCTTTAAAGATTGTAAGATGCTCTTCTAAAGACGTACCTTCTGCCATACGGTGTAAATACAATTGCTGCTTCAAGTGCAACTTACTCGTAAGACTTTTCGTCATGCGCGCACAACTCTTCCAACTTCAACTATAACACATATGAAGTCTTCTCCTTTAGAACGTCTTGTAGAATTTGATTAAATGAAGGTGAATATGAGATAATGCTTTACGATCCTTATGTTCTTTCTCCTCTTTTGTCAACGATGACGACATCTTGTCAAGCCCTAGCAATGCTTCATCCAGATCCATTTAAGCAAGCGCAGCGCACATCTTAACTAATTGCCACAATGAAAAATCTGGTATTACGATCCAATAAGAGAATTTCGTATTTCATGGTTGCCATTGACGAGATCGAAAAAACCTAATGGCTATGATACCACTTGTTATGATCAATGTTACAATAAAGAAATATGAGATAAGGGAAAAACACAAAATTTATGTTGAAACCCTTGCAGGAAAAAAACCACGGGCAGAAAAGAAAGCTTCACTATCAATTTGCGAGAGATTACAAAGTACAATGGAATAGGAAATAAACCCTAGTATATTAATTTGACGAAAATACCCGAGTAGAAAGGTCCATACCATGGGGGCAAACCCCCGTACCCCCTTGGGTTCAGTTGTGGGCTACGAGCTTGGGCCTAACAACCCAGCCCTTCTACTATCACAATAGATCCCTAATTTTTTCTCAACTTTTTCTTTTCACAAAAGTCGCACTGCAGACCTTCGGGTCGGACATAAGTCTAAAACCAAATTCGGGTCATAAATCAACATCTACTTATTAAGGGGAGCCCATACTTATGTCAAGAATTTTCCTCTATATTAAATGTGAGCTGTAACAATATTCTTGCATAAAATTTTTCTGGTTGTTACATAGGAAATATTTTATTATTACATTTTTTGGGAATAAGTACTTTTGAGAACTATAAAGCTACTTTGCTATATACAATAAGAACAACAATTCCGAATAAGATTTAACTTAAGTAATTAAGAGCTCATACATGCATAGAATAGAGAAGGGTCCAGGTTTCGAGTTCTGATGAAAAATAGAATACTATGTTAAAAAAAAAGAACAACCATTATATCTTTAATACATAAGATTAGACTATGCAAGAAACAATACTCGAAAATCCCAATGCCACTAACTGTGCATTTCATGACATTCAATAACAATCGAAAAGGATATAAATAAATAAATAAATAAATGTTGTTTGTTTGTAATGGCGTCTGATGATGCCTTTTAATCGGGCCAAATTTGGAGCGTGTGGGGGTATTTGAAATTTGGACAGTTGTTGTAAATTTGGGATGCGGGCGTTTGGATTGTGCGGGATGAGCGGATCGCTATCTTTGATCTACGAGGCTGGACGATGGCACTCACATTGCAAAACAAGGAAGAAGGGGTCGGCGAGTACGTGCCGTCATTTGAAGCGATGCTAAGTCGGTTTCTTTTGAGAAAGAGACTACCAGAGGCGAATGTGTTGCGTATGATATGTGTCTCGGAGTCGCGTCTGTTCGCATTGGGGTGGCCGTGTATTTATAGTAGATGTCCCGACCCGGTTGTCTTGTAACTAGGACTTGCTCCCGAGTGGATGGGTTTTTATCGATGTGGTTGGTAATGGTTAGAAGATTTGTTTATTTTGGATAATCTTCTTTCCTTATTGGGAGGAGATCTAACTGGTGATGATCTGTTATTATTTTCCTTTCCTTATTGATAAGATTTTGTTGGATTGGCAGGATGATATCTTGTTAGGGGTTGTCCCATTTACGTATTAGCGAAGCCCTGTCGATTCGCGGGATGGACCTTAATTCATCAAGACCGTCCTTGGACATAAGCGGGCCGGGCCTTCGTTTTGGGGGTACGGCAGGGTAGGGGCCTGAAGCGTGTGTTGGGGCGCTCTCGCTTTGGGCTTGGTGAGTGGGCACGGCGGGTCCCTGACCCTATCAGAATGCATTATTGACTATTGCAATAATGAGACAACTAAAGAAGTATTTGATTCAAAGATGCTAGCATTAAACCAACAATCAATTTGAAATCAATTGCCGTAGAATATTATTAAGCTTCACTAAGGCTATATATGTTTGGTTTTTGTAAAATTTGAGATGAAAGTGAAAGAAAGTAGGAAAGAAAAATAGAAAAAATAAAAATAAAATAAAAGTAGAGTTAAATCCATTGTATTATTTTTGTTTGCTATTTCAATTCAATCTTATTGATAAATATGCAGGCTTTATTTGGAACTCAGAAAGTAATAGGCAAAAAAATACTAATAAAAATGATTTTCTTATGTTTGGTTTCATCGTGAAAAATATAAAATAAAATAAAATATAATCAAAAATTTTCAAAATTTTACATATTTTCAAATTTATTAATCTTTATATAATAGAGAGAAACAAATAACATGAGTTTGAATGAACATATAGAATTAATTTATTAAGTTTAAACTATTTTTTATTTTCCTCAAAAGTTTATTTCTTATACTTATTCTCTCCAATTTTTTAAATACTTTTTGGGTTCCAAATAGAGCCGTAAGCTTCTCGGTAATTTTACTTTATTTGATTTTATTTGAAAATTTTAATTAGACAATTAAACATAAAAAAAATCATTTTCCACATTTTTTTTAATTTTCTTAGTTCTTTTGGGAACCAAACAAAACTTAATGTTTTTTGTTTTTAGAAACAAAATCTATATATAAGAAGTATAAACCTTTATTTAAGAAAAAAAAATTTTAACTTCTCACATATCCTTAAAAATTACTTAAAAAAATTTAATTTACAATAATAAATATCATTTAATATCTCAAAACTTGTATAAAAGAGAGAATTGCATGACAATCAATATGGAGCAAAAAATTATTATCTTTTGCGATGAATATATTCGATTATTGCATCAATGAGACAAATAAAAATGAATCAGGCAAAAAAAAAAAAGGATTAAAAGTTAAATCAATAATCAATTGAAATCTAAATCCTCATGTTCATAAGATTAGGACACAGTTAATTTCAGTTTGGTTATGATGCATGTCTTTTATTTTCAAAAGTAAAAATTTCTATAGAGTTCTCTTATGATTTAAAAATTAATTTTAAAATATTTTAACTTCATGATATTAAATTTATTTTACTATCTAATTTTTAATTAGATTCAAAATGATTAATATTAACATTTAAAAATTATTATCTTTTTTGTTTCTCTGTTATATAAGGATTAAGATATTTAAAATTATATAAAAATTTGAGAAATTTTAATTATATTTGATTTTTTTTATAATTTTTCAAAATCAAACATAATAAAATCATTTTTCTTAATTTTTTTTTCTTTCCTAATCAATTCTTTCGTGATTCCAACGGACCATATTGTTTTACATTAGTGAAACAATTGAAAAAGTATTTTATAAAACACTAGCTATCATACCAAGAAATACTGCTTGATGTGGAGAAAGTGATACAAGGATTGTCTAGAGTAGCACTACCCATTTTCAATGCAAAAATAAAAAATAAAAATAAAAATAAAGATAAAATAAATAAATAAATAAAAGGGTTGATAAAAGGTTTCCCTCTAGCAAATGAGAGTGCAACACACACCATTCCATAAACAAAAAAATAGGTGGAATATGTTTTTCCTTTGACAATGATGGAGCAATAGATGTGTATGAAGAGGGGAAGAGACAAGATTGCTAGTCATCATCAAAGAGGCCTGATTTGAAATGATTGGTAATTTAATATTTAAATACTAGTCAATGTAGAAGAAATTTTATATTTATAAACTTTTATATTGATGGGACTAGAAGTTGACATTGAATTTGATATCCAAAAAAAAAAAAAGTTGACCTTGAATTATTATCATGCGATAAAAGTGTCCTAGTAAGGTGTGCTTGGTTAAAAAATAAAATTTATCTTATACTTAAAACAACTTTTAAAATTTAAAATTAAATAGAAATAATAAGATTAAGTTGTTAAACAAGAAATCGAGGCATAAAAATTAAAATTGAACTTCATATAAAATATCAAGATATATCCATATATAATAATTTGAATGATTGTATTTTACTATTTTTGGCTTGTTGTTCTAATTGAACTTTTGATTAATAATAGAGGCAAATGATATTGCAAAAAAAAAAAAAAAAGAATTAAAATATAATCATCGATCAAATAATAAATCTATTATGTTTTCCCTTGAAATATGTTTTCCATATTCTTGTATTTTTCCCCTTATAATAATAATTTAAAAAAAAAATTATTCCTTTCTACACTAGCTATACTGCATTAATATTAATTAAGGAGATAAACTATAAGAGGTAGCTAAGTTACTTTGACTTTGGGTTTATTCCTTAATAATTACAAACTCAAATACTCTCCTTAGTGTATGGAATATTGAGTAATTAACTTCGAGATTTTATAAGATTAACCAAAATGCACATAATATGGTCCAAATACCTACAATTATAAAAAAAAATTGATTAAGGAAGTTCTTTCTCTTCCTCTCTTTTTTAAAAATAAATTTTAAAGAAATTATACTTATGTTTCCATTCCTAGCTTGAAAAAATGCAATACTAAATATGATATTTTCGAATCTTAGAAAACTTAACAATTTAAAATTCAAAAAAGGTTAAAGAAAAGCCACAAACTCAGAATACAAATTTAGAAAAGATGGAAGTTAACAAGTTTAGTTCATCCCAAGCTTACCCTAAAAGGAAACATCATGATTGCAGTGGATTTGTATGATTTTACCCAATACTTTTTGAGTTTTGAGATCTTTACACAATAAAAAGTAAAAGTAAAAAGAAATGAAGCATATGATTGGAGAGAGAGAAAGGGCAAGAAAATTGAAAGAAAATAAATAAATAAAAATTTTCAAAAATAAAATTGAAAGACCAGTAGGAACCAGTATCATTATTGATGATGGAAAGCAACAGTGTAGCAAGGAATCTTCTCTGCAACTCAGCACACTGGCTTTCAGTCTCATCTGACAATATCCATTTTTTTTCTTCCCTGATATTAATTTACCAATCACATTTTTTTCTATTAACAATCATTATTTGATATATGAAGAGCAAGTGCCCAAGAAATTCAGTAGTTTTACAATTTTCAAACAATTTTGATCAGAATGTTACTAAATTGACATTAATAATTTTTAATGGTCATAAGGAGTGGAATCTCATGCCATTTTCTTGTTAACATAACACATTCTCCAGGAAAAAAAATGAAGAGAGAAAAGATCATGATCCATGTAACATTTAATACTTCAAATTTTTGGGGGTGTAAATCCATATAAATAATGATAAATTTTCAAATTTTAATTGGGAAGAAATTCACTTACCTTAGAAATTCAGGAGTATATAATTAATTCAATAAACAAGAAAATTCACAAATATCCACCAAATTTCAAGCAGAAGAATGGTTAGAAAATCAGAAGAAAATGATCAACAGGCATGAATTATTTATAATTATTGGCTAATTTGCAGAGTTAACAAACCAAGAACATCCATGACCAAAATCCTAGGATCTGCATGCAAAACAACAAAACCATGAACCAATCCACATTGTCAACAAGCCTGAAGATCTCCCACCAAGTTGGAAGAGAATATATATGGGAAAAATGATAATAATAATAATATCAAACTATAATGAAAAGAAAAGAAAAGGTCTGAAATTCTTTGAGTAGATAGATGTAACATGAGTTCTATAATGAGAACATGAACTGATATATGGAATATCACCAAGAACCGGAGTGATCGATCTGCGCGAATTATCAGATAAATGAAGAAGTCCTGACTTGCCATGTCCTCCCACAGCTTTCTTGAGCTAATTCTATTTCACACACCTATGAAGAAGATCATCAAACAGGTAGATGGAAAAGTAGTTCAAGAAAGCTGTGGAAAAGCATGACAGGACTCGCCCACTTCACTTGGCCTCTCCCTTCATCTTCTATTCTCACGAATTGACCCTCTACATCTTCAAAACCACAAGGGTTTCTGAATAAATATAAGTTTAGGGGAGGGTGAGAGAGAGAGAGAGTTGATAGAGAGGGGGGAGAGGGAGGGAGGGAGAGAACTTCTCACAAACCACTCTCTACATCTTAAAAACCACAAGGGTTTCTGAAAAAATATAAGTGTAGGGGAGGCAGAGAGAGAGAGAGGGAGGAGTAAGGGTTTCTGATTAAATGTAAGTTTAGAAGAAGAGAGAGGGAGAGAGGAGTAAGGGTTTCTGAATAAATGTAAGTTTAGAAGAAGAGAGGGGGGAGGGGAGAAAGAGAGAAGAGAGAGAGGAAGAGGGGGAAAGGGAGAGGAGGTTGAGAGAGAAAGATGGGGAGAGAAGGCAATGAAAAAGGACCACTCTACACTGCAACTATGGTATATATTGTGAGTGAAACAGCTTGCTTTATTTATAGAATGATAAGAGAGTGGGGAGGTTGTATGTAGCATTCACTACATTCACAAGGTTCATGTTATACACCACAACTTTAGTACTAGTAGTGGCTGCACTGTGGGATGAGGGTAGATGCCCAACTTGAGTTGTGTGAAGACAAATACACATACATTAAAAAAAAAACCCCAATTATTATGAAAAATAAAATAAAATAACAAAATTAGTCTAGAAAATTCTAAAAATACCCCATCCCACCACATGCTCATTCAGGCATGTGATCACTTTTTTTAATTAAGGGATGGAGGGAGTTTATATAATTTTATGCCTTGTGTATGGTCCTCCAACCTCTATGTTGCCTCTCCACCTTACATGTATTTTTAATGGAAATTGCGTTGTAGTGTCTACTTCATGTAACCACTTTCACAAATAAAAGGGTTTAGTTATAAAAAGTTCGTTCTCATGAGAACGAGTTTTACACCGTCATATGATGATTTTATTTTTTAATATCTTTGTTTTCTTAGACAAAATTTTAATCTACATAGATCTTAAGAGATAAAATCATCATCTAATGGTGTAAAACTCATTCTTATATAAGAATGAGTTTTTTATTTTATAGCTGAACCCAAATAAAATATGCACCACACAACTATATATTGGTTGAACAAGTTGTTTATTCTCTTTCTAGTGTAGAACAAGTAGGTTTCCTTTTTCTAAAAAGTAGAATTTTAAACCTTAGAAATTTTTTTATCACCTATCAATACTTTTAGAAACATGATAGTTTAATTAAGGTTATGCTTGGTTATTAAAAAAATTGTGAGAAAATGTAAGAAATTAAGAAAAACATTTTTAGGAAAAAAGTGAGCAAAAATAAATAATATAATTGATATTTAAGTCATTTTGTATTATATCATAGTATTATGTTGCTTTTTTCATAAATTTGTCCCCACTAGGATTCGAACCCTAAACCTCTCCTCTCCCTGTGATAACCTAAGCTCTTAATCACTTGAGTTAGGTTTTATTGGAAAATAATGGAAATTTAAAATTAATAAATTATCTTTATATATTGGTTAAAATCTGGTTACCTTATTTTATTAAATAATTTAAAAATGCATGCATTTCTCACTAATTTTGATTATATTCATTTGTTTTTCTATATTTTTCATAATACAATTAAAAAAAAAACCATTTTCCCTATTTTAATACTTCCCTAAGAATAAAATATAATCTAAATGAATTAGATCAAATTTTATTTAATTTAAAGTCTTAATTTTAAATACTTTCTCCTTGGTAAAAATTGTCTTCTCCAAAACCCTAAATAATGGAGGAGGATCACACTGGTGAGATTATGCGCAGAGAAAAAAAAGAAGAGAATGGGAAGTGAAAAATCTTACAAATGTTCATGATAAACCCAATGAAGGAGAAGGAAATTGGCAATATTATACAAAAAAAGGAAATTAATTAGAGGATGGGAAGTGAAAAATCTAATACATGTTCATGATATGCTGTTAAGTTTGAGAAAGGTCAGAGGGTATATAACAGTGAAAGGAGAGTAACACTTAGCTAGTGAAAATATCTGTTGGTATTACCCATGTATAGAGAGGGTAGTAGAGAGGATGATAGGGGCAGACAACAGACCATTTGGTCCCACCTTAATTAAACACTAGCAGCTTGTAATGGTGCCCACATTTGTAAGCATTTGCCAGCATACCTAAACCATAGGCATTTTAATGCTACCAAATGTCACACATGCATTGTCAAGGGTACATCAATTTAAACTTGTACAACATTTTTTTTTTTTGAAATTAATCTTGTTATTTTTCAATTAACCTTAGTTTTCTCATTTGCTTAAATTATTTTCAACATAAATATCTTTAATTCTAATATATATTAATCCTAACATACGATTTATGATATATCCTTGAGGCCTCACTGAAATAGTAAAGGGGTAAGATGACTTTAGGGGAGGTTTAGGTTCTAGTTTATATAAGAACATAATATAACAACGATGTAATGAAAAGTGAATAAAAGTTAAAAAAAAAAAACTACAATATATGTTATGGTATTACTATATATAGATGGTTATTAACTAAACCTCGCCCTAATTAAAGAATGAATCAAAAGTTTTGACTAAAATTTGTTTTCAAGGTTCCTTTTGAACATATTTTAAAAAACCAAAAGTAAATTTAGAATTTTTTTTATTCAAAAGATGGGGAATACCATAAAAAAAACTAACAATAACACAAGATAGACTTTCATAACAACTCTTCTTGCCCACAAGATGTCCAGTCTATCCTCCCACAAAATCTACTATCCTCCTACAAAATCTGCTTGATTTGAATCGGAGGTTCTTGATATAATTAGACGCCACGATCATGTATAATTGACATTGATGCTAGACAATCAGCAACCTTATATATGCTGCTGGTTTTCTTATAACGATGTTAGACTTTTACATACATTTCTACTTTTAAAAATAAATAATGAAAAGTGTATTGATCAATCGGAAGACTTATGAGTAATTAATGTTTCAAAAATAATTTCCTATTCTCTAATATATATATATATATATATATATATATATATATATATATATATATATATATATATATATATATATATATATATATATATATAAAATGTAGAAAAAACAGAACATATTTTTTTTTTCTTAAAAGAAAATTTTCCAATAACATTTAAAGTTATTAATTTTCGCTTATTTTTTTATGAATATTTAAAAATAATTATAATAATTTCTAAAAGAAAACACTATGTAATGTTAGTTTTTTGGAAAGTTTTCAAAACATGGTTCTTTCATATTCTTTGTGAATTTTTTTTTCTTCTATATTTGTCCTTTCTTAGTTTGATTGAGAAGAATATAGAAAGCCCCCTATAAATTTGATTGTATATTCTTAGAAAATACCAATAAAAAATACGATTATCCATTTGAGCATGGTATCAGAGCCATCGCAAAACTGTTTTTTTAGCCTCTTGACCCATCTGAAGGTGTAAGTCTTTATGTCCGCATTGGACATAGAGCATGCTCATGTGAGTCTTGTTTCTTCTCTTTCTAAAGTGTCATAAAGGAAAAAGTAAGAAACTTTGAGAGATTTTTTTTCAATAACTTTGAAGGGTACCACGATTCTAGAAGAACTCCACTTCTTGCAAGAATTTCGACAATCACATGTTCCCACTTGTTTTTTTTCTTCAAGGTATCAACTATCCGATTTTCTTTCTCTGCTAATTCATTCAGTCGAAGAGCAACACTATAAAAAACTTGGTTCTATCCTTCCCTCGATATGATTATTATTATTATTAGGGTTAATTACATAAATAATGTCTCAACTTTTTCATTTTTTCTATTTTGGTGTTTCAACTTTATTTTTGTTCAATCAAGTGTCTAAACTTTCTGATTTTTTCTATTTTGGTGTTTAAACTTTATGATTTTTTCTATTTTAGTGTCTCAACTTTATTTTTATTCGTTTAAGTGTCTAAAATTTTCGGTTTTTTCTACTTTGGCGTCTCAACTTTATTTTTGTTAAATCAACTGTCTAAACTTTTCGGTTTTTTCTATTTTGGTGTCTCAACTTTATTTTTGTTCAATTAAGTGTTTGAACTTTTAATTTTTGTTCAAGTGCTTTTTGACTAATTAAAGCTTGTTAGGATACTTGAATAAGAAAAAATTGCATCCAAATAACATTCTTTATCTCATAAAAATGATGAAATTACTTAAATGACATGACAATATTATCCTTTCCACATTAGGGCTTTTACTATTTGTTTGTTATAATACAAGAGAAATTGATTAAATTTGCTGCTCTGGATAGAAATAAATATTTTAATTAATTTAATTTTTTTTAATATCTAATATTCTATTTTTAATTATTCATATATAATTTTTTCACATAATAGAAAAACAAGTAAAAATAATAGAAGATAATTAAAAGTTGTTTTTTTTAAATTTTATTTTTTAAGAATATTATTATATTTTTATCTCAATGCTATAGTAGCCAATTTTATAAATTTCTTTTTATTGTAACAAATAGGTAGTAAAACACCTAATATGGAAAGGGTAATATTGTCATTCCACCTCGTTAAAGGTTATTTAAATAATTTCATTATTTTATATGACTTGGAACATAATTTGAATTCAATTTTTCCTAAGTCAAATATCAATAATAAGTTTTTATTTATTAAGAAATACTTGATTGAATAAAAACTAAAAGTTTAAACATTTGATTAAACAAAAATAAAGTTGAGACACCCAAATAGAAAAAATAAAAAAGTTTAGACACTTGATTGAACAAAAATAAAGTTGAGACACTAAAATAGAAAAAATAAAAAAGTTTAGACACTTGATTGAACAAAAATAAAGTTGATACACCAAAATAGAAAAAAAAAGTTTGGACATTTGATTGAACAAAAATAAAGTTGAGTCACCAAAATAGAAAAATGGAAAAGTTGAAACATCATTTATGTAATTAACCTTTATTATTATTATTGTTATTATTATTATTATTTGTGTTGCTTCAAGCTCGAGGCCTTGAGATTCGGTGATCAGTTTTTTGCATTATCTAAAAAGATGAGTGAAAAAAATATTGTTGTCTTTCAATCAAAAAGTGTTTTTAATCTAGGAATTGGATTATTTTGACTGAATCAAACTATGATGTTTGGTCACAACTTGTGGAGATGCATATTTCCGTATGAGAAAAACTTTCCTAGATTTCGGGTAAAACAAAACAACCAAAAGTTAGAGGATGACTATGGAAAATGGTATGCTGAAAATCAAAAGGTGAAGAGATGGTTGTTAATGTCTATGAGCCCGAAAATTATAAAGTGTTATTTACGCCTACCTACTAGCCAAGAAATTTGGAGTGCATTATCAAAAGCCTTCTATGATGGAAGTGATGAATTAAAAGTTTTCACCTTGAATCAAAGAGCTTTCACTACCAAACAAAGTGGCAGGTCTATTTCTGAATTTTATGGAGAATTGACATAAATTTTTCATGAGGATAAGGTAGTCACCCTTATGATATTACAGCATATCAGAAATCCATTGAACAACAACGGGTGCACATCTTTCTTACTGGATTAGATGGAGAATTTGAGGAGAGATTCTACCCAAAGACCTAGTTCTTAATTTGGAAGAATGTTATGCACTAGTTTGACAAGAAGCATTGCGTCATGCCACTATGAAAGGAGAATCTGACAATCATGATACCTCAACTATGGTAGCCTGACAACGATCAAATCAAAGTTGACAGGATCTATCTAAGACTAACCATCCGAAGCCGACCTCTAAATTTTGATATGTCTACATTAAAATGCACTCATTGCAACAAGATTGACCACATCAAGAGTCGTTGCTTTGAACTTGTAGGATATCCAGAATGGTGGGATCATAATCGTGAGTAGTAGAAGAAGGATTCGATGAAAGCATTGACTATGACTATTGCTGAAATAACAATTGAAGATAATGTTGTCGAGAAAGCCTCTGCACTGGTGGCAACGTCAAACTGTGGTGGTAAGGTTTTAAATACTTCTGCATTTATTATTAATAATACATGAATAATTTATTATGGTGTTAGAGATCATACGGCTTTTGATTCTAGACAGATCTCATCCCTTAGATATTCTTCACAAAAATTTATTTCCATTGCTAGTGCTAATACAACCCCATTCATTGGGGAATGATCCTTAACCCTCACCGATACTTTGAACTTAGACTCTGTTTTAGTTGTTCCATCCTTAAATAATAATCTTTTGTCTGTCTCTCAAATCACTACAACCTTATTTTGTATTATTTTTGGCTTGAACTTTATGTTTTCAAGGATATTCGAACAAGAAAGACAATTAGTTGTGGTATTCAGCAAGGGAAATTTTATTACTTAGACTTGCAGTCAAAATATTCTAACAAGCTATAGCAAGCCTTAATGACATATGGGTCTGAGGAGGAGAAAAAGAAGTTTGAATTTTGGTTATGACATCGACGATTGGGACATATTTCCTTTGGATATTTAAAAAAAAAGTTTCCTAGCTTGTTTACAAATTGTGATGTCTCTAATCTTCATTGTGATGTTTGTAAACTAGTAAAGAGTCACCGTACTTCATTTCTATTAAGTTTGAATAAAAGTCCATTTCCTTTTATGGTGATACATTATGATGTTTAGGGTTCATCTAAAGTTCCAATTTTGAGTGGATCATGTTGGTTTGTTACTTTTATTGATGGTTGTACCAGAATGACATGGTTATACCTGATGAAGACCAAGGATGAAGTGAACTTGTTGTATCAAAATTTTCATAAAATGATTGAAATTCAATACAATACAAAGTTTTGGGTTCTACGGAGCGATATTAGTGGAGAATATTAAAGTTTTAATCTTCAAAAGTATTTGGAAAGACAAGGCACCATTCATCAGAGTATGTGTTCTAATGCACCCTAGAAAAATGGAGTCGTCGAAAGAAAAAATCGCCACTTGTTAGAGGTTGTTCGAACTTCCTTAATAGCAGCTTAAATGCCGATATCTTATTGAGGATAAACAGTTACATCTGTCGCATACTTGATTAATTGGGTACCTTTTAGCTCACTTGATTTCCAAACGCCATTTTGGTTCCTATTTTTGAAATCTGTTCTCGAGAGTAGATTTTGAATACATAGAGAACACCACCATTTTGGTGTTCTCTAAAAACTGTTCTTATCATTTGAATTTATTGTTTTTTATGTTTTTCAAAACAAGTAAAAATGTGAACCAAATGTTTTCCTTTTGTTTTTCAAAACAAAATGCAGTTTTCAAAAACTGTAACCAAACATATCCTATATTTTTTTTTCTACATCTTACACATATTGGCTTGACAAAAATTGAACCTTGAAACATAATTCAAAGATGGTGAATGGGAGAAATGAAAGCTTTCAACTTGAGAATTTTCAACTCATTGGAAGTAAACATGGAAGAAAGGATTGAAAGGAAAATGGAGGGTATAAAAAAGATACTTGAGGGTATTTTTGAAATATTTGAAAATTTTTAAAGTATTTAAAAAAAACCTCCTAAGGATTTTTTTTTTTTTAAAACTTCTTTGATAGCAGCTTAAATGCCTATATCTTATTGAAGAGAAGTAGTTACATCTGTCACATACTTGATTAATTGGGTACCCTCTAGCTCACTTGATTTTCAAACACCTCTTCAAGCTTTGATTGATGTGGTAATTGGCCTAAATTTCCCAAATCTACCTCCTCATATTTTTGGCCGTGTGGCCTTTATGCACCTACATGAACACTAACGCAAGAAGTTAACTTCCCAAGCACTCAGATGTGTGTTTGTTGGTTATGCATTGCACCAAAAAGGATACTGATGTTACCACCCCCAACTCGATGCATGTTCATTACAATAGATGTGGTGTTTCATGAAGATTTGATGTATTTTTCATTTGACTTTGAACTTCAGGGGGAGTATCATAAGGAAACTTAGACTCTTGATTATGATTATCACATCTCCATGAAGGTTGAATCTAAATTGTTGAACTAGGAAGTAAGTGAATTGGATATAAGTGGGACAACATCATAACCAAGTAGCATTAACTGTCCAGAAGCTGAAGAAGTGATAGAAGAAGAAAGAAACAGTAAATTGATCCATCATCAACATCTGAACAAAGTGGGTCAAGAATACCTCAACTGACATACCATACAAATCGTTGTTTAGTGAGGGTGTTCTTAATTTGGAACTTGAGCCATCCATGAAATGTTTATCACATCGTCATAATATAGGTATCTCTAAAACCACATATGAACCTAAATTGTATAGCAAAGTTAAATATCCCATGAGCAACTATATATATAACCATCGTTTGTCTGAATTAAATAAGTCATTTGTAAATCAATTATCTACTGTAGTTATTCCTAACAGCGTTCAAGAAGCCTTGGATGATCTAAGATGGAAAGTAGCCATGAATGAAGGATAAAATCATTGCAAAAAATGGAACATGAGAACTTTTTGATTGCCCACCTGGAAATAAGCCATTTGAGTGTTGTTGGATCTATATTGTAAAGTACAAGGCAGATAGTAATATTGAATGATATAAAACAAGACTGGTAGCAAAAGGATACACTCAAACTTATGAGATTGACTACACAAAGACGTTTGCACATGTTGCTAAGATCAACACGGTTCAAGTATTATTATCTTTAACTGTAAACTTAGATTGGCAATTGCAACAATTTGATGTAAAGAATGTCTTTCTACATAACGAGCTATCTGGAGAAGTATATATGGATCTTCCACCAAGATGTTTGTTGTCAGAAAAACAAAGTCAAAAGGTGTGCATATTGAAGAAGTCATTATACGGGTTGAAGCAATCCCCAAAAGCATGGTTTGGAAGGTTCACAAAGTCAATGAGAGCCTTTGGTTATTGTCAAAGCAGTTCAGATCACACTTTGTTCCTAAAGAAGCATCATGGTAAGATTACAACACTCATTGTATATGTGGATGGCATGGTGGTTACTGGAAATAACCTAGAAGAAAGAAAAGCTCTACATAATTATTTGTCTAAAGAGTTTGAAATGAAGGATCTAGGTTCTCTAATATATTTCCTTATGATCGAAGTTTCTTGGTCAAGTTCTTGAATTTTTCTATCTCAAAGAAAATATGCATTAGATATATTACAAGAAACTTGAATGTTAAGATGTAAACCTGTTGATGCACCAATAGAAAGATATAAAATTATGGGCTGAACCTAATCAAATACCTACTGATAAAGGAATATATCAAAGACTTGTGGGGAGATTATTGTATTTAACTCATATAAGACTAGACCTTGCTTACGCTTTAAGTGTTATGAGTCAATATATGCATGATCCTTCTCAACATATTAATGCAATCATTTGCATTTTGAGGTATTTAAAAGGTGCACTTGAGAAAGGTATCATGTTCACCAAACATGTTGATCTCTAGAGTATAAAAGTGTATACTGATGTTGATTGGGCCGGTGTGGTAGTTGATAGGAGTTCTACTTCTGGTTACTTTACACATTTGTAGGAAGTAATCTTGTGACATGGAAAAGTAAGAAACAAAATGTTGTTGCTCATTCAAGTGTAGAAGAGGAATTTAGAAGCACGACACTAGGACTTTGCGACACATTATGGCTAAGACCTCTCTTATAGGATTTGGGTTAGTTATTAGATCAACTAATCCAATTGTTATATGACAATAAGGTAGTATGTGACGTTGCTCATAATCTAGCACAACATGATTGTACAAAACATGTTGAAGTGGATGGATTTTTCATCAAGGAGAAGTTATATTTAAAGATTGTGAAGTTGCCTAAGATTAAGTTAGAAGATCAACTAGTTGACATTCTCACTAAAGCAATCTCCTATCGATACTCATCTTGTTTGGGTAAGTTAGGCATGTGTGATATCTATGCACCAACTTGAGGGTAAGCGTTGAGTTTTTTTGGAAAGTTTTCAAAACATGGTTGTTTCCATATATTCTTTGTGATTTTCTGTTCTATTTCTTTCATCTCTTAGTTTGATTGCAACTATGATTGAGAAGGATATAGAAAGTCATCCCTTATAAATTTGATTGTATATTCTCAGACAAAATATCAATGAAAAATACGATTATCCATTTGTAAAAGTTAATTTGAAAACATATTTACAAATGTAAAAACATCATAAAAACGTTTTAGAATTTGAAATAAAATTTTCTTCCACAAACATTAAAAAATTAATTTTTAAACTTATCATTGAAAATACTTTCTAAGTGTAGCCTTCATAAATATATTAAAAATTCATATAAATAATGCTTGCTTTGATGAGGTTATTCATATGGTTAATTTACAAAAATTACAATGGGTTGTTCACTTAATTATTAAATATGGAAAAAAATAAATAAATTTTGTGGACTCGTTGGAAAGTGTTTTTTAAGAAACACCTTTAATATATTAATTTTTTTTTTAAATTATGAAATGTGTTTCTTACACTTTTAAAATATATCCAATTTTTGAAAATTATGGAACATGTTTTTTCAAGAGATACTTTTACCATATACTGTTTTTTTTTTTTTTAAATTGTGGTAAGTATCATATAACATCCAATTGAATTTAAATTTTAATCCTATATAATGGATTGTCTTTGAGGCCTAGCTCAAGTAGTAATTAAAGTAGGTAATGAGAAATTCCAAGCTCAAATCCTTATAAAAACAAAGTAAGACAACGGAATATGCAAAGTGAATGGATGTAACAAAAAACCTTGTAGTATGGATTTGAAAATTTAAAAAAAAAAATGTTAATACATTTTAGTTTCAAAGTAGGAAACCGTCCCCACTAGGACTCGAACTTAAGACCCTCTCATTTTTATGCCTTTTACCTATTTGAAACGATGAACGTTTTACCACTTAAACTAAACATAATTGGTTAAGATTAAATGTAAAAAAAAAAAAAATGTTTGACACTTTTTCGGTAACAAAAAGTGCCCTAAATTTATAAATATTTCTCCAACTATTTTTTATGATATATATATATATATATATATATATATATATATATATATATATATATATATATATATATATTTTAAACTTAGCTTTGGTAATATGAATAAAGAAGCTAAGAAGGCATGGGAAAGAATCCAATGAAAGAAAAGGCGAAGGACGTTATAGAGAAAGAATGAGAAATGGCAGAGGCAGCAGCCGATAGTTGCATAGAAGAAAAGTAGCTGCTGGTTTAATAATGGTACTACAGTTTGGCTCCCATGCATGTGCTGGTGGTGTAGACTGCAGTAGTAGTAGTAGTAGTACTACTACTGGGGAGCCACCCAAACGTGTGCAGAATGTAAAACCCCATCATCACCCTTCTTTCTTTTCCTTTTTCTCCTTTTTCCTTCTATTATCATTTCATCCCATTTTTATTGATCATCCCGTTCAAAATATGTCCAGACATGCAGCCGCAGTTTGTTGCTTTCGTAAAGGACACCATTTGTCCACTGCTGCATGCATCATTTCAGATTGTCCATATATAATGCTAATTACCATCTATATATATATATATATATATATATATATATATATATATATATATATATATATATATATATATATTAAAAGCGAGCGAGAGAGAGAGAACAGCATTCAAAAGGTTAGTGCTCCTTTAATGCCCTGGAAGCCTAACTCAAATAGTGGTAAAAAGGATGAATGTACGAGAGGTCCAAACTCGAGTTTCATTAAAAAAAAGAGTGCTTGATGGGAGTCAGCCATCATCGGCGCAAGAAGAGAAAGAGTACTGGAGGATTGAAGATGTGGAGAGTATCACACTTGAATATTTTTATTTTATTTCCTGGTTAATTGTTGGATTCTATCCTTATCTTTTGAAGAAAAATATTAGAGCATATTTAGGAAATCATTACGTGCACTTCTACATATTTCAAAATCTTCTATGTTATTTTTGTGTTTAAATCCTTACATTTATACATTAATGAAGATATGAACATTAGCTAGATATTTCTCTCAAATATTTTGTGTAAAAAAATCCATTGGGGTTTTATCAGTACTACAACGACCCTTGAGACCTTGTTCAAGTGGTAAAGGGATGAGTGTGTAAAAATCAAAATAAAATAACTTTTTGGGTTATGCAAGAAATTCATAAATAACCCATAACATAAGATCTTTGATTTCATGATATTCACATTTTTGTAAAATAAGAGTTTATTGTTACTAACCTAAATCAATAATGACAACGAGTCTTCAAGAAAAAATCTTATATGTTTCTATCTCTTTACCTTTCTTTTCGATCTCTGACTTTCAATATGTGATTGTGAAATTTTCTCAAAGAAAAATTATTGGGTGGAGAGAGGACCTTTATAAATGGATTCATTTAAAATTCAAACATTTAAATCCTTTACCGCTACCATCAAGCGGTGCCACCTAAACCAATGAATTAAATTTATTTATACGCTACAAATCCAATATCACTTCCTGAGTCACTCTTGAAAACATTTTACATTCCTCCCACTTGACTCGTGTGATAATAATTTTATGATTTAATAAACATATTTGTCATAATGTGCATTGTACAAGATTATTCATTCCATTCATTGACATCATCATAAAATCATAATTAAGAATAAGAACTAACAAGAGTCATGGTGATTGTATGTCATTATAAGACATAGTTCTTTCCATGTACCACTGTACTAGTTATTTTCTTCCTTCAACCATTATTCATAAGTGAGATATACATTCAAGGTCCAAATGTTATCATCTTCATTCAAAGTAAGTCCTGTTTACCAATCATCATAAATATTACGTATACACATAAGGTATAAACAGGAAAATTCAGAAACTTGTACTTTAATGAGCTAAAGTGTCAATATACATTAATACTAAATCAGTAATCATAAATCATTAAACACGAGGCCCATTCTTTCAACATGACTAGTAAATGTTTTGGGCGGTAACCCTTTTGTCAAAGGATCAACAATCATAAGATTGGTGCTAATATGTTTTATTGACACTTTTTTGTTTTTGAACCTCTTCTTTAACAACAATGTATTTCAATTCCATTTGCTTAACACCTTTGGAATACTTATCATTCTTACTAAAGAAGACTGCTGCAGAATTATCATAATAAATTTTCAATGGTCTTGCTGTCAACAATCCTAAGTCCTGAAATAAAGTTCCATAGCCATTTAGCCTAAACCATGGCTTCAAAGCATGCCAAACCCAGTCTATGGTGGATTTAGAGAACATTGACTGCTCATTATCCCATGGTATGATCTAAAAGATACGTGACAGCCATGAGTGGATTTTCGTGTGTCTACACAGCCAACATAATCTAAGTTTGAGTATCCAATTGCTTCAAGATGATCAGATCACCTACAAGTAAGCATGTATTCTTTTGTTCCTTGTAAAATCTCATAACCTTCTTTGCAGCTTTCCAATGATCTAACCAGGATTACTCCATCTTCCCAACATTCCTGCCGTAAAGCTTATGTTTGGTCTCGTACAGACCGAAAGAAGGCACGTACTCCCAATAAGTAACGCCCCAAAATAGCCTTTTTCGCTTTTATTATTTTTACTTTATACATTTTTCTCTATTATAATTTTTTTATTTTTTTATTCGATATTTTATTGGTTTTTGTGTGATAAAAATAGAGGTTTTTAAAGTGAGAATTGCGATAGTGATTAAGCTTCACCCTAAATTAAACCCTAGTAGTTTAATGATATAAGCTTAGTGGGTATAACACAAGTTAAATTTGAATTTTTCAGAATTTAAAATGCTTAGTGAAAAAAAATAAAAAATAAAAAAATAAAACCGGAATTAATATAAGAGTCAAGGTTAAATTGGTAATGTAACACCCCGAAATACACCCTAGTCATTTTTAAACATAATTAGGGTATATTATAAGTGCATTTGGAAATTTTTCGTAATTATTATTTTGCTAAGTGAGAAAATTTCGAAACCTGGAATTTGTACAAGATACAAGGGTAAAAGTGGAATTTGTCAAAGCAGGATATAAAAGTCATAAGAAAATAAGACTATATGCCAAAGTGGAATGATGGGAGTGATAGGAGACTTAAATGCCAAAAATGATAAATGAGACTAAGTGTAGAAGGCCAAACATGGCCTTACACTTAAATGGGGTTTAAAGACCAAATTTTGGTCTAGAAAAGCTCATTTTTGGAGCAAACCCCGTTTTTGGGAGAGAAAGGGAGGAGAAACGGGGAGAAGAGCTAGGCTTGAAGATCAAGTTTTGGTTGGGGTTCTCTTCCCATTTTCGCTTCCTTGTGATCACAACTTAGAAGTGAAAATCAAGAGGTTAAGGTAAGAAAACAAACCCTAACTTTCCTTTTCGTGATTTTGATCTGGGAAAGCCGTAACTTGGGAAAGAGGTTTTTATTTATTCTAACCCATTATTAGAGTGGTTCGGGGTAGGATTCCAGGTGGATTAGTGAGATACATGAGTTTGATGAAGTTATTTGAGTTTTTGTGGGTGAGAGAAATGTAAATCACATTTTGGCAGAACCCGCATCGGGTACCAGATGGGAAAGCGGGTACCGGCACTATCGACGAGGTAAAGGTACCGGTAATCGATCAAAGTGGCACCCCAGATTCATTCACCGAAAGGGTCGGGTATAGGTACGATCAAAGTGGAAAATTCTATGACCGACGCTTCCAAGAGTCTCCATTTTGCAAATTTCGCATTGTTAAGTCTCAAATTTGTACATTGATAGTATAGGAACCCTAATAAATGACTAATGGGGGTTCAAATAAGAATGAAACTAAGTGAAAAACGCATTGTATCTCGCCGCCAAGGCGAAGCTTCATAATTATAGACTACCTAAGACCGAATATTGAATGACTTAGCACCTCTATTACGTGGGCAGGCACGTATAGTACTTTGGTACTCTTTGATTAGTGTGACGACACTCTCGATTGTAAGCTGCACATTTAGTACGGGTACTCTTGATTAGTGCAACGACATTTCTATCGCTGCTTCCTGCAAGACTCGCTTTCAGGCTATGACACCTCGATATTTGCACCATACCTTCGTGTACTTACGTTGTGTCCTACTCATTTTATTACAGTCTAGGTACAACAGTTATATGATAAGAGTCTAAATAACGAATAAGAGTAAAGTAATGTACATCGTTCTGCTCTGAATGTACCTATGGGTGCCTCCGTACAAGTATAAGCTTTGTAACTCCTACAGGAGATCTGAACAAGTATAAGCTTTGTAGTACCTACGGGTACCTTTGTACAAGTATAAGCTCCGTAGTACCTACGGGTACCTCTGTACAAGTATAAGCTCCGTAGTACCGACGAGTACCTCCGTACAAGTATAAGCTTTGTAACTCCTTTAGGAGATCTGAACAAGTATAAGTCTGCTATAAGTACAAGTATGTGTATAAGTTTATTATATGAATTCATGAAAAATTCTGATATCTACTACTATATATCTCGTTATCGTTATATGCTGGCGTGAAAAGAGCATTAATGCATGTATACGTATAAGTCATATAAGCCTTCCACTGCCGCTAAGCCTTACCTACGAGCTTTCTTTTTATCCTCAGAGGCACTGCAGGAGGACGTCCGTGATCTTCCGCATACTGCTAGGCTAACAAACTAGTAGAAGTCCATCACAATAGGTTTTGTGCTCTGATTATGTAAATGTAAATATACAGTTTTTGTATATGTAAATGTAAATGGGACTCAAGACTGTATGTATTGACATAGTAAATACCACTACGGTGGTAGTTTTATTTTGTATATTTGTATATGATATTTTGATTTAGTTATAAGACTTGGGCCCACCAATGTCTGAAAAAGCAGAGTCCTAGTATAATTTCGCGCCCCCTTTATCCGCTTAGGCGAGGGTTGGGGGGTGTGTCAGGTAAAATGTCAAAATGAGACCTAAAGGTCATAAATGAAGAAGAGTATATGCCAAAGTAGAAATGTGATAAGTTGTTATGAAAATAAAATATAAATGAAGAGCTTTAATGCAAAAATGAAAAAAGAATGCCAAAAAGGGGAAGACCAAACAAGGCTTTATCCAAGATGAGAATAAGACCAAATTTGGTCTAGTGAAATGAGATCATTTCTCATTTGGGAAAAAGGGGAGCTAGAGCTATGGTTGAGAGAGGGGGAGAAGCCTCTTTGGACTCTACTTGTTCTTGAAGAGGAAGGAAGAAGAAAAGTTAAAGGAGTGTTAAAAAAGATTAAGGTATAGATACTTGACTAAGTTTGGGTATGAATTCACTCATTTGCTTGTTAGGAACCCTCCTAACTCCCTATTTGATTGTGTTTGGATTGGTAAAACCATAATTCAGGATATATGTTTGAGTTAGAGTTCGCTGTTTTTTGCTTTGCAGATTATGATTGGTTTTTGATAATCTTTCAGATAAAGGAAATGTCGTGTTTTAGGGGAGATGCTGTCAAAATTTTTCCAAACCCATGTTTTTGGTTTTGGCCATAACTTGGCCATTACTTATTCAAATTGAGTGATTTAAATTTTTGGGTAAACTAGACTTCTAGGAGAACAATTTTTCTTCAAATAAGTGTATTCAAATTTAGACCCCATTAGATCTAGAAATTCATCAAAGTGAAGCTCTGTTTGAGGGCAAATTTTGGTTTTGTTTTGGTACAGTTTTGGTATTTTGGTATTTAGGTCATAAGTTGAGTTTCACTCATCCAAATTGAGTGATTCAAATTTCTGAAAGAACCAGTTTCTGAGAACAAATTTCCTCAAATAAGCGTGATTCAAATCAGGAATCTCCATCGATCCGTAAATTGGCTGAAATTGGGCCTATTTCTACACTGCTATGTTTTGAAAACAGAGTAGTCCCGATTGTTTAGACATATCTGAAGCCTGTTCGACCGATGATTCAAATTTTTGAATAAAATAGATTTATAGAGGAATAATAGATTTGAAGGAAGTTGGGTAAAATATGACTTATTTGTTCCTAGAAAATTTTACAAGTGAAGGTGCATTGGGTAGAAATCAACTATAACCAAAAACACTAGCATGCATGATTGATTTTTCTTTGTTTGTTCTCTGATTGAGACGTATTTGTGGAGGATTAAAATGGCGATCCCTAATTTCCAAGACGGATTCCAAGGATAGGGAGATCGTAATCGACAACCTGGCTCTGTTTCTTCATACTCTTTTTCGCTTTCAAGTTTTGTGGTTTTGCTCACAAACAACCAATGTTTGTTATGAAATCTGCGGTTGCTCAACCGCTTAAATTCGAAATGTTTGACAAATATTTGCATATCGTCTATTTGACCATAAATGAATTTGTTCGAAAGTTGGTTAATTGACTTATAAATGCACTACGTAGTGGCAAACATGACGGATTCCCGTATGTACAAACGAACTGGCCGAGAATGTTAATCGATGTGGAAATGTGAAAATGGTATTGTAAATGACTAATTATTAATGCCCGTAAGAGAATGTTAATCTTCATGTTCGAAGTTAGGATAGATTGTATACCAATAAGAGTCAATGTAGCAAGATCGCTGAACGAATGATTTATAAGGGCATACCGATCTCAGAGCCTAGCCGACAAGATTCGCAGTGTACACAAAATGAAAATAAAATAACCAAATCAGAGCCCAACGGACACATCGAAGTTATTAAATGTTTACTCACCGCAGCCTCCCAATGACACGTCGGTGATTCTGTTATCCTACGAACCGAAAGTTTTGATTAGATTCGTTTAAGGGACAAATGACTAATAATTGTGTGAATTGAGTTGTGACAAGAATAATAACACATGGGAGCATGAAAGATGAGAATTATTGTATTTCTATATTTGAGAAAAAATGAAAGTATGTTAAACTACTATAAATTGGTATATTTATAAATATTGCATGGATCACATGAGTAGTATGTTGAAAGGTTGTTTGGAAAATATGTTGAATGTTTTGGAGATGATTAAGTGATGCATATAGAAAAAGTTAATTGTTGTGAATATATATGTGGTATAATTATTTGAAATGAGAATAGAAATGCAAAGAACCACTAAGCATGAAAATGCTTAGCGCGTTGGCTTTTCATGTGCGTGCACCGAAAAGTAGATAAGGTCGTGGACCGAAGACCTAGAGCGCAGTCATCACAAATCAGGCGAGTATAAGCAATGCTCCGTCTCATGCATACACTTCATTCCAGGATATCATGTGACTACTTTGTATTGAAATCAAAAGATGCAAAGATCTTCATAAGAAGATTATATTTTAATTTTTTTATATCATGAAATGTACTTTACATTGTTGATTTTCAAAGATAAGAGGCGAATTCTAACAAATATTTTGTAAATGATTTGGAAAGGGCATGGAAATGCCGTTAGTATAAATATTGTACTAAAGTATAGTTATGGGTCCTCTAGAAAAGATATAATGCATACTCCTTATATTAATGAATCTAAATAAGTAGTGATATCATATTTATATATATAAATATGATTAAATGAATATTAAATATCCTATCGAAATGAGTATATGAAATGTGTTTTACAGATAAATGGATTTAGTGGTCCGCGTCCCCGAGTCCAGTACAACCGTCGGGTCTGGGGGTGCAACATAATAACAGATTGATAGGCTCAATCTGTGCTATATAAAATGTATACGCCTATGTGTGTAAGTGCACACATCGCCTCAAGTAATAAAATGTGAAAGTATGAATATCGTCCCACAAGGATTAGGTTACTAATCACCGAAATTAGAATAGTCCTAACTTTATTTGGTTTAACACAAAGGTGAAGTTAAAATGAAAACAAACTAAACTAAATAAATCCTAAACTAAAATGTTTAACATGCAAAGGGAAAATGTAATTACAAGAAAGAAGCCTAAGGTTTTGATTTCATTTAACAAATTCCTATGGTGAGGCTCTATTTGTTCCCAATGATGCCTAAATTATATATTAATGGTGAATTTCACGTAAGCACATGCTATTCTTTCTCAAGCAATAACAATCTACCCTTGGAAAAGGTTCTAATGTATCTCAACCTCAAACCATCATAACCAAGGATGCATTAAGCATTAGAAACCCAATAAGCCACATGTGCATGATATCTCTTTATTCTATACTGAAATTATGACATTCCATTCATGGTCTAACCTAATTATCGCTTTCTCAACCTCAAATTAGGTCACAAATCATGTTAATGGTGATTAATCATCAACAAGCATTAGGAATTGAATAGAACATTCAATATATAATAAAATCCAAACATTAAAGATTACAAATCAAAGTTAAACACCGTAGTTCATTATTTAGACTACATCAAAACCCTAGAAAATGAGTTTAGCTCATGGAAGGGGGAAATACAACCATAAAAATGAGAAAAAGCAAGAAAATAGGAGAAGAGGATAGATGAAACCCATTGCTTCTCTTCAAATCTCCTTCTTCTTCTTCTTCAAGGCCAAAAATCGATTTCTTCTAAGGGAGATTTGCCTTTGGGTGTTTTCACCCAGTGATCTGCCTGATACTAGAGGGGCTCACACTCTCATTCCCAGCAATCACTACAATCATCATTGAGAGCAGAATAGCGAACTGAAAATCGAAAAGGATCAATATCCATTGCATGGTAAATCTCTTGCTAAAGTGTGGACACTATTCACGGCATGCCCTGTTTTTCTTCATTTGCTTTTCGATGTCATAACTTGATCATTTAAAGTCCAAATTGAGTGAATAAGGTCTCTTTGGAAAGCTTGGGAAGTCACCTATCCATCCTTATTAAGATTGTAGTCATTTTCCTTCATTTTTTGCTCATTTTTGCACAATTCCACCAAATGGTTGTCCTAATCATAAAGATGAATATTTAGAGCATTATGAAACTTATTTAACATAAAAACTACTAAAAACTAAGTAAAACATAGGGCTAAAATGAGTATTTTATTTACTTATCACAGATGCATATAGAATTGCTTCCATTTGTTTTCGTTCCAAATCATTCTTTGGACATTGCATGAGACTAAATTTATCTCATTTCTAAATTGGAACAGGAGATGCGAGCAATTCTACATTCTGGATCTTTCTAAAACTTTATTTATATAGGGTTTTTGAGACAAACCTAACATTCCTTGTGATCTATTCTAGAATATCTCTATCCCAATCACATAGGTTGCCTCACCCATATCCTTCATTTCAAAGTTATTAAAGAGAAACTTTTCCGTTTCATATAAGAGACTAGGATCGTTAGTTGCTAGCAAGATATCATTGACATATAGAATCAAAACTATAAACTTACTCCCACTAACCTTCAGCTATATACAACGATCAATAGTGTTTTCCTTAAACCCAAAAGAAACAATAGTATCATTGAAGTTAAGATACCATTGTAGGGAAGCTTGTTTAAGTCCATATATTGATCTTTTAAGTTTACACACCATATGTTCCTTTCCTTTTTCTATAAAACCCATTGGTTGATCCATATAAACTTCTTCATTTAGATTTCCCTTCAAAAAGACAATTTTCACATCCATTTGATGTAACTCTAAATCATACTTGTGCCACGGTAGTGCTCATTTTCTAATGATTCTTGGGTAACTTTTAGAGATAGGTTAAAAGGTCTCCTTATAGTTTACTTAATCTATCTTTCTGGTAAAACCCTTTGGGTAAACTAATTTAACCTATAACGTTTCCTAAATACCATGTGAGTCGTGTTTTGTCTTTAAAGACCCATTTGTAAATCAATCCTTTCGATGGCTTTCTTTAGTAATCCAACAAGATCCCAAACTTTGCTCTCGTGCCTCATATAGACTTTTCAACTCATCTTTTAAGGATTCTAAACCATTTAATGTGGTAACCTCTCGACATCATCTCATGCTTGTGGGAAAACTCATGGGTCATTTTCAATTCCTAAGCTCACTTTATGACTCTATGTGTATACCACTGAATTCAAGTGAGATAAATAGTTGCATTGCAAATGTCTTTTTCTCTCTTGAGTAGATATCCTATGTTACTTGTCATGGTGTGTGTTCATCTACTCTTAAGTTCATTTAATCACAACTCATTATGAGCTAAGCCGGGGATCTACGTCAATTGTAATCTTCCATGTCTCCTCATCAAGGTTATTAACCAGCCTAATAACTCTAAAGAACATGTAGAATAACAAACTTTGATTAGAGATACAAGAATTAAAAATTCCTACTTTAATATCCTGCACTTTGTTTCGGTGTTAGTCCCCACTCAATATTTCATTAATCCCATTCTTCAGATTTTATAATCCTATATAGTACGTATTATAATAAAATTCAAACCCTTCACTTTTGATGCAACCAATTAAACAAACCACTTATTGTTTTTGAAATCCAAAGCTTTTCAGATTAATACCACTTTGTCGCAACCCGCCCATGTAGGGTGCTCTTGCACTAGGTTTCCCTCTTCTGCCCATAGGTTGAAATGTGTTGAACCCAGCCTACTGAACCCCTATTTTTCAAATGCACAAGTGGCCTTTGAGGGAGCATAAAAAACATAACAAAAAAATAGGTAAAAGACATTACTTAACATACTTCAAACCATATCTAATGTGAAAGTTCTGGGGCTGACGCCTCTTTATACACTGATGTTTGTTTTGGGGTACTCTGTACTGTAGCATATGCACATTTGATCAAGATTTTTCAGACATCTGTGAAAAATGACCTGGTGTTGTCCCTTTTCAACGCAACTCAATGAATATTCACCCCATCCCTTAAATCAGATCTGGTTGTCAACACTAAGATTTTGGTCTTGTCGTTCTTGCACTTCATTACCACACTTTATAAGATACAACCTGAGATTATGCACAAAACATAACCACAACGAAAACACCACAAAAGTCATTAAACATTTTCTCATTAAAAGAACTAACATCAAAAAGGTCCACATATTATTTCAAGCAGTTCTGTGTCTTGTGGCAATTTCTTTGTGTTTGTTTGTTTAATCTTGAATGCCAATCCCAACATCACTGTCATCACTTATTTAGAACACAGTTTAAAGGATTTCATTTATTTCTATCAATCTTCCATTCATTTCGGCAACATTCATCAAATGTTTATACCAATAAGTGTTGTGATTGGTCATTAGCTAAACCACGTTTAGTACTAATTATCATGATGCCAGCATCATAAAGAGTCACCACATAGATTATCAAGATTTAGCTTTATACAATCCATCGCGATAAATGTAACATCATCAACTCATGTGTTTTGTATGTGATCATGAGTCCAATCCATTAACAAAATATAAACACATCCAAATTTCATTCTATGCCTGAAAGAAACCAAAATTCAGATTACAAACAGGTAATATATATTTAAGGTAGGAACTCAAGAGAAATAGTTGAGTTGAGTAATAAATTCCTTGTGGCCTGTCATCAGAAATAACATACACATATGCGTCATGCTGTGTCATCCGATTAGGTACATTGATCTGACTCCACCCAAATGCATTTACAAAACCAGGTTGCAGATGTCTCCAAACAAAGATAAGAAAAACCTGTGGGTCAGAGATGCTGGTCATGACACACACATCTCGAGTAATATGTTAATGTACATATGAAGACATACTTATATCTGACTCTTCTGTTGATATTAGATATTTAGTAATCATTCCAACTTGTAACATAGGTAACTTCAAACTTGCCTCACTGAAAGCCCCTCTCATGAAGATATCACCCAATCAGCCTCCCAGCCTCCTCGCATCCATAGAAATCAAATCGAGCTTTATTTTCTCACAAAAAAAATGACAATCTATCTCTATGTGTTTTAGTCCTGCTCTGGTGGAAAACAACAAGATTATGGCATTTATGAAGGCGTATGACTGGTTATACCACCCCATGGCTTGCTTAGATCTGAGGTTCTTTAATACCCGACTACCTAAAATGATGCAGAGTCAGCTGATAATCTTGAATGCACTGTATCATTGCTTTATACCCCAGATCTTTGCACTTTAGATCGGCACAACTCGCTTCCGCTTTTACCCTTCCATGAAACCAGATCCCTTCCCAACAAAATCCAGCGATAGTAACTGGCAAGCGATGATCTGATTCCTCCGATCCCGCGACCAGATATGTGAAACACTTACAAGTCTAGTTGTCTTATGATTATCAAGAGTGTAATACTCACATCCCGGGTCTCTCTCGGCGGCAAACATGTAACCTGCCTACGCTGTGCTCAAATTTCGATAAACTACATAAAGACATGTGGCTAGTTTTTCACTACCACTAACCGCAAGTATGAAATATCAAGTAAGGGAAAACATTATAGCGTGAAGTTTTAGCTTCCAACCCAAATTTCCTCTTTATAGGGATTTTAAATAGTCTCTCAAATAATTAAAGCTCTCTAGGTGTAAGATGTAGGTTCTCAGGCTACAGAGGATCTCAGCATGGTTATGCTTCTAATTTTCCTATTTTGTAAAACAATAGTTCAACACATATTTCCTCTCTTTCTTGAGATAAGAAGATTCCGTAAGTTTGCCCCCTCGCAACCCTTTCAAACACCTAAGTAGCACTGGGGCATGCCTCAAGAACCCCTGAC
Source organism: Tetrastigma voinierianum (assembly GCA_016808115.1). Lineage (NCBI taxonomy): Eukaryota > Viridiplantae > Streptophyta > Magnoliopsida > Vitales > Vitaceae > Tetrastigma > Tetrastigma voinierianum. The sequence goes on along the minus strand of JAEQBH010004250.1, from coordinate 104,923 downwards.
GTGGAAATTTAGTCGATGGAGAAAGCGGCTCTGGGGTGCAAACATTGCGCCAGCCTCCATTGTCGGGCCCCTAAGAAGACAATACTACTTCAATTGATATTAACAAATCAAATAAAGATATTCTTTAGTTGGTATAAACTACGCATCGAAAGTATGTAGCGGAGCCGCCTTCTCATGCCAAACTTCCTAACATCACTGAATTCGCACAAAATCATGCATGCAAGTGATCCTGGAAGTTGTAAGTCAGTATAAATTATTATTTTATGATTATTTAACCTTCAATCCCCTTTTATGCTGCAAATGGAAACTGTGAGGGAAATAAGTCTTATTATAAAACTCTTCATAAAGATCCTTTCATGAAGAAAGCGCATTTTAGTAATATCTAAGTTTGTAGATTTGGAGTGTCTCAGTCAACAGTTTCGCCAGAGATTATGCAACAACTAATAGAATTCATTTCACGTCAACCCAAGAAGCAAAGTCTTTCTCTGCAATGAACTGTCCCAAGGTAGGTCTCTGGGTAAAACCTTCTTTAGTGAACAAGACAGTTCAACTTAGAAATTATCCGCCAGATCAATCTGTTACTCGGTAAAATACCCACTCGTGACAATCGCTTATTTCTTCCCAACAAATCTGCCCTAAGTTCAAAAACAGCGCTGATTGTGCCAAGTTGGGTCTAATATTTCTTCGAACATGCAACACTCATGTACCAAATCAGGGATGAGCTGGTGCAAGCCTCAAAAACTCCAGCCACAGGAAAAACAATCAGGCCAGTCCCCATGCACAACAGAATGCAGAATGTGGCTTATCACACGGTTATGCTGAGCAAATGATATAGATTGGATGAGCAAGCCATTCTACTCATCTTTTTACAAGAGAGAGAAAGCAATGGGAGTGAGTTGTCATTTAATGGGATCCATCGAAGGAAATGGAGGGGTGGCCTATGACCGGTAAAAAAGTGCGTGAATTTTCCAAGCCATTTACCAGATGATGAGAGTTTTCATCAAGTGAAATGAAGGGTGAAGGTAAAGGTGGTATAAACGGAAAGGAAAACGGATTCATCATCCTCCTGACTAGGACTCACCCCAGCCTGGGAGGAAAAGGTTATTCTCGGGTTAAAAACACAATATTGCCAGCGGTGGGAAAACCAGGCACTCGGGCTGACCGCAGGACGTAAATAACACCTATGTGCCTGAAACCTTGAGGAAACCCCGCGGAAGATGATACCAATGACTTAGGCTCCAGCTTATTCACATGTGGACGCCTGGTATCCCAAAACAAAACACAACAAAAGACCCATCATTATTCAGACCTCAATGGGAGGGCAAAGAGATTACCATGGGGGAGTGGGCGTTTGAAAAATGAGTGCCCAACCATGATAGTTAAAGTATTAATTATTTAAAAAATGTGGTGGAACGCAAATCGACACCCGCCATAAATAAGCTTCGGTAACTCAAGATTTCGGAAACAATGGAATGCAAGCTTCAAGAAGTATTTTTCTTTCAAAGAACCCAATATGAGGTGATATTCTGAATATGTATTTGTTCCATTTATCTGCGTATTCTAAGCATGCGAATGATTGAAATTGTCCGCATATCATATTCTCGCAAGTAGAATATCACTTCCTTCTATCAATAGCATGAAATAGATTGTTAAGTTTAGCACAAAAGGCACAAAAGTGAGAAAATAACTTTGAGCGGTTTTTTCGGCTAAATATAACTGTTGTCTTGCGAACAATCATCGACAAACGTAACAAAAAATAATGAAACCTAGTTGGGGGTCACACCGGGACATGGACCTCACACATTCAATTGACTAACCCAAATGAGCAATCTCATCTGTTATTGAATCTAGATTCAGAACTACAAGGTGATGTTTTCGTAAAATTGAGTCAGACTCAGCGTAATCTGGGAAAGATTATCAAAACTTGGAAAAACTGGGACACAATTTCTTCCTTTCAATAGTGGAAGAGAGGGGGTGGCCTAATTCTAGCATGATTCTAATCAAAGTAGTAACCCTAACATGTAATAAAAGTCTCTTATTTAATCAAGAATGTAGAGACCCCACCATCGCCCTTCAACAATAATATAAGCCATAAAACTGAAGAGACACCAATTAGGAAAGAATGAGACACCATTTAAAAAGCTCGAAGTTGGCTTTGCCTGTACGCATACCTGGGGTCACCTTAAAAGAAAATAGGTGCAAACTCAAGACAGTATAGAAATAGATGAAAGTGGAAAAACCAGTGGTTGGAACCAAGAACACATGATTGTGACCCATCTACTAAAGTGATAGTGGAAGGTGAAGATTGTAATTTAAAATGGGTAAAATAAATCAATATATGTCATGTGATCCGTGGTTCGTAATCACGACCTATTCGAGGATCTAAGAAGAGACTAGGTATGTGTTTCAGAAAGCACTTAATTCCTACCGATAATAACCGAGTGTGGCGGAGGTGACCCCCAATGATTTCTTGTAGTGTAATGTGGAACCTAGCGAAGCTTATTCCACGAGAATCGGGACTCGACCTCAATCAAAATAAAGCCCCAATAGGAGGAGAGGCTACATGGGAGGATCTAAAATTCATGATTCTTCATAGCACATAATCTCGTGATTATTACAACCATTTATGACGTTAATAACACACAACCCTCCGCATTCAGGCCCCTATTGTTACCTCCTGGGCCACTATTTATGTATTGTGGCTTTCTTGACTCACCAATCGTTAATCAACAAAAGGGTTGTCATCTAGGGTAGATGGTAGAGCATGCTTCAGGATATTTCTATGTGGAGGTCTTCACCCAACGCTCGAAAGGAAGAAACCGTGACTAAACAGACTTCACGCCCAACATAAATCATACTGTGTAAGGGAGTGGCGCTACAGCTCATCAACGACATCTTTCCCATTGGATCTTATGGACCTTAACATTTACTAAAGGGTAAGAGCAGACATTCAATTCTCTTGCTGTCTTTACAAATTCCATGAAAAACCATAAGCGACCAACTTGTTCATAGCGATGCAGTGGTGTCGACACACATCGAAGATGCAAGGCAGAAATGAGCTTCCCTTCTGAATACATATTGTACTGTTCTAAATAACTATTAGCTCCCGAACAAACTCACACAATGATTATAGGAGAGTGGGGTACTTTTACCACATCAATGGAATTACGATTTGGAGAAAGAGACAAACATCATCCCCAACCATCATCCTCAAATCATTGGGGTGTAGGGTGGCTGTCTCTAGCGGTGATCGCCCATATGAATACCCTCAGCAGAGGCGATTGAGCCGCACTCAATCCAAAGCATCGCTGGGAATCATCTCGGGCTTTGGTCCTCCTGGAGCCGACATCCCCAGACCACTCGCACCAAAACGTGTTTCTATCATCTGCTGACCTCGGCCCGTAGGTAGTTAAGGAATGATTAGGGCCATGTGCACCGTAAAAGGCGAAGTGTTCAAAATTAAGGAAACCCTGGGGCATAGTGTGGAAGCTATCTGTGAACACAAAAAAATCACCAAAAACAAATGCATCTGTGTACTTCAGCTGGGCATCGTAGGTCTTGCTGCTCGCCTGAATGGGCCACCAAAGCGAGAGGCTCTGAGCCCATGTGGATCTGGTCTGAAACATTGTGGAGGCGCGTGGAGCTCACGCTCATGGTTTCCTCGACCGCCTGATTTTCAGGGCTCGTCACCCGCCGGCTGAAGCTTCAGTCACAGATTCACTCTCCCTTTGTAATAAAAGAAAACAGACCCCTCACGCCTTGATCCGCCTGGGCACTACCTAAAAGCAAATAAAAACCTCCACTCTCTGAGGTGGAAGCTCTAATATATCATTTTTAGAAACTAAGAAAAGAAGGTGCTGAGGAATGAATTCTTGCGCTCTTTTCATCGAGTCATCATACATATATATATAAGAAGGTTAGGCTAGACATGCCAGTGGCATATTCACTACTGAAATGGTTACAACCCTATGGAAGTAGGTAGAACCTTAATAAGATGAACCTAATATGTTAATGTATGATACATATTATAAATCCTGTAATATGTTAACTATGATAGGAGTATACTTATGAACATTACGATAAGTTTCCTATTGTAATCCAAATGTAATGTCCATCGTCAAGAATAAGATGGTGGTGTCCCAACGCTCAACACGTGAGCTTATTAATGCTTATTAGGAGTCAAATTTCTATTTGGTCTTATGGTTTCAAAGGTCGGAAAGGGACCATGTATTTTGGTTTAGAAAAACACAGCTTAAATCCAAGATCAAGCCACTAAGTTCGTGTGGGCTGGAACTCAACCAAATTTTGATTCAAACATACATAAGCATTATGTTTTACCTTTCTTTTTCTCTCAACCAAAGCCCTTCATTGGACGATCCTTGGGTGGTGGAATGCTCCAGCCTTTTTTACAAAGTGGCATCTATCAAATCCTTAAGGACCTTCTTGCGAATCTTAAAAGTCGGGTTCTTCATACCTTGGGTGGTCCTCTTCTCATTTTCTTTGAGAAGTTTCCTTTTTTCAGCTCCCCCCACCAGCAGAGACACCACATGGAGTGACCTTCTGCGCAGTTCCTGGCTTCCTTCCTTAAACTGGGCATACAAAGCCATGCAATCTCATGCACATTCCTTAATTTGTCCTTCATGGTATTATGCCCGCCGGAAGGGATCATACTTCGAAGGTTGGTATGCAAAGCCCAAAAATGAACTACGCAAAGTGGAAACTTTCTCTCTGATCTCCATTCCCCAGGTCGATCAAGTCTTGTCGACAAAATTAAAATCTCAATTACATGTTCATATAAAGTACAAGAAACCATCAAATTTTCGCCATGATTAGTGCGCAATTATTATTGTCTCAAAAGAGACTATCACCGCTTGGGAGCCACAGCTCCTACAAACTTTAACATTTCTTTAGCAATATAGTTTTAGGTGAGTTGTCTCTTTAATGTTGTTTGTTATGCTCATTCACATACAGTTCAAACCAATTTATTTTGACCTTTCCCGTGTTATATTATGGAAGCCCTTCCCTTCTCAAAGAAGGCTCAAAACTGCACATCCCGGTCTGCCGACCGAGTTCGCATTTATCCATTACCTCTGTTGTAAAATGGAGATTTTGTTCTGATCTGGCCCGCAAAGTAAACAAGTTACCTGGGCTAAGAATCCGGAACATAGGGAGAAATGCAGTGTACATGCACAGTTATCAGAAGAAATATCTTAACATTAGTGCTTTCTTGATCTTGATATTAACAGATGTTTAATAGATTCAAGAAAACATATAGTAAAATGATAATATATCGATGTTCACCTTAAAGTAATCCATCAATATATCATGTACAACATAAGCAATGATGCTAAGAAATATATCTTACCTTGGTGAAGACTGTAATAAGCTGATGGTTCCACTATCTTTGATTATAAACACAAATACAAATAATACTTATCATGGCTGTCAAACATATTCATAAATGAGGTGCTGGTTAGAACAAAACACCCTAACCTCGTGATCCCCTTAATTTCAGCTTCCTGATAAACAATAACCACAATTCATTCAGCTAAAAATTGTCTGTTATCACATCATTTCAGGCGATCCATTATGTAACAAATTGTTAGTTTAAATAAATAAACATCATAAATGAATAAACAAACACCTCGTAAATCGAAAATTATATCACCACAAGTAGGTCACTTTTGTGATCAATAACTCTGATACAAATTTACACTTATTATTACTTATGCATTGGGTTGTACTCTTTCTTTCAAATGTTTTTACACATAAAGTGTTATATACACAATGTTGCATGAAATGACACAACATGTATTGTAATCTAATGGTTTCAAAACCCTTCAAACAAAGCTAGGTGGAGACAACCCAAGTCAGTGGGTTCAGATTCTTCATATTATTATTATTTCTATTTTTTTTAAAAACAAATCAATCCACCGCTCCATGAAGCTAACGAAGTTGATACACGACAATAATAATATTAGAGCTGTCATTTAAAAAAAATTCAAATCCCCACCACTCCAAGGTATTTTGACATATGACAATAATAATATCTCATTTTCTAATTGTTTGATACATCATTTATGGAAGGAAGATACATGCACGACATCAAATCCATGTTTATTTATTATTGCAATTTCACATCTATATTATTTGTTCATTAATATCTATGAATATCAAACCCTTGAATGGCATTGAATAAATACTTTGATCTTTGAACAAAAATGCAATCTTAGTAATTAGTATCGAGCCACTTTAAATGCATGGTACTGGAAGTTGCCAACCATTTTCGTGGTTTTGTTCGTAATTATTTTCTTCCCCCCATATAATTCTCGTGTTTCTATGTTTTTTACTGTTTCGGATTTGTCTCCCTCAGACCGGTTTGATTGAATAATGAGATGGTGCTTTGAAACAAAGCCATGAGTAAAATCACAATTTTTGGTGTAAGAATAAACCTAGGGTTCCAATTTGTGTGGATCATTGCTTTCTATGAATCATCATTATTTGATTGACTTTTGATTCCTTATGAATAAACTATTAAATAGATCTCATGGAAAAGGTTTGAATGTTTTTAATGACATGTATAACCGTGTGGACAGACCTTCAACCTCTCAGATGCACCCTTGTAAGAAAAGGTAGTCACAGACAACCGTAGGGACTACTCTTTAAACCTTTTGATTAACTAAGCGCTCTAAAACATTCTAAAACATAATCATAATTTAACATAAGGCTACAAACCATACTATCATACCCCCACTATTTAAAGCTTTCTCAAAAAATCACTTAAGAGAAAGATTTACAAATCATTTTCGTTGTATCACCTAAAGTTTATATGCAAACATATTGCCTTCAGTAACATGTTAAGTAGAAACTCGTACGTGGGGTTAACTCGACAAGCAAGATGTCCTCTTTGATGTCGATGGAATGTCCTATTCTAACGCTTTCTCGATACCTGCTACACGATGGGGCACCCGTAAGGCATGCTTAGTGAGGGATCTCACTAATGGATGACCACCCACCATGATCATCACATTCTTAATACCTATGCAACTTGCCTGCACATGATGGGAGCATGTGTGTGTGCGTGTGTAATCATATAAACCCTAAAGTTACATTAATATGAACCTGCTATAATTAAATAATTTAATTCATTATGTTACTCCCCATATGTTATGCTAACTTTCCTATGCTTTATCTATCAATTCATATCATTTTTTAGTCATAGTATTAATGGACTATTCAAGTATTTCCTTGAGCAGTTTTCAATATATTTACAACAGTTTCCTATGTTTAGGCATCTCATATATTTCTGCTTCATCAATATTCCAGATCATCTCTCTTTACATGTTTATTAATACTATTTATTCTTACATAAGTTTCATGCCCCGGTATTGTAGGCTCCAAAAAAAGTGGAGTTACTGAAATAACCTGTATGCACCCTTCAGGGTACCATCATCAGACGAGACGCGCGATCTCTATTTCGGCGCTTACGATTCTTAAACAAGTCGCTCTTAATAACCCAAACAAGTCCAGCGTCATCAACCCAAATGTGGCCAACTATAGTCTCTGTATGTTTCAAGAACTCCGTATCCCTATTAGGTATTTTTCCCATCTATCCTTACCCCTGGTCATGTTAGGCTGGGCAATCGGCATAACGCAAGCCAAGATATCCCATATACATGGAATAACTACGTTTTCATCAAGGTGCATACATGAGACATTCATCCCCCATCCATTGTTCCTCATATCTTCTATAAAGGAGAGTACTCTCACAGATAATCTCTTTATCATCATATGAATGTATTCTATAAAGCTTCTAAGTATAGCAATCCTATACATGTGGTTATCTTTCTTCACATGGCGTTAGAATTCATGTCCTTTATTATTCCATTCTTAAATATTCCACCATATTATTAGTATTATTAAATCATAACTTTTAGTCGTAATTTCTTTTCATATCTCAATTTCTAGCTGTTATACTCGACTTTTTATTTTCATACAAAACCATCTCCACTACTTTGAGTATATATGTAAGAGATATTTGGATGTCTCAAAATCCTATAGGAAAGGACATGAAAAATCATTTCCAAAACAATATCCTACTCTCACTTATTTTCTAGGTACAATGAGCTCCAAATCTCAACATGCTTTCTTTTCATGCACATTGTTCCTTCTTGCTGAACTTGTTTTACCTTAAATTGAAATCAAATAATTCGCTTGAATCTGTCCAAACCCCAAGTTATGACATTTTAACCACAAACTAGTATGTTTGCCTCACTCCTATTAATCGTAACCCACTGTGAGACCCACTGTGGTCTTAACCCGTTACTGTAAACCATAAAAATTTAAAAATTTTCTTAAAAATTAAAGAATAGCAAAAATTGTCGGAGTGGCTTTAGGAAGGCAAAAGAAAATTCCCAGATCCCTCTCGATGAAAATGGTATCTCAAGTCGCATATCTGCCTCGCAACTAGTAACTCAGTGTCACAAATTTCTGGTACGCTCATAATTTACGATTTTCTAAAGTCGCTAGACACCTCAAGAGATGCAGATTTTTACGAGAATAATATCGAAAGTTGTAAAGCCGTAACCCCAGTTGTAGGCACCCCTTCAAAACCTATCCTTGACTACCCGTCAACCTGCAACACTTGTGGAAACATGCTCAGACCTCAAGACATTTTAAGAGTGGTACCCAAAAAAGAATTCTCCTTGTACGAGGAGCTCTACCCAAATACAAACCCATATGTTCTGTCCCAAATTGGCAGAAGGAGTGTCCCTGTAACATGAGTGTAAAACCCACTACTTTGGGCCCAAATGGCCACTCATCTATACATGTACCAACTATGAAGCAACTTATAGAAGTGTCCACAAGCTACAAGAGTCTCAAATATTTGGCTCTTATACAAATTATTATATCAAAATTAGAGAATTTGAATATTATGTGTATAGAGACACTATATCATCAACCTTCTGTAAAAAGCCATAAATCCTGGGCTTTCTTCCGATCGAATCCTAGGACGAGTCGCCTCGCACGCCCCCGCACTGTGAAAAATAATATCCCCGACAATGGTGAGCTAATGCTCGCAGTGGAATCGCCCCCTGCGGGCTACTCTCCACCCAAGTGCAGTAGGTAGTTTGTTCTTAAAAATAAACATACATTCAAGCAAATGCATGATCCCACTTTGAATGGGTCTTTCTTCTTCACACATGACCAATCCTGCATCCCAAGTCCTCGACGATTTCCTCTCACACCTCGCGCCTAAGCCTCTGCAGATGAGATCTATTGTTTGTTAGTTTGTAGACAACCCCTCCGATGTGATATATCACTAAAGCTCGCCCGACGATTTCGATATATTATTTATCACCACTCCTCCGATGAATATCAACAGCCGCCCGACGTTTGATGCCAGGATATTTTGGCTTGTTTTTGGGGGACCACCCTCCGATGAATACTCCACCGTGGCCATCCACATTGATGATATTTCTTTGTAATTGGACCACCCTCCGATAATTTAATATTTTTATTTCAACCCTCTGAACTGCCGTAGGACTCATTCATGCACTCACTCCCTAGCTGTCCTGGGGTGTTCTAGCATATGGGTAATGGCTGTATGCCAATTCCAATACGTTTAATTCACATGTAAATATATAAACATGCATATATTTATTAAAAACACTCCATTCACAAGTATAGAAACCCATGCAATCCTCATTTCATACATCAAAATTAGCTCACTGCTAATGATTCAAACACAGCAATTTGTTTAAATCACTCTGACCAAACACATATTTTCTTTTACAAAAAAATATATATTTTGAAAACACTAAGTTTAATAAGAAACCCTCTGCTACTATTCCCAAAAATCACGAAATCACCTGCTCACTTAGTGAACCCACTCACTAGGGCTATTCCCCGCCTCTTTCTCACCGAAAAGGGATGATTTATTTCAATACTTCATGATTTACCAAATCCAAATGTACCCCTAAAAGCAAGCTTACGTCACCTGGTCTGTAAAAAATAGATCAATTCCTGGCCCCATAAGCCAGATCCCGATTAAACTGGGCCGTGCTTAAGACCCCCCACCAACCTCCGAAACATTGAAAACACTTTAAAATAAAAAGATAAAACTGCTAAGTAGGGAGAAACCCCTACCTCTCTGAGTTTGTTGAAAATCCACAAATCCGGGTGCAAAATCTTCGACGCGCTAAGCCTCCCTCTCGTGCGGTAGAACTTCTCTTCGTCCCGAAGACCACCGGCCGACCTGGCCTGATCAGGAATCTAGAGAGTAGTCGTGTGTAAGACCTTCTCTCTAAAACCACCATTTTATTCTGCCTCTGCTCCCTCCCCTGCTTCCAAATTGCTATTTCTTTTGAATTTTGAGAAGACAAGGCAGCATGTACATTATTTGTCATTTTGATGACTTTAAACTTTTCCAAATCAATGATTTTTTTGTATTATGTCCCCTTTTTCCCAAGCTTTTGACATCTTGGCCCATCTCACCATCTATTTTTCATTATTTCTCTACCATGCCACTTATGGCACAAAGAGCAGGTTATATGTGGACCTCTGGTCGACGATCAATAGTTTTACTCTTAATGACCTAAACGTATGCCTCAAAAAAATGTTAGTAAGCCCTCGACCGTTCGACCACCCAATTTTACGTTAGCTAATTCATGACTTAGTTCAATCCGGCAGTAATCCGTTTAGTCATCCCAGATCCAGAGAATAAATTTTTAGATTTTTAACCCGAATTACAATTTCTGTCCAATTATCGATTTTTGCCATTTTTCTCCATAACGTGGAATTTCACCTTACATTCTCCCTCTTTAAAGGAATTTCTCGGTCCCAGCCCCTGGGACAATTACACTCACCACATGCATATGCAACTGCACTCTAACATGCATGTAAACATTTAAATCTAAAACTACTTAAACCACTTTATCATCCCTAAACAAGAAAGTGATAGTGTCCTATGATTCACTCCTTCATCACTTTGGACTTCAATTAAAAGACATGGCATTCAACACAACAATGCCTTGTGAGCCATAAAACTGATCCACTCGCTTATCGGAAATACATCGTCCTTCCTCGGGGTGGTCCATCTCACTGCTTCCAGTCCCTGAGCTGTCCCCTGTTAATCCACCACACGAGCCGGATTCGGGAGTGGCGGCTTCCTGAGCATGTAAGACTCAGAGTCACCTCCCTTCCAAGGGGACCTCATATCAGCAGTCAGGGCTGAACCCTTAACCCCAGACACTTATGAAAGTCGGGTCCCTCTCGAGACCCTGGAGAAAGTCTGATGAGTCTCTGCTGCGATACTTCCCACGTTAAACCCGACCACCTCTCTTAGGCATCACCTTCAAGGAAGACTTGACACCTCAAACCTCTAACCCGTGGTCGACGTCGCACATCGTGCCATGAGCAGTTTTTCCCCTCACGGGGCCTCGAGCCGTGAGAAGAATGCCGTCATGAACAAGCCTCTTCAATTTCCTGAGAGGTGTTCTAATCGACACCGCACCGCCACAAAGCCCCACCCGCCCAACATAATGGTGACCCATGGCTCTCCCATACAAGCCTCCCCATACGGCAAGCCACATCAGAGTACTCGCCCTCGGAGCAATCAGCAGCTGTAAAGCATTCACTATGAAAATGCTCCTCCCGGGGCACTGCCCCCATGATCCAGACGCATGTGCTCTGCGTAGCATGTCCCTGCACAGAACAGATAGTCCTCTCAGACCGAATCACCTGTCTGAGAGCAAACGCCGTGACTATATCGCCGTAACCTGGGTGCCCATACTTCTAGAAATCCTTCCAGTGCGTCGTGAACCCCGAGTCCCATGTCCGACACTATGGGATGATCGTACCCATGAAGCCGATCTATTCTCATCGTATATCCCAGAATCTCTCCAATGAGAAGGCCATCTCAGACGGCAAAATGTGTCACTTCACAGCCGGTCCACTATCACCCATACCACACATAAGCCAGCTGGGCCCCAGCGGGAAAGTGTGTGGTCACAAAAATCCACCCGTGGACGCGCCCGACCCACCTCTTCGCCCATGGAAGTAGCCCCGCTAGCTTCCTCGGTGCTCAACCTTAACCTCGTCACACATGAGACATCGTCAACAGTCCCTCACGCTCCCTTCTATCCCGCACTGTAATATACCCGGCGACGAATATCCCGGGTACACTGTAGGCCACCCTGGATGCGTGGTAAATCTTATACAGAAACTCCCGAGAATCTCCTCTCTCTGCACCTCACAACCGGGAAACCACTACCCGTCCCCAGTATCAAAGACTACCATCTCGTTGAACGGCCAGCCCCTAAGTCACCCGCGACCGATCGCATGCTCTGGGCCCCCCGAGCGGACACCTTGGCCTCGCGCCCCGCCTGACCGGAACTCAATCACTGCCGTAACAAAGATCTGCAGCCACCAAACTCCCTAACACTGAGTCTGCCGGCCGCATCAGAGTCTAAACTCGTCCCACGCCTCGAGCACGGCCACTCCCGAGAAGCTATGGCCTCAGCCAACGCTCCTCCCGACTTCGACCAAGCAGAGCACCAGTGGCCACTACACGGTCTTTAAAGTGTGATGGAAAAGCAAAGTGAAGTCATAATCCCCCAGTAACTCCATCCATACGCTGTCATTTCTCATATCGAGGTCCCGCAAGTGAAAGGCACTTCTGACTTCTTATAGTTCGCAGCGGCACCTCTGGTAATCCCTCGGCCAGAGGGTAGGTGGCGCCTAAATCTTCGCATGGCGACTACGCTGCATAACTCCATGTCGCGGTGTGGGGTACTTCCCTTCGCCGTGATTCTTCAACCGCATGTAAGAACCATGGTGCCACTACCCTCCCGACCGCATCAAAAAGCCATGTCCCAATCTCGGCTCCGAGGGCATCACACACTGAGCCCCGCCCCCCGGTCCTGAACCGATCAAGATGAGCCTGGCGGCCTTCTTCAACCCCAGAATGCCTCCCGCATTCGTATCCCAATCAAACCGACCTCCTCCGGCCCAACCCAGCCCAAGTAGGTGCTTGCCATCCCCGGAGTGAAAATCCCCAATGAATTTAATGATTCTGCACCAATCCCAAGAAACTGATTCCCATGACTCTGACTTTCGGTCTCCTAACCTATCACCACTTGAACCTTCTCTCGGGTCGACCACACTCGATGTCGTAGGGACAACTACCACCCGCAGTTTAACTCGCAGACTATCGAACTCAAGGTGATAACTCATGCCCCCAACAGAATCAGAAATCATCCCCTGCGATACCATGCTCCCATTTCTTTGATCTGGAGTGGATTGGCATGCTGGTCCACTGGGGCATTTACTTACTGAACCGACGAATAAGACGCATGATGAGATCCAGCGAATGCCGCCGGGCATACTGTCAATCCGAAGGGCATCACCAGAACCCCAGCAGGGCCCATAAAGGCCCTAAACGCCGCTCTTGGGGGATATTCTGCCTCCTAACCCCGCCTAATGGCAACTCAGCGTAGCGGCCCATCTCGAGTACCGTGTTCCTCCACCGTCCGACACCAAACAAATCGCCATCCTTCCGTAATGCCGTACATCTACCTCGATCGTGAACCCGGCTCAACTGCCCAATCACGACGAGGGTCTTGTCCTTCTTCTTCGCAGAAACAAACCTGAGCGCCCATGGCGAAGTGCTCCTGGCCTTATGAACCCCTCGTCCACAGCCTCCATGTGAACTGATCCTGAGTTCCATAACTCAACTCTGGGCAAGCCATCCCATGCCAGTCATGGGAGATGTAGCAAGTACCAAGGTGTAGCTCGATACCGAAGCCCACACCGCGGGAGGTGCAGTCCGTAGCTCATCTCGGTGATCCACATACCGCATACTCAAGGTAGACGAAGTCCGGGTTCTCTCGTCCCTCCGTGTGCGGTCAAGTACCAACCTCCGCAACCCGCCCCTACGAACGTGACCTCATATACTGCCTAGGTAAATGTCGCGGCTTGCCTCCCCGAAACACACACGAGTGTCGTCCCAAGGTGAGGTAACCTCCTACGCCACAATCGGAGGCACCCACCTCAGCCGGTCGGGCCATCCATCCCCTGCCAGATGACATCGAACTCGACATGTCCATGATCCTCAGTCCACCGTAAGTAGAGTCCCGAGATCTCCGCACAAGCAAACTTCACATATCATCCCTATTCTCGCCCCCTAATCCCTCAGTGTGGAAGAACTCACATACAAAGGCTCCTCTAAGGTCTCTCAGGCCCCCGCCCATTTCCACCATATTGGGCCTCACTTCTGGGCCTGGCATCACGCCTGGGCCTAATCCCGGTAAAGTGTCGAGGTAATCTCCATAGCCTCTAACATCTTCTCGACTGTGAGTAAACCAATGGTTCGCACCACCGGATCTCCTCCCCTATGAATGCCTGAGGATGACGCGCCTTAAACCTCCTCGGAGGTTACCAGATCTCCTCGACCACCGGCTATGCCAAGATGTGCTGACAGCGCCCGCCGCAACACCCACAAACCCTCAAGAAAGGCTCCGGGCCGATTAAATAATCGACCGGTCAAAATGTCTGCAGTTCGACCGCACTCGTGGACGCCCTCTACGTCCTCGTCCTCGTCTAGCCATCATCACAAACAATGGCACGCTCAATTTCACTCAGGATCTCCAAGGCATAAACAATTCCCTACCCGAGACACTCTTCATACACATAAATCAAGCAGAGAGTATCAGCCCTTGCATTTACAGGTAATGCAAGGCAATCACTTATGCATTCAAAATATTGTTTTCAACGAAAATTTTATTTTCGAAAATTTCATTTTTGAAAATTTTATTTTTCGAAAATTTTGTTTAATTTTATTTGATTTAAAAAAAAAATTTCGAAAAATTTTGTGATGAACGGTGTTCATGAACCGGGTTCACGAACAATAACCAAAAATTGACTCGTGAACAAGATCGAAGTCAAATCAGTCAAACAGCCGGCGCACCAATGCACACCGCTGGCCGCCAGCCGCGCCCCAGCCGCAAGGCGCATGGTTCGTGGTCGCCAAGCGCCAAATGCCAGATCGCGGCCGGCCGCCCGGCCGTGATACAACCTCAGTTACCGTGCCACGGCGCCCCACGCAGAGGCACACGCTGTCGCCGCCTCGGGCTACGTGCCGCGCGCCATGCCAGCCCCGCGCTTCTCGGCTGGCGCATCGCAGCCAGACGCCGCACGCAAACGCCATACCGCGCGTAGGCTGTGTCGCTGGTGCGCAAGGCGCTATGTCGCAAGACACCCCAAAGAAATCCGCCCCTTGCCTAGCCACACACACCCCCGGTATCATGCGACACACCTCCCGTCTCCCTCAAGCTCGCCTCGCCACGACATAATAGCATCAGATCGTGACACCATCGCCCCAAACCTCATCAGGACCCCTATCTCCACCCGGCCTATATATTGCAATACCATTTCCTCCCGTGCCAGTCACCTTATATCATGTAGACACCAGTGTCCTTCCAAGTATCACAATCCAAATTTCACAACACACCTAAGTTGCATTACAATGAGTGTGTCACGATACAATTGGGCAGTAGCCCAACCATTCACTGCACCAATTTTTTTTTTTTCGTTTTTCTTTATATTATTATTTTCCCTGAAAAAAAAATATACACCTATTTATTTTATTTTATTTTATTTATTTTTCCATAATACTCAAATAAATTTATCAAAATTTATTTTACTCCATTTTCTTCAATTTTACAACTTGTAAAACCTTAGAAAATTATTTTCTCCTCCTCATAACCAAATAAACTTATGAAATTTATTTTCTTTACTTTCTTTTTCCAGTTTTACACTATAAAAATTTTTCTCCACCTTATATACATGTATACCAGTATATATATATATATATATATATATATATATATATATATATATTGTTTCTCATTTCTCAATAAACCAAATAAATTGCTAAAAATTTATTTTATTATTATTATTATTTTTTCATTTAATTCTGGAAAATGGTCCAGAATTTCCTCAAAGCCTCCTTATATAACACTAACCCTAGTGTTCAACCTCAAATTTATTAATTCGATTTCTTATCTCGATCATCCAATAAATTTATGTTCTATTTCATTTATTTCTCGCTCCGCTATTAATCGTAAACTCCAAAATTTGTTTCTCGACACCTACGTGCTATTCGCTTCTAAGCACACAAACATTCACATCATACATACAACATGGCATACACACCATCATACAATAATTCATCAAATCACACAAAACACATCAAACACATGCATGCAGTGTCCTAGTCTTGTCCCGTGATTTCCTTGGTAATCTCATACCTAAACTCAACATCAAACCACACCAAGGGCATGTTTTAATACCCACTACGGCTTAAGCTCAAGCCCTCATTCTAGGTTTTCATATACCTATACTCTACATCAAACCACCCGGGTGGTGATGGATACCCACCCGAGTCTCCCCAGTATGCAGATACCTAAGCTCGATACAGTCGTAACGCCCAAACCTCGGGTCCGTCACTACCACAACCTCATGGAACACTGTGAATGCTCTGGGTGACCCGACATTATTAAAATTCCGCAGAAATCTCCTTGTCACTGGGAGCTTTTACCAAATACAAAACCCGCATATACCCGTCTCAAACAATGCAATATAATCCCAACATGAAACCGCCACCACCCACAATACTCATCATACATACCAACTATGAATCCAACTATATCCAATAGTTACAAGAGTTCAAATATTTTACTCTTATACAGCACATATATCAAAATTAGAGATTTCTAATATATGTATATATCATCAACCAAAGCCACAACCCGGCTTTCTTCCAATCCTCAATCCTTAGGACGAGCCGTCCCCTCACACGCTCCCTCGTAATTTAAAATAATATCCTCGACAGGCGAGCTAATGCTCGCAGTGGAATCACCCCTAAGCTGGCTACTCTCCACTCTGCGCGCGCAATGTTCCAAATAAACATACATTCAAGCAAATGCATGATCCTACTCAATGTCTACATGACTAACTCGCATCCCGAGTCCCTCACCGACTCCATCACACTCGCCTGCCCGGTACAGAATTATTGTTATAGTTCAGGATCACCGATGTGTATATATCAATTGGGTCGTTCCGACGATTGATATATTATTTATTTGTGGACTACCGATGAATATTATCAATTGCCCGACGACCGATATTTTTATTCGTTTTGCGGACTACCCGATGAATATCAATCGGGCCGCTCGACGACGATATTTTAATTCGACTACCCTCCGATAATTAATATTTTTAGACAACCCTCCGAACTCCGCTTTTCTAGGACCTCATCTCATGCACTCACTCCTATCAGTCTCTAGGGTGTTCCAAAGGTATGCTGAATCGCATGTACGCCAATTCCACAAACAGCTCTAATTCACATGTAAATATATAAACATGCATATTTACAAAACAATCAATTCACACAATCATGTCATGTAAATTTCATTCATACATCAAAAACAGTTTGGCTGGGCTATCGATTAAACACGAGCAATTTAATTTAAATCACTCGACCAAACACATATTTTTACAAAAATATATTTTGAAAACACTCAAGCTGTGTGAAAAGTGAAACCCTGCTACTATTCCCTAAAATCACAAATCATCTGCTCAATTTAGCGAACCCACTCACCGCCATTCCCGGCCTCTTTCACCCTCGTAAAGCATGATTTACTTCACAATTTCATGATTTACCAACCAAACGCCCCTAAAGCAGCCTACTCGGGTCGCACCTTGGCCCAAAAATTAGATCAATTCGGTCCCATGTTTTGGGACCGATTAAACGGTTGTTCAAGACCTCATACCAACCGAAACATTGAAAAACACTTAAATAAAGTGTAAAACCCAAGTAAGGAGAAACCCCTACCTGTCGAAGTTTGTCAAAAACTCACAAATCCGCATTCCACGCCAGTTCTCTCCGCTGTAGAGCGCTTCTCCTTCGTCTCCGAACACGCGACGGTCGGAGAAATGTGAATCTGTGAGAGAAGTCAGAGACCTTCTCTCTAAAACCACCATTTTCGTTTCTGCTGCTCCTCCCCTGTTTCTAGCCCGTTTTTGCTTCTTTTGAATTTGAGAAGACAAGGCATGTACATATTTTGTCATTTTATGACTTAAACTTTTCCAAAAATGACGTTTATGTCCCTCTTTTCCCAGTTTTGACATTCAACTCTATTTCGGCCATCCATTTTCATCATTTCTCTACTCATGCCACTAATGGCACATGAGTACGTGTTATATGTGACTTTCGTCTCATCGAAATCATTTTACGGCACCCGAAACGTGATGCCTCAAAAACGTAAATTCCGACTGTCTCGGCATTTGACGAAATTTTACGTGCTAGCTAGATTTCGCGAGACGATTCCAAAGGTGCAATTCGTTTCGTCATCCGAGATCCAGAGAATAAATTTTGGATTTTTAACCGAAATTACAATTTCGTAACCAAAATTACGATTTTGCCATTTTTCCAAAAATTGGAATTTCTCGGGTCTTACAAGTTAAGTTCATTTAAAATAAATTGAACTTGAACCGAGACGAAAATAAATTGTTTTGGGGTAGGAACGAATCCGAGTGAGGATCGCGTGACACATGGCGCTTTAAGAGCCACTCATCAAAATAAGTCAAGAAATACAGAAAGGAAGAAAAGAAGAAAGAAAAGCCCATTTTTGGGGCTGGATCGGGCATTGAGGAGAGAAGAGAGAGAGAGAGGGAGAAAATCTCCACCTCTTCACACCCACATGTGAGATCCTATGGAGCCGTCTTCCGACAAAGGTTTGTGCCTGAAAGAATTCTGTGAGGCTACGTGTCAATACCGTAAACCCAAGGCTAAGGTTTCTCGCACGTAAGGCTCGGGAAGTCAAAGCTTCGTTCAGTGAAGTGTTTGCCGAACTTCCTCGGGTCATTGCTCACGCTTTAGGAGGTAGGGGTTTCCTCCTACTTTGGTTATTTCTAGCCTAAAGGTGTTTAATGGCATGTTTTTCAAATGGCGAGTGGTCAGTGGGAGGTTTAGTCCCAAAATTTTGACCGAATGTTGGAATGTTTCGGGGACTATTTGGGCAAATTCCAGACTATGTTTGAAATTGGTTTTGGTCCCTGAGACCGATGTCTTCTGGTTTTGTCGTGTGGTTCGCGTTTAGGTCGTTACCTCGAACCGGGAGCTGTAAAGTGGACTGAACCGATTGCCCGGGTATGCAAACAGGCTAGATTATGCGTTATTGAATCGAGGTCCCAAATCAAGGATCTTTGCGGTGTTATTGCTTGGTAGTTGAATAACGCAGTTGTGTTGTGAAAAAATGAAGATTTATACATAAGATATATCGACATGATAAATTTCGGGACCGAATTTCGATTGTTATCGACCAAATCGAGTTGCTCGTGCTATGCGAAGGACGGATGGTTTATGGTGTAATGGGCCGAAAGTGTCGCCCCGCGACGTAGTCACCCGAGATCAGGTTCTGATTGAGTTTCGAACCGGTCATGGTCAAAATTATACCGCTTATGACGCTCCGAAAGCTGCCAAAACCAAACCTAAACCTAAGTTGATTTCGGGGCTTAGTTCGACGTGGCTTGCGCCATGTCGCCGCCCACGGTGTCCTCAACAGCGGCTTCTGTCGCTCTGCCGAAAGGGTTGTTTCCCCTCGAGATGAGCCTGCTGAAAAATCGCATGCGGGCCAGAGCTCTCAAACGCAGGACGCCCAAATTCCTGGGGGTCATTTTTGTATTTTTTTTTTACAGTGCCCATGAACAATGTTTCGTGAACAGTGTCCATAACAGCCGACTCAACAACGCACAACATTTGTACCGTTGTAGGTTTATCGCAAGACCGTCAGCTAATATCAATACGTTGCATGCATTGTCGCACGCCATGCGCGTGCACCAGCTTTGGCGCGCTCGCTTCGTCGCCAGTAAACAAGGCCATCGTCACGCCAGGCGCCGATAATAAGACTTGCCGTGATTAATCGCCCACAAGCCGCGCTATTTCGCGTGCACATGTCGCGGACACGTGCCCCACAAGCCAACCCGGCCGCCGCCACCAAGACCGCGGTCGCAACACCAATCAGCAAACCCCGTCGCGACAGTTCTATCGCGACGACTTCGCACCCAATCGCCGCGACACAAAAATCCGTAGCGACACACACAAGACTCAGCTGCCCAAAACTCTATTGCAACACCCAAGCCTCTGTTGCGACACCAAAGCCTCTCTCACGACATAAGGCTGGCCTTCTCTCTTGCGACGGGGAATTCTCTATCACGACAGAGTGCCCAAGGAGGCCTGTCGCGACAGGCCTTCCCAGGCTCACCCCCGTGCGTGCGCGCTCAGGTCCCCGGTCATGTGAGCAGGAGCGCCTCCCGTGCACGCCATTGTCTTCCTGTCGTGACACCACTGCAGTGTCGCGACCCAAGAGTGGAAGTGGGTAGTAGCCCACCCCATTTTGGTCCCCTACACTATTTTTTTTTCGACGCATTCTAAAATCAACATAAATTAGTCTTATTACTACAAAGGCCACTAGAACTTGGAAAACTCGCTAAAATGTATATATTATACAAAAACGAGTTTAATTACAATTTATGTTCTTTAATTACAATGTAAGAACGGGGTTTTCTACCCATAATTATTTAATTAAAATTACAGAAACTGGGTTTCTACCTAGGATTTACAAAATACAAAACAAGACCAGATTCGGCCCTTTCCTTCACAACTGAGGTCCTGGATGAGCTTCATTGCCCGTTGTACCTCTGACACCTGAAATTGTTATTCACACGACGGGTGAGCAATGCCCAGTAGTTGAATTTTTCCTTCATGGGTTACTCCCTACCTAAGTGCTCATGCAATGGCAACCAAATAAACATTCAAGTAAATCATGCATATTCCTACTTGAATGTCTACATGCCTCGTCCCATGTCTCGAGTCCTCACCAACTCTCTCACACATGCAATTTTCCATGTATGATAAATCGTTTTCAAAACAAAAATATTTGTTTGTTTATGGACAACCCTTAGATATATATATATATATATATATATATATATATATATATATATATATATATATATATATATGTGGACATACTCCCATAAATAATTATGTGGATAACCCTCCAATATATTATAGTGGACATACTTCGATAAATAATCGTTGGTCAACCATCCGAAATCATGTTATGCACTCACACCTACTATTCAATGGTGTCCCCGTGCATATGAAATGCAACATGCCATTTCCATGCCAATTCATGTTAATATATCAAGCATGCATATACTAACATAATTTACACAAACCAACATGTTATTCAACTTTAGCAATAACACAAACAACACACATGGGCCAATCAATGGTCCGACACCATCTTGAATCAGCTTAAAATAAACTGGGCCTGACCGTCCGGGCAAGCCTCAAAACCACAAATTTCCGCCTCCCAAATTCGAGATGTGAATCGCCATTCTACCCAAGCATACCAACCATTTGGATGGCTCTTAGCCAAAGACTAAACCAAGTAGGAGAAAAACCCTACCTCTTGGAGTTTGTCAAAACTCTCCAATTCCAGTCCCGATGTGAAGTTCTTTCCGCGAGGATGAACTTTCCTTTCGCTTCCTCGAACCTGCTCCGAGTCAAGGTTGAAAATTGCAAAAGGTGTAGCTTCTCCTCTAAAGCCTCTTCTTTCCCCTCTCATTTTTGTCTCTCTTTTCCTCCCTTCTCCCATCCCACTGGTTAGTCCAAGATGGGTCAAGTAATATGTCCTCTCCTGCCACGTGTCATCGCCTTATTGGCTCCCTTGGATTTCTTTATCTCCTTATGCATACACCTTGGATTTCCACCCAATCATGTGTTGCCACATGTCTCACATGGGCCCCTACTTGAGCTCTTGTTTGACTCATTCTGAACTTGACACGTGGCGCACTGTGAGCCACTCAATATGTTCCAAGTGTCCCTTGCTACCCTTAGTACCTTGAAAAAAGTGAAATTCCGACTATCTCGAAATTTGACGAAATTCGATGCGGTAGCTAGATCTCGCGAGACAATTTCAACGGTGAAGTCCATTTTGTCATTTGAGATCTATAAAATTTTCGGATTTTTGACCGAAATTACTGTTTTATGCTTTCTTAGAAAATCGAATTTTCTTGGGTTTTACAAAAGGTGCCTCGGGCAAGAAATTGCGTAGTTTCCACTGCTATGTGAGGTCACCCGCTCATGTGGAAACCTCCAATTGACGGCCATAACTTTCGTCCAACCTCGATTCATTAATGCCTTAGACTCTATGGAAATCCATTTGAGTCTAGAATCCATCTATATATAGCTTAATGAAATTTGAGCTCATATTAAGTCCAAAAATGATGAAATACAAGAGCCTCTATCGCAAGTGTGCTCTGCACGTCGCTTGATTTTCTTCATGGCTGCAACTTGCATAACTCGTTAGGACTCCAAATTTGGTGTTCTTAGACTTCTATGGAATCTCCTTGAGTCTAGAATCTGACATATGCCCGTGAATGGAATTCGTGCCCACATATTTTCGGTAAAATTTGATTGTAGCACCTGGCAAAATCGTTTCGGTTGTGATGATACAATGAATACCTTGAAATCGTATGTTGTTTGCAATTATACGCTGATATAATTATTCATGAGGCTTAGGAAAATGCAATGGAGTTGTGTATTTATCGAGGCCATCAGATGAGCTGTTGTAGGCTAATTGTGGACATGGTGTCACAATTAACTGAGATAAAGTAAGTCATTACCCGATCGGGTGATGACTAGATGTCACTCTACGTGTGTTAAGTATGTTGGCAATGAATTAATGGATTTAAATTGAATTTATGTGTCTTAAAGGACATAAATGTCCAATTGATGCATGGGTTAATATGCATGAGTGGGCATATGTGCATATAGCACTCATTATATGTGTAGCATGGTTTGAATAGGCAATGGCACATTTGCATTACATCTCATATGCACGGGGACATCACACAAAACGGGTGGGTGTGCATGGTTGTTGCCTTGGTCATTCCACTCATTCTTTGGTGAAATCTGGGTGGTGGAATCGATACATCGATTTACGCTCCAATAGAGCTCCATGGTCTTCATATTAAAATCAACACCGTATGGTGCTGATGGTGCGGTCTCTGGCCTCCAGTGGGACAATGTCCTAAAGAGTCAAGAGGTTTCAAAGATTATCCAATGCTTTTTTTTAAAGCAGTTTCAGAGACTGTCTAATGGTTTTGAATATAGCGGTTTATCAAGATTCATTCAATGCTTTGCCTTAAAGCTTAGTTTCAGATTTGTCCAATGTTTTTATTTATGAAACAAAAAGCTTTTTTGGAGAGAAAGGACCACGGGTTGAAATACCAATCATGGAGTTTCCTCTCTCTGTGCATACGTGGTGTAGGAGTCGCGTGTACCCCGTGTCAAGAGGAGCTGTAAGTGGCTCTCAAGACATGTATGGTGCTGAGTCCATCTCATTCATGACATGTTGGTTTCCATTATAGGATGGCAATCTTCAGATGGAGTGCTTTATTCTATAGAAGAATCATTTAGATGTGCACTTCAGTGGGGAATAGCCCTTGTAGGATTTCACCTTGTCAAGTACTTGTTCACCCCATCACCTTCGCACGTGGAATGTGTAGCACATGCTCACAGGAATTGCTTGATTTATACTTTTAAAACAGCACTAGAATGCTTAATTTTGATATAGATAGTTTTACAAGAAAGTAGATGTAATTCTAAACTCTATGGATTCATGTCTTATAGTTATGTGCTTATATGTTTCAAAGATGGATAAACGGGCCCTACGTGGCCAGCGTTTACTCTCGCTTGGTGGACCAGTGGAGTCGTTGTATAATATTAATATGCCAAGCGCGCACTGACAGGTTATTGGGTAGATTCCCGCATAGCGTAGACTCCCGCTTGATTTTCTAAATCTTAACCTTAAAAGAGGACTAAATGGTGTGGTAGGTTTCACCCACATCCATGAATCTTCCTTTCTAAGTTAACAGCTGTCAATCCACCTCTGGATTTTGACATCACAAATTTGATGATCAGTTCCTTCACTCATTTGTGCTATGAAAGCGCGGTTCTTCTAAATAACCATCCAATCTTGGCTACACCAAAACTCAAGATATGTCCAAAATTAATCTGACCGTCGCATTTTCAAAATAACTAGTAATTCGGTCTTTAAACCCAAATTCAAGGTCCTAAGTCATATAACACTTAGCCTTTCTTGGAAAATGTGGTCACATGTATGAGGCCTCTCCAATTCAAACTCAATCAGTACTTTAGGCTCCGTTATATGTACACTTCACTAAGGTTTCAGTGGAAATTTTGATAATAGATTTCCTAAACCTTAAGATTTCTATACTAAAACTCTCACCACAGAACTGGAATAAACTAAATAAACACCATAAACAACACAAAACTACAATGAATTGATTTTCGTCAAGGTGACTGCGACCTATTTCTTGGTCACTCCAAGCTCCAACTCTCATTTCCTTCTTCACTTCTCCCTTTCTTCTCCCTTATCTTCTTCAAACCTTAACAAGAGACCAAGTGAAAAATGAGAGAGCCAAACTTTTGGATCTCTTTCCCCTCTTTTATCTGGATTCCAAAGGCTCCCAAGGCCAATTTGAATTCCAAACTCCTAGAAAGCCACATGTTACTTTACCATTTGATCACTCTCCCCCTACAACACCAAACTTATTACTTTAAGACAAATAAGTCCTCACATGGAAAATTACCAAATATACTTTAAAAATGTTATAAAACTATTAGGGTATAATTCGGGTGTTATGTTAACTTTGAGTATTAGTTACAATAAAAGGTCATCAAAACCTTTTGAATAGTTGAACGGAATAATAAAAAATTGGGGATTTATAGATTGATATATTAATTTGATTCTCATGGTATATCTCATGAACCTTTTTTTTTTTTTAATTCCATTGCCATTAATGGCAATCCAGAGATGATTCACTTTGATTCCATGGATATCATGGAATTTTTTTATTTGTTTTATTTATTTGATTAGTGCCAGGTATGGCAAGTTGCGAAATCCATAGGTTTATTTGTTTTTTGGATAATTCCCTGATAAAAAAACAACAACTGTGATTTGAACTTGCTCCGATTCTGGTTTGTTATTAGTTTCATATTTTTATGGGTTATTTCATGAGGGATTTTACCCCATTAAATATTAAATTTGATCTTGGGACAAAATTGAATTTTACCCAATTTTGTAATATATTTTTTTTGGTTAACTTTTCACACATTGGTCTTTATTAATTATGTTATGTTATTTATACTTATTTATAGCATCATATTGTGAATAAGATTAAATTCTCTATGGATTCCGTAAAATGGGTACCTGAGAAATATTGAATGCTTAAGAACTTGTCTCCTCATGAGTCCGAAAGCATGCCTGATTTTGGAATTTGATGCTACAACCGTAATTCTTCCTTTCTTGCACACTTCACTCATAGATCCCAGCAATGCGATAGCAGTTGTCCTATCGATGACTTGATTATTTGGTAGGATGCTTAGTTTGCGAAGAGATTTCATTATGTCATGAACTGCGGTAATTTTACTACCATATCTGTAGGAAATCGACGACGGCTGTGACGTACAATGAATCGCTTCTTACATGTGTATGAGCCTTTGCATTTTATAGACTCTAGCATTCGTGACCACTCTTAGTGGGTCATTCGTGAACTGAGAATGGAGCAATTTGCATATCTTTGTTTTACATGTATTTTTTACATTGCTCAATTGTTTATTCTTTAGCTTTGAGCTTTCCAAAATTCTCTACCATCATGAAACTCAATGGGACTAATTACAAAAAATGGAAATGGAGTCATCCTGATGTAATCATTTGTCAATGTTTGTTTTGAACGAATATCATTGATGTGTTGTTTGATACTGTGGTTAGAAGCGGTGTTGATTTATCACGCCAATTCTACACAAGATAACAAAAAAGAAATCCAACCTAGCTTGGAGCAATATATGTGCATGAGACGGTACAAATCAAGTTGTGATTTCTTAGGAGTTTTTAGATTACAACTCATTACATAATTTTTTTTGGAATTGTAGGATGTGTCGTACATACCCTCGATCAGGAGAAATTTGATATAAATATCTATTTTAAATAGACTTGGATATAGTTTTTTTTTTAACTGGAAAAGTTAAACTATATCGAGATTCACTATTGATTGGCACTGGAGTACTTTATGAGAGTCTTTACAAATTGGGGTTGTCTGCTTTATCTTTTGTTTCTGCTACCCTTACTGTTAATACTACTAGCAGCTCCAAACGTTTGAGATTGAATGAAAAGTCTTCTACTCTTTGGGCATAAGCTAAAGCCAGGGTCATATTTCTGTGTATGAACAAAGAAATTAATTAAAGATGAGATTCTTCCAGATATTGATTTCTCATATTTTGATACTTGTGTAGACTGCATCAAAGGTAAACTGACCACCAAGGTTAGGAATGCCAAGATTGATAGATGTATTGAGTTACTTGGGGTTATTCACACAGATATTTTTGGGTCATTCACTCATCTTGCTATAGGTGGCTACAAATATTTCATCTCATTCATTGATGATTATTCCCGTTATGGTTTTGTTGAGTTCATTCGTGAGAAGTCTAAATCTTTGGAGGCTTTCAAAGCTTTCAAAGCTAAAGTTAAGCTCCAACAAGGGAAGAGGATCAAAGTGGTTCATTCTAAATTAGTTGGTGAGTATTATGGTAGATATGATGAGACAAGACGCAACTTTGGACCATTTGCGAGGTACCTTCAGGAATGTGGCATTGATGCTTAGTATACAATATCTGGCACTCCTCAACAAAATGGGATTGCAAAGAGGAGAAATCGCACTCTTCTTGATATGATGCGATGTATGCTTGTTAGTTCCTCACTACCTAAGTTCTTGTGGGGTGAAGCCTTGAAAACTACAACTTATATTTTGAATCAAGTTCCTAGTAAGTCCGTTTCTAAGACTCCATACGAGTTATGGTCACAAAAGAAGCCTGGCCCTTCATACCTATGTCACTGCAAGGTGGAAGACTGCATAACCTCGAATCCAAGAAACTTGATTAAATAACCATTAGTGGGTACTTTATTAGTTATTGTGTGGGATCAAGAGGTTCTAGGTTTTATTGCCCATCGCACACCACTAGAGTAATTGAGTCAGATCAAGCTATCTATTTTGAGGATGATACTAGTACAAGCCAATGACCAAGAGAAATTGTGTTCAAGGAACACCCATTTTTTATTCCTATGCCTATTACTTTTGCTTCTATCTCTAGCCTTATTGTTGACCAACATCCAGTAGCCACTACCGGTGATGAAGCAAATTCGAGGATGTAGATCCACAAATTTCCATATGTAGATCCAAAGAGCTCTAGATGTAGCCGGATATACCTTGAGGAGGTTAGAGACGCTGTAAGCCCGCACTCCCGTATGACTATATTGTTCACGCAAGAGCATGAGTATTATGTGGGTGTTGTATCAGACCCGACTACCTACAAAGAAGCCATTGTTAGTCCTCAATCCTTCTAGATTGATGCAATGAAAGATGAGATGACTTTCATGTCACAGAATAAAGTGTGTAGCTTGGTAGATTTTCCAAATGACTGCAAACCTATTGAGTGCAAATGGGTATTTAGGACCAAGCGCGATGCTAAGGGACAAGTAGAGAGAGATAAAGCAAGTTTAGTGGTTGGCATGTATCTAACGAAGGTATTTATTTTAAGGAACTCCTCTCCCGTGTCCATATCAAAGACTCTTTATACATTATTATAGTTATGTTTCTTGGTCATTTTGATTTTAGAGGTCAGACAAATGGATGTGAGGACAACTTCCTTGAATGGAGACTTAGTTGAGGATGTTTATATTGTCTCTAACCTATTATTCATAGTTGGTAAGGACTACATGGTTTGTAACCTAGAAATTGCTTATGGTTTAAAGCAATCTTCTAGGCAAGGGTATCTCAAGTTTGATGAAGTATACCACAACGGTTTTAAGGAGAACATCACATCAATGCATATATAAAAAGGTCAAAGGGGAGGAAACATATTCTTGGTTTTATATGTTGATGATATTTTGCTCACAGCCAATGATATTGACTTCGCGATCGAGACAGTTATCATTGCTTAGCCATCTTTGATACTTATGATTATCAAAGTGTGCCATCTTATGTCTCAAATATACAGAGATTTCCAGCCATGAGAATCTAGCACTACTTGTCGTGCTAGAATCGCCACCATTGGGCAGTACATAATTGCATCACTGGGTACGTGGCACTGCCACCCGAGTTTCCACCTCTATAAATTCTCCTATCAGACTACTTCATGCCATGTAGACATGTTATATTTATCTCTAAACCACCATTTCTCAAGTACATTCTCACCCTACTCGTGCATTCACTTCACTAATATCCAGAGTTTACAACCATCTGTCCACTGAGCTAAGTAATTTGTTCAATCCCTATGAGCCATAGGGTGAAACCCGCCTTATGAGTGAAAACTTCAAGTGTGCATAGCTCGCTGATTTGTGAAGTGCCCATCGGAGCCAAACAAGCAAAGCGAAGACGCCTGGGTTGGAGCTTGAAACTATGAACCCTCAACGGCTGAAGGCCGAGGAGAAGTGGATGTAGGCAAGGGTGTGTCGAACCACTATAAATTCAGAGTTTGATTTCTCTACTCTATATCTCTTTATTTAATGTCTTTGTAGTTAAATTTATAGATTTCTTATTGATTCACAAAAAAGTTTTTGAGAAAACCAATTCAATTTCCCTCTGGTTAATTTGCAAAGTCATAATCAACTTTCAATTGCTATCAAAGTTTGGCCTCTTGTTTTCAAAGATTTAACCGTCTAAGAGGAAAATGACTAGCACTAACATCAAAACTAGCCTAAGCCTTTTTAAATAAAGTTTTTTATCAACAAACTCTCTTTTCTTTGCCGTGTCCAATTATCACTCTGGGAAAACAAAATGACTCGTATTTGTAATATCTGATTTGGAAGTTTGGAAAATAATCCTATTTTGTTACACCTTCCTACAAAAAATGTTGATGGAACAAACTAAAACCTCCGAAGAATATAATGATAGCAAGAAATAAAGAATTTCAATTAAATTCAAGAGCTATTTATATTCTTGTATGTGTTGTGGATAAAACTGAATATAATAGAATTTGTCAATGCAAAATGACTAAGGATGTTTGGAGGATACTCAAAATTACCCATGAAGGAACCAACCAATTCAAAGATTCTAAAGTTAGAATTCTTGTTAATGATTATGAAATGTTCAAAATGAAACCTAATGAATATATCATGAGATGTTTACTAGGTTCACGGATGTTGTCAATGGACTTGAAGGTTTGGGAAATAGGGTAAGTAAAGAAGACAAGGTATCTAAAATTCTAAGATGCCTACCTCTCAAATGGAACTTTAAAACGGAGGCTATTATGGAAGCAAAGAATTTGAAAGAGCTACCTCTTGAGGAACTTATCGGTTTCTTGATGACCTATGAAATGAAGATTGCAAGACAAGAAAAGGAAATGCAAGGGGAAGAAGGAAAAAAGAAGAGTATTGAACTCAAAGCTCAAGAAGAGAAAGTCGTTTAGGAAACAAAGATCAATGACATGGAAGATATTGCCCTCATCACAAAGAGAGTACAAAAGCTAATGATGAAGGATAAATTTAGTGGAAGGACTTGAAATAGAAAAAGTAACTACAAGAAATAAGGTCCTTCAAAAGAAAAACAAGAAAAGAGAGAAAGAGCTAGAGAAGTAATTTGCTACAAGTGCAAGAAGCCGAGTCAAGTAAAATATGATTGTCCTTTCTGCAAAGCCAAGAGAGAAAAGAGAAGAGTCATGATGGCAGCATGAGTCAACGTGAAGATTCATTCGATGATGAAAATGAGAAAAAAGTTGCCAACATGTGCTTCATAGCTCTTGAGGATCAAGATGAGGTAAATTCTAACTTTGATGATGATGGATTTATGATTGAATATGAGGAATTTCTTAAAGACATCAACAAGCTTGATGAAAAGAAAACCTCGCTTAAGAAGAAAGTTTTTGAGTTTCAAAAAGAACTTGATGAAATCAAAGAAAATTTTTCAAAAGTTGAAGCTTCAAAATTATCTTGGAGAAAATAAAACTATAACTACTCAAAAGAAGGAATGGTCAGTTTCTTCCTTTCAAAATTCTCTCATGGACAAAAAGCCTTTGACATGATCCTAGTTAACTAAAAAATGTGTTTTTTGATAAAAGGCTAGGATAATAAGTCTTCAAATAATGAAAAATATTTCAAAAACTACTTTGTCAAGGAGTCCATAAGTGAAAGTCCCTCAACCATTTGCAACTTTTGTGGTAGAGGAGGACACATTTGTAGTACTTGTCCTTTTAGGAATGGATCCCAAAAGGTCTCAACCTCTAAGTAAAAGAAGGTTGGGGTTGAAAAGTCAAAGGTCACTAACCACCAAGGACCCAAAAAGATTTGGGTACCTAAAGCTTCTTGATTTTCTCTTGTAGGGATCAAAGAAGGATAAATGGTTCTTGGATAGTGGTTGCTCAAGGCACATGAAAAGAGATGAGTCAAAATGTGCTTTCCTCACAAGGAGAAAAGGTGGGTACATAACCTTCGGAGATAATGAGAAGGGTAGAATAATCGACATGGTTCTATAGGTAACAATTATTCACCTCTCATTGAAAATGTTTTTCTTGTCGATTGTTTGAAACATAATCTTTTAAGCATTAGTCAACTTTGTGAAAAAGGTTTTAAAGTGATTTTGAGTATTCTCATTGCATCATCAAGGATTCTCAAAAGGACAAAATCATCTTCATGGTCCATAGAAATGAAAATGTGTATACAATTGATATTTCAAAATATGAAGGTCATGATAGATGTTTTTCTAGCATCCATGATGAGAAAAGTCCATCATAAGATGAGATAAGTGAACTCTAAACACAAATCCTTCTACAAAATAACTCATCAAAATGAACTTGTTAGATGCCTTCCCAAAATGTCTTTTGAAAGAGATAAAGTTTGTAGCTATGCTAAATGGAAAGCAAATAAAACATCTTTTAAAAAACAAAAATTTCATTTCTACAAAAAGACCCTCGAGCTTCTTTTTCACATGGATTTAGTTTGGACCCTCAAAGACTACTAGTCTTTGAGGTAAATCATATGCATTTAGACTGTGGATGACTGACATTACCTAAATAAGGCCGTTTACACCCTTAACACTCTAAGTTTTAAGATTTCTTGTGTAAGAATCACTTTAATTAACCTAATTAAGTTATGTACTATGACCTAGCAAGGCTAGTAATCAAATTTTTGTGGCAAGTTTGGTTGTTTAGGATCAGATATCTGAGGATAGGGATTCAAGTCAAGGCATGAAGAATCCAATACAGCTCAAAACACCTGCTAGAAGAAAGCGTATGCTGATGAACGCAAAGATGCAAGAGCAGCCTTATGAAATTTGTATCGCAACCTCGCGAATGCCTTCGCATGCGCACTTCCGCGAAACTCTCTTGCAAACTTGACTTTGTATTTTTTTTTTGTTATTCTTACCAGTTTACCCTCGTGTAATAGTGTTAGGAGTTGGATATTTTGGTAATTTGTAATCGGTTTGGTGGCATAAAACACCCCAAACAAGACTTTGTAGACATTTTGTTCGATATCCAGTAAAGCTTACAGCAGAAGCTTCCGATTTTTCTCTCGTTTTCTCTCTCTCATTTCTCGACAGCAAACAACCTCCGAGAAAAGGAGGAGCGGCTAAACCCTAGTTTCCTTGGAGTAAAGGAAAATAGGTGAAGGTTTCAGATGAAAAGGTGGGGGTTTTCCATGTTTTAACGTAGGTATTTTCCACCACTAATGGTTTCTTTTCAAACATTGGTTTTAATCCCTTCTGCTACCTTTGAATGATCCGCATTTGATAAGCTTAGGTTCATCGACGCTTATAGCAAGATCCATCGATATCGTTAGTTATCATCTATGGGTGATTGGAAGGTGATTTAAGGTGATGTTTTTAGTTCCTTCAAACCTTAGGTTTGATCCCTTCGAGTCAAATTTTTGAATGGTTAGCATTTGGTGTTTCTTCGTGGCTCATTGATACTTATCGCTAGATCCAATGATGTTCGTCAGCTTATCATTTGATGGATCAAGCAGCGTGAGCTGCAGGATTTTCACCTGCCCGAGACCATTAATGGGAAGCAAATACCATTTTTCATGTATATTTATTTAGAGTCAGTTATTATAGCTAAACCAAGAACCGATTCACGAGATAACTATATGTTATCCTCCCCAATGCGAGGAAAAGTCCCGGAAAACCCATCCTTTGCATAAGGAACCTGAAACCTAGTGACCTGAAATTCCAGGGGATTTATTTTCATGTTTTCGTAAGTTTTTATTTTTAGTTGTAATCACTAAAATCCCCTCTTTTTATCACAACCCAAATATCCAAAATGAAATCACTAGTATAAGCTTTATTTTCAGTCAGTTTTCATGAAGAAAACCCATCTCTGTGGACAATCCTAGAACCACTACACTATAGTAGCTATGCTACACTAGTATGAGTTATTAGGTTATAAATTTTGTTGATTTAGAATACCCTACTGGATTGCGAATCAATGACTTTTCTAGATATAGATGGGTCTTGTTCATAGCTCACAAAAATGATGCCTTCCATGAGTTTTCAAAGCTTTGTAGAAAAATTCAAAATGAAAAAGGTCTTGTCATCTCTTGTATAAGAAGTGACCATGGAAGGGAATTTGAAAATGTTGATTTTGAAAGCTTTTTTGATGAGCATGGAATTGAACATAACTTTTCGGCTCCTAGAACTCCCTAACAAAATGGGGTTGTTGAAAGGAAAAATAGAACTTTGCAAGAAATGGCAAGAACCATGCCCAGAAACACTCGCTAACCTACTGGGGTCGGTTCAATACTTCATGTTATATATTAAATAGAGTTTTGATAAGTGCCTTTGGACAAAACCCCATATGAACTTTGGAAAAACAAGAACCCAACATTAGTTATTTCAAAGTATTTGGAAGTAAATGCTTTATTTTAAACACCAAGGACAATCTTGGAGAATTTGATGCAAAATCTAATGTTGGGATATTTCCTAGCTATTCTTCATCAAGTAAATCTTATAGAGTTTTCAACAAAAAAACCATGGTAGTTGTTGTTGTCCCAAGTTGTTACTCTTCTCTTACTCTAAACTATTTAAATTTCAACTTGGTCTCTTTTATTGCAAGTGCATAGGTCAACAAGTAATAAAGTGGATTTTAAGTCCAGATATCATACCCATAGGGATCAATAGGAAATTTCAAAGATTAAGTACTCAAACTACTCAAGGATATTACTATTTGAACTCAAATTTCTATTTTGTAAGCTAAATAGTAAACAAAGTAATTGTTAGTTGAATGCTTAAATATGATTAACTAGAGTTTAACAATTAGTAGTTTCTTTGATTTGAGTAAACACCGGAAAGGAATTGACAACGTGATTCATTAGTTTTCATCTTGTTCATAAAAAAAATCAGTCATAGGTTGAATCCTGAATTTGTCCAAGGGTATGTTTGTATAGTCTTGAAATGCCTTCAACCATTAAACATTTTACAATTTAGAACACCATGTTCCCAAACCAGGATAGCATGTGTCTAAAGTGCTACCTTTAGGATCTTATTCCCTTTAAGACTTTGTTGACTTCCTAAACCAGTACAATCAACCAATTCTTAGAACTGGATTCAACCTTTCCCTATAGACAGGGTAGCATAGGTTTTTCTCCAAAATAATTAGTTCATCACTCTGCAAATAAACCAATACACTCATTTCTATTGATAGAAATGACATATACTGATTAAAAATAAGACAAGCTCTTAAAATATTAGTTTCATGTACTAAGGGATCATTATTCCTAGCCTTAGGAACACACCTCAATTGTCACTAGAGGGTATCCTAGATATCAGGTGTTGGAATAGATCCTATGGTCTGGTTCATGGAATTAATATATCAAGCTAAAAGAAAAATCAACATCTGAACTAATTATATCAATCCAGACTTCAACACAACAACCCACATTAAGCTCTACAAACATAACAACCACACCATCAATCCCTTCTAGAAGGGATTTAGCCTACCATCACTGGATTACACATAACAATGACAAGTTGATCATATAAATCCATTATGCTTATAATCACGAAAATAAGAAAGAAGAATTCAAACAATGTTTTCTGTTTCACAACAAATTCAAACAGTGAATGTAGCTTGATTTTCAATGATCACTCCACGAGAACTCAGCTCAGATCAACTGTTCTAAAAGAAAATGAAAATTACTAAAAAGAAAAATAAAAGTAAGAAAGAAAACTATACTCTATTCCTTTTACCTATGTTTTCTCAGATACATTTCGCGCTCTATCACTTTCTATTTATAAATTCAACTCATTACTAGGCGAAATTATAGCGTGCTTTGCGGGACTTCAGTCAAGCCCATTGGATGATTTGTCGTGACAAAAGTTAAAATGTCGCGACAATATTGCACCTCATATTTGTCTTCAGTATTATCGTGAGGTTGTCACGACTTTCCACTCACGCTTTGCCTTTGAAACTGAATTGAGATTGTCGCAACATTATTGAATTTGTCGCGACATTTACTTCTAATCTTGTGTCTTCGGGGTTTGTTGTGACAACTTCCACTTGATGTTCAATTGTTGATCTCTTGAATAATTGTCGCGACATAATTAAATTTGTCGCGACATTTTGAGTTGTTGTTAATCTCCAGGATTGATGTGAGGTTGTCACGACACTATTGCTTGACATTCTTTTAGGATGGTTGTCACGACAACATTTTGCCTTTTTCTAAGGAACTCTTCTCATTTATTATCGTGACATAAGTAGAAATGTCAAGACAATTTTTTCTGTCATCTGTCTTCAGTTATGTCATGACAAGATTTGAGATGTCATGACATTGTTTCCTTTCTTCGTGGTTCATTCTGCTATCGCGACAGTGAAGAAAATGTTGCGACATTTTCTGTTGTCTGCCTTAGTCAATTTAGGTTTCTTTTGTTGTTGTTTTTACTTCTTGTGATGTTAATTCTTGCAAAACAATAATTTGGTGAAGATTCCATGATTTTGCATTAAAATAAGCATTTAAGCCTCAATTATGCATGAAAAAATGGACTCAGAGTTATATGAGTTTTAGGCTCATCAAACTCTCCCAAATTTAAAGTTTTGCTTGTCCCCAAGCAAATAAAAGAATTCTTGCTTGTCCTCAAGAAATTCAGCTAGACTTTAAGGCCATTTTTTTGTTCAATCATCCTTTTCAAATAAGTTCAGCACTTGAGTTCAATGAAATATCAGTTTTGATATAAATTTTGAATAAACCTCAATTCTAAAGTAAAGAAGATTTACAATTAAGTTCACTTAACAAACAGATAATTCATATAATGTAAACATCTCAGTTCTTGACCCCTGATTCGTGAGTGTGTGTTGGTTTTCCCTCTTTGACATTGGCTAGTAAGTTAATCTTCTGAGATACTCTACAGAATCATGGATGTCTCCTTAAATTTACTAAGGTTCCATAATCTTGTTGGTCGTATTATTCTCCATTAATGTAGGCATCATACTACTTTCGGGATCAAATAGGTCTTTCAGGCTTGTAATGTATGGCTTGGGTATTAGGTGGATAATTGGACATTTAAGGCTCAAGTTTACCCAAAGTGCACATACCACTCAACATTTGGTACTCACACTTCTCATCCTTCATCTTCTATTAGCATCAATCATCAAGCACCCCCAAACTTGGTTTGGTGCATCATCTTGCATACTCTCCATTGTGGCATTTCTTTGACCGCTTTCAGATTTTTAAATTAAATTCCGCTTACTAGAAGCTCACTCTTTTTACTTTTTTACAAGGTTTTAGGAATTGGGCAATGTTTTTTCTTCTTAAGCTTTCTACCACCCTTAGCGAGCTTTGGGTTAGTAACTCACATACTAGTTGGCATTAGGGTACTAGGTGTTGAAACACCCCTAAGAACTTAATTGCTCAAGGGAGGAAGGCTACAAGACAAGACTCATTCCCCCTTGATACTTTTGTAAATTCACATCTTCTTATTTTTCTTTGTGCACATCTTTTCGGGTCCATCTTTACTTGTTTTTTTCTATCTCCAATTTATCTTCCTTTCACATCCCCTAAACTTATCCTTCTTCACATTACAAAATACTCCCCCAAACTTGTCCAATTCTCTATTTTATATGCACTTACATTGCAGTTTTGGTAAACTCAAGGTTCTTTACTGAAGAATTACTTTTAAGGGAGGCTTAATGTTTTTCACTTGGCTTTGATGATAGAATTTGCATTTAGCTCAAATAAGGAACTAGGGTATATGCATATGCATATCACTAAGGTAGGCTTGAAAGGAACAAACTTTCCAAGGATGGCCTAAATCATTTCCTGTTGGTCGTGTTGCCTATAATTTTGTCTTGAATAATACTCTAACAAGTTCTAGGACCTTTGGAGACTAAAGCTATGATAGATCTTAGAAGATGTTCCTAACCTAAGCACAATTAGTTGCAAAGGTACTAGTAACCATGTGTATGTTCTTAGGTTTTATTAGAACAAAAATGTTCAACCAAAACAGAATTATCAGTTTTATCTGATCTGTCATTTGTTTAATCTTTCAATAGTCTAGAATTTCAACCTAATTATCATTGACATCACGACTTTCCCATTTCAGTTGAGCTCATTCTACCCTATCTGCTCATCAATTTCTATTGTTTGGTTTATTTAAAGGCTAATATTCTATTTGAAGTCTAATTTGATTTAAACAGTTCATTTTTAATTCAGCAATGTTAACACAAGTAGCTCAATAACAATCAATTCCACCAAACAATCCAAAGTCAAGGATATGCAGGTTAGATATAAGATAACACAATACAACAAAGGGAGTTCATTCATATACAAGGAAGATTTTACAAGGGAGATTCATATCTGCTGGGATACAAAAGAGAGATTCATTTGCTTTGTTTTTTCTTTTGGTCATCTTTCGGTTCTATGGTTTCCTAAGACTCTGTAATCCTACAAACTTTGCCTATTAAAGTATAATGACACAAGGTGTCGTAGCGTCTGAATTGGTGAGTTTTGGCATTGCTACCTTTTTCTTTCCTGCTACTATTGCCATAGCCCAATCTAGAATTTTTACATTTGACTTTATCAAATCACCCTGCCTTAGGGCTATTGATTCCATGGTCTTCCTCAAGTTGACTTGTTCATTGTACAGAGATTTCAGGTTATGATTGTAGGAATCCAAACTATCCAGACACCTTTGATCTCTAAAGGTCAATGAATCATTTATTGCTTTGTCTCTTCCTTCAATCATTTTCACCATCTCATCATCCACAGTGCCCTTGCCAATACATTTGATATCTCTTCTTTAATTCATCCCTCCACATTTTGTCTCTTTTATCCAATTCTTCCTTCCATTCAACATCTCTTTTGCTTGATTGCTCTATCCATAAAGAGATCCTTTTAATTCTGCTCAAAGTACCGGGCCTCCGCTCCACTGACCTCTCGCCTGAATGTCTCTTCAACATTCTTTGTTCTATTTTTCTCAATATCTCTAAAATTCTCTATGAATCACGCTCATACTCCTTGAACTTTCAGCTTGTTCTCTCTCTATAATCTTTAGTTTCTCAGTTCAATCATCCAACTGCTGCTAGCAATCCTTTTCCTTGCATGCTTTCTTAATAGCTCTACATAACCAAGGCTCGCTCATCGATTATCGCTATCCAATTCTTTCATTTCTTTCTTTCCTTCTCAACTTCCTTCGCTTTTTCCCGCCATTGTCTGATGGAGGTTTGATGATAGCAGTGAGGGTAAGTGAAGAGGTTTTAGGCATTCTCTTCTTCATCTCTCGCAAAGGTTACCCTCTCTTTATGCATAGTATGTGATGATTGCCGGGTAAGGCAAGACCGGGTTGTCGCTTTGATAGCTAAGAATTGATTTTTCAATTAGCTTTCCCAAACTAATCTTGTAACTATTCAGAACAGCATACAAGAGAACTGCTTCTTCCTGCTTTACTATGCTTACATGTTTTGAAGGCATTGAGACTAAATTGAGGAAATATAACCATACTTTGGTTTCACAAGAATCCTTACCCAGAGTCGTAGGGGGTCTTCTTATTTCCTTTCCATTCTCTTTTTCCAGCAGTTAGTACTTCCACAATCTTTTCGTAGTCAAGATTCTCTTCTAGCTTCTTGAATTTGGTCCCATCACTCAATTTTCCTAACTACAGCAATTGGTTGATCTCATGCCTATGAAATGAGACCCACTTCCCTCTCACATAACACTTGGTTCCTTTCCTATCCACCAAGTTAGCATAGAACTCGCTTACCTATGCAGCACGCCCGGGTTGCAGATGCTCAAAGATGACATTCCAACCTCTCTTCTCAATCAATTCCTTGAAGGGTGGAATGAATTTCTTGAATCCTCTTTCCCTAATGAACCTCTTTAGTATTTCTCTTCATCACCAAATGCTTCATCGTATAGAAATCTCAATTCTATTTCACCGGCTCGTCTCCTTTATCTTTTTCTTCCTCTCTTTTCTTTTTTCTTCCTTCCTCAACCTCTACCCTTGATTCAACATTTTTCTCTTGAATTTCTTCTTCAGTAACTCTCTTCACAGGCTCTACATTTGTTTCCTTTGCAGTATCAACAATTTTTTCCATGATCTCATTCAAATTTGGGATTAACCTTTGTTGTTCAAACATACTTGACGGATGGATTGGGTATAGGGTTTAGAAAGAAAAAGGGTTCTAAGGTTTCCAATGGTTAGAAAGAAGAACTCAGATTTGGAATTTTAAACCTTTTAAATTCTCTTTTTATAGGTAGTAGGATTTTATCATGACGCTCAGATTGTCACAACAAAAATACTAATTGTCGCGACAAATTTTAAACCTTTAAAGCTAAAATATTGTCGTGACAAAAATTTTTATATGTCGCAACAATTAATTTGTCAAGACATAAAAACTAATGCCACGACAAATATTATGCTTTAGTTTTGAAAAATTGTCTTTACCGAAAGGTATCACGTTATTTTTGTCGCGACAATTTTTTTAAAATATGTCACAACAAATATTCTGTTTCCATCTCAGTTCTAGTCATCTAATATGCTATATGATTTTCATTCATCTTACACACAAGGAAACATACATCAATTCACATCACAAAATTCATACAATCGTGTTTTGTGAACACTAATTGATTATGATCTAAGTACTTCACTCCACATGGGTATTTCAAATTTCAATGTTTCTACTTCAAGAGAATATGCAATTGATTAATAAAGAAAATAACAACTAAGAAAGCCAATTGGAAAGTCCTCACAAAAGTTTTCACCATGCATTCCCTCTTCATTTAGCAAAATTTCATTCAGTGCTCAAATTTGCTCATTAATAATAACTCCCATATAAGAATTAACTTTCATGTCCTGAAAAACATAAAAATCAACTAACATAAACATCAAAATTAAAATAAAAAATATCCAACAAACTAAAATGGAAAAAAAATTTTTTGCTTGGGTTACCTCCCAATAAGCTGCCATGTTAAATGTCCTTAGCTAGAAAAAGTTGTTGTAGATCAAGCTTTTCAGCAAACTACTTCTTGCAAAACTTTTAATCTCCAAGCTGCTCTTCATTTAGAGTTCCTCCCATGTAGTGCTTTGTCTTTGACCATTAACCTTAAATTCATCTCCTGATTTTTTTCTTCACTGTTATTACTCCAAATGGTGGACTGACATGACCATATAAGGACCACTCCATCTTGACTCGCTTGAAATAGCCTCGAGCTCTTGAGTTGTAAAGTAAAACAAAATCTCATAATTAACTGGTGATTTTGAATTATGATCTTGGTTCTATCCCAATTCTGAATCACATAGATTGACCCAGCCCACTCATTTAATCGATAGTTCCCTTATAAAGTCACAATCTGTTCACTTTTGATTTTTATATATTTTATGTTCATTAGGTATGACTTAAAACCACTCTATAAGGGGACATACCAATAGGAGATTTGTAAGCAGTTCTTTAGTCCCATAATGCATTATCTAGCTTTAATGCCTAGTCTTTCCCGTTGTATTTATTGGGTCTCTCCGTATATTCTTTATCTCCACGGACACTTTAGCTTGTCCATTTGACTGAGGGTATGTCAAACCCATAGCATGTCTTACTCCATATTTACTCACGAGCTTTGCAAACAAATTTTGTCGACAAACGACTTCCCTCATCACTTATGATAGTTCTCGAGCTCCATATCCGTTCGCATATCTCTTTTTGACAAACCCCAATAACCGTATTGACATCATTTCTTGACAAGCCATGCCTATCCATTTGGATACATAATCCACAACAATGAGAATGTATAAATTTCCAAAAGATGGTGGAAAAGGTCCCATGAAGTCTATTCCACATACATCAAAGATTTGTACCACCAAGATTCCTTGCAAAGGCATTTCATTCCTTTTGTTGATGTTGCCCATTCTTTGACATCTGGCACACTGCCTGACCCATTCAAAACTGTCTTTGAACAATGTTGGCTAGTAGAAACCAGATTTAAGGATTTTTTGAGTTGTCCTTTGCCCTGCAAAGTGACCTTCATACTGTGCTGAGTGACATTTGTCTTGTAAGACCCTGAATTTAATGTTTTTATGAATAGTAAATTTCATTTTCGATAAGTTATGTATTTGACTAGAAACGGTCAAATGAATAGTAATTTTCGAAAAATAAGCCCTGAAAATCGAAAATGTTCAGAATAATGTATCGAGTGTAAAGAAACTGAAACAGATTAAAACATAATTCGTTTAAGGGGTTTTTGAAGCATCTGACGATTTATGATGAAAATGCCATTTTTACGAAATAGTTTTAAAAATATTCCTTGTACCCCTAGATTTTTTTCTAAAGCATGTTCATGATAGGAAATAAGTCTAATTAGAGTATTCCACGGTCAATTTTATGATTGGACGATCATGGAATATTTTCGGAGTTTTTATCTGTATAGGGATATTATTTTCAAGGAGGGCATTTAAGTCATTTAATGAGTAAGCCTAATCTAAGTAAGCAAAGCAAGAACCAATAGAATGGTGCCATGTAAGCTTGGTGATCCATGTGATTAAGAATGGACCTATGAGAGCTTGCCATGTGGATTCCATTAACTTTGATATTTGTCATAAAGTAGTTAACTTAACTTTGGTTAGTTGATGAGTTAAAGTTAACTAAAGTTAAAGTGATATTTATGTTTGCTAACCATGAGAGTTAGTTAAGCCTAACTATGGTCTGCTAGTGGGATTTATGGAAAATAAAATGGTTTTGGTTGCTTTTGGATTATATGGATACATATGGACCAATTAGAATTCAAGGATGCTAACCATTGGCATGTTGTTAATTTAAGAACAATTGGAGGGAAAATTAGGCATGAAAAAGGATCATTAAAGTGCATTTGCCTTGGCTTTTGGGTGCTTATGGGTGAAACAAAATTGAAAGGCAAAAAGGGAAGCAAAAAGGAAGCATGCAAGAGAGACAATTTCGGCAGCCCCTTTCCAAGCCATTCAAGTAATTCTCATGTCATTTCAAGTCCATTTCAAGTGTTCATCATGTCCATGAAGTACCCTAGATCAAATCATAAGTGAAAAATCAAGTTTTTAAGGTGAGATCACTTACTAGTCTATGTGAATTTGAAGGTTAATGGAGGAAATGGTTATATGATGGTGTAAATGAGTTTCGGGCATGTCTTTATGTAGATTTGAACAAGAGATTTCATTGGAATTCTACCAAGACACCAAAACTATTAAGGTAAGCAATTAGGGTTTTATGGATTTATTTATCTAAACCTTCAATTGAGTTATGTTAAGGCTTTAGTTATTAAATTGAATGTGTGGATTTTGCTAAGAAATTGAAAAGAAAGAGTGAGATTATAAGGGTTGTAAATTTCGGCCAAAAGAGGGTTTAATTGGAAATGCATTGTTTGATTTAGTTTAATTGAATCAATGTCATTGGATGAATTGTTAAATGTAATTGTTGAAAGAAAATGGAAGAAATTGAAGAAATAATGATGAATGTGTGACATGTAGTATTTTACCACCCTAGGAAAAGTATGAAAAAGTTGAGTTTCAATTGATTTTAATCAATTGGAAGTGAGTAAATGCATAATGGAATGTATTAGAATTAAAGTTTTAAGAAAAAGAATTGATTAAGGTATAAAAGTAATTTTTGCTAAGGTGAAGGGCATTATGGATTTTCACTTTAAGCATGCTATCGGCTTGATTTAAGGCTTGAATATGTTGTCATGAGCCTTAATTTAATTGGAAGTGAATTGGTTCAGTTGAGATTAAGTTGAATAAGAAAATGCTTAAGGGTTGCTTTCTAATTTAATAGAAAGTATATTATAGTTAATGGTTTAATTGAATATTGTTAAGATATGAAAGTTAATGGATTTTATGGATAATGTGACTTGTAGGAGGAAAGTGATTAAGGACAAATGGGAAGGTTTTAAAGGAGTAAAAAGGGCTTAAATAACTAAGATAAGGGAAAATGTAATGTTTATGAAATATATATATATATATATATATATATATATATTAATGTTTACAAATATATATGTTTTCGTATTCATGTTATAAATGTTTAAATGAAAAGGAAATGTATTTTCTTAACTTTAATTATGTTGAAAAAATATGAAATGATTATGGTTTCCATAGTTTTATAAA
Organism: Tetrastigma voinierianum; assembly: GCA_016808115.1. Classification (NCBI taxonomy): domain Eukaryota; kingdom Viridiplantae; phylum Streptophyta; class Magnoliopsida; order Vitales; family Vitaceae; genus Tetrastigma; species Tetrastigma voinierianum. The sequence continues at coordinate 62,161 of JAEQBH010004250.1, read as the reverse complement.
GCATGATTTATGGTTTCCATATTAAATGAAATGTTTATGAATATATATTATATATATATATATATATATATATATATATATATATGTTTATATGAAAATGTTTATGATTGAATCCATGGTTACCCTATGTTACAAAGATAAAGTTTAAAGGAAAGTCGACTAAAGTGCTTTAAGCGTGCATGGTACATGGGAAAGGGATATGATTTTTATAAAGGGAATGGAAGAGTGATGCATATTGCCATGCACATGAAAAGTACGAAAAGGTTACCAACGCACGATGTGATTTATTCCATAGTGCAATGGTATCTAAAAGCCACGATTTATCGGAGGTTCCTTTTGGGCCATCGGTGATCGTAAGACTGTTTCATTAGAGGTTTTTTCATAGGCCAATGGTGGTTAACGGTAGGCAGGTTCCATTGGATATGACAGATTCAAAAAGGAAAAGAAGTAAAGTAAATGTTTATTGCAATGAGATATTTATACAATTGTTTTACACATTTTATTTGAACTATATTTGGAAACATTATTTTCCTATGAACTGTGCTCTCACTGAGCCCCTTTAGCTCACCCTCTTTCCAAATGTTTTATAAAATGTTTTTAGGGGCAAAGACTGACAAGCAGTTCGAGCATCCTTAGGCCTAGTGACACTTCCACCTCACGCGACGACCACTTTTTTAAAATGTATAGACCTTTTTGTAAATAACTAATTGTGCACCTTGATTTTGTAATGTATATATGTTTTAAATGAACTACGAGAGCTCTGATCCTCTGTGTGGTAGAGGTACGTAGGCGGTTAGGTGTAATCCCCGACTCGAGCAAACAGTTATAAAATATTGTTTATATTTCTATGGGGTTCAAAAAATGACTTTAAATTTTGATTTGAAATTGCTTGTGGTGGACTTTATGTCCCGTAGTTGGATGTGGAGTAAACGAACATTATTGGGAGTGTAAAATGTTTTATTGCAAGTGTTGTAAAATTGTGTCCGAAAAATAGAGGAAACTCTACCCGATTTTCTGCAAAATGTTTAATCGTATAAAAAGGGTTTAATGTTTAAAAGAAAAGAAAAAAAATAAAAATTTCCCACCATGTTTAATAAGATTTTAATGGAAAGCATAACTGTATAAATGGGTTCACTCCATGGATTCACTTTTAAAAAGGGTTTAAAAGAAATGTTTTCTCAAATCCGTAGGAGTGCCGGGAGGGTCCCTCGGGTTAGAAAGAGGAAATCCAGGTTGGGTCCCTTCATGTCTAGAATCTTAGCTTGCTCAGTCTTAGGCACACAACTTCTAACAATCTGATTTGCACCCCTTCTAAATAGAAGTGGGTAATCCCATATGTAAAATCTAGCTTCATGTCTTAACTTCTTTTTCCACTGGTAGGTGAATTCTTGTGGCATAATACCACAAACCAAGTAATTAACTAAGTCAGCATACCAGGGTAACTGGATTTTTATTGGAAATAATTGCTCATCAGGAAAGTTTTCTTCAATTTCAAGCTCCTTTCTATCTTTAGCAGGCTTTTCTAATCTGAATAAGTGATCTGCTATCACATTGTCACTGCCCTTCTTATCTTTGATCTCTATGTCAAATTCTTGCAGCAGCAGCACCCAATTGATTAACCTAGGCTTAGCTTCTTTCTTTGCCATTAAGTATTTTATGGTTGCGTGATTTGTATGTACTATGACATGTGATCCCAAGATGTATGATCTAAAATTTTCACAGGCAAAGACCACTGCTAGCATCTCCTTTTCTGTTGTTGAATAATTCTCTTGAGCTTTATTGAAGGTTTGGCTAGCATAGTAAATGGCTTTGAAAGTTTTCTCCATTTTCTGCCCCAACACTACTCCTATGGCAAAATCACTAGCATCACACATAATTTCAAAGTTCTTATTCCAATTAGGTGTTGCTATGACATGGGCTATTACCAGTCTGGATTTTATCTCATCAAATGCTAACTTACATGCATCATTAAAATCAAATTTGGCATCTTTTTCCAGTAGCCTACACAGTGGTCTGGCTATCATGGAGAAATCTTTAATAAATCTCTTATAGAACCCAGCATGTCCTAGAAAACTTATGATTCTTTTCACAGTAATTGGTGGCATCAAAGTTTTAATTACAGAAATTTTGGCTTGATCAACTTCCAACCCGGCAGTAGAAATTTTGTGCCCCAAAACTATTCCTTCTGTTACCATAAAATGACATTTTTCCCAATTAAGATCCGTGTTCTTATTCCTCAGATCTCAAGTACCACCATAAATTTTGTAAGCAATTTTCAAAACTTGATCCATAAACAGAAAAGTCATCCATGAATATTTCCATAATCTCCTCTACCAAATCTGAGAAGATAGACATCATGCATCTCTGAAATGTGGCTGGGACATTACATAATCCAAATGGCATCCTTCTAAAAGCAAAGGTGCCATAAGGGCATGTAAAAGTGGTTTATTTCCTGATCCTTAGTAGTTATAGCTATTTAATTGTACATAGAATAACCATCCAGGAAGCAATAATGAGGATGACCTGCCAATCTGTCTAGCATTTGGTCAATAAATGGTAAAGGATAATGATCCTTTCTAGTGGCAGTGTTCAATTTTCTAGAGTCAATGCATACTCTCCACCTAGCAACAATCCTTGTAGGTTTCAATTCATTCTTCTCATTCCTGATTACTGTAAATCTACCTTTCTTGGGAACCATATGAATTAGGCTCACCCAAGGACTATTTGAGATGGCATAGATGAATCTAGCATTAAGCCATTTGAGAACTTCCTTCCTTACAAATTCCTTCATTACCTGGGTTCACTTTGCGTTCAATGGAGGTTCGTGGCCTCCCCATAAGGATCTTATGTGCATGCATGTTGATGGGTTGATCCCCTTTCAAATCTCGTGATTGACCAAAGCATAGCTTCTTTGTACTTTCTTAGAGTCTCTACCACTTTCTGCTCTTTCTTTGAAGTTAAATCAGTTGCTATTATCACTGGTTTAGACTTCTATTCTCCTACGAAGGCATATTTCAAGTATCTAGGCAATTGTTTCAAGATTAGCCCTTCAGAACTCTTCTTTGCCTCTTGTACTTCTATGACATTGCTTCTTCAAGTTTCTTCAGTTTCTTTACTAAGGCTCAAAACAGTTTCAATTAGCTCAGCATTTGCATTCAACTTGTGACGCCCCGATTCCTGGGAGTCCCGTTGACCATCGTCAACTTGCGGAAAACTGTGTGTCTCATATCATGAGACCCATACATGAGTAAAAATGGCCACATTGGCCTACACATCATACTCACCAAAATATATCCAACTATATTATAATAGTCTCAAGAGTTGTTACATCACTCTTAATACAAACATATATTAAAAATAAGAATTCTAATACATGTTTTACAAAATATATCTATCAAAGCCACATGCTGGCTTTCTTCCTCAAAGCGACTTAATGAGCGTCATTTTCCGAACACTCCCCGTACCGAGCCGGATCCCACGACTAGGCGAAAGAATGCCCGCAGTCGATAATCTCCTACACGGGTTACCCCCACCTGGGCGCATGTAATGGCAACCAAACACATTCAAGTAAAACATACATGCTCCCACTCAAATGTCTACATGAAATGGATGAGAATGACTCCACCTTTCCTGCCCGAGCCCTCATCGACTCCCTCACGCATGCCTAAGCCAAGTGTGGAAACACTGTTTTCAAAACAAAAGGTTTTTGTTCTCGAAAACATACTACCGAGTTTCGGTAAAATCTATTAGACAACCCTCCGAGGTGAATTGCTGGGTAATTCTCCGAAATAGTCATGGGCCTCTCCGACGTGAACTGTTGGACAACTCTCCAAGGCAATTCTTCGAAAAATCTTCCTTTGAAATTCCTTTCACAACCATTTTCCTTTTTCTTTCATGTCATGCATTCACACTTATTGTTCTAGGTTACCCCGGTGCATATGAAATGCATTATGCCATTTTCATACAACACATACCAATATATCAATCATGCATATATTGACAAAATTCATATACTAACCACATGTTATTTATTCATAGAAATAACCTCAAAATTAGCTCACATGGGCTAATAAACAATTTAATTTCCAATGGCTCACACATAATTATATTTCATATAATTCAAACATCATGTTAACACATTAAATTTCATGCATTAACAATTCCTTTCCGCACACACTCCAAGCCATTCATTTTTAAGCAAGATTATGCAAACAACATACATGGACAATTTCCGTCCAACCATCAACCCGGACTGTTTTAATGGGCCTGCAACAAAGACGTGGGTCATTCCAAAATTGCTCAAATTGAAAGCATTCGGTCCCCACCTCGGCGATTCGAAACTCACGCTATTTCGCCCCAAACACTCCAACCACAATTTATAACACAAACAACATACGTGGACCAACAAATCCGGTGTTCGGGCCTCTGGACTCCGCCCAAAACAGTCCCAAATTTCCAACATTCAGTCCTAAAATTTTGGGACTGATCAAACGGCCACTCACGGCCTCATACCTTCCAAACCATTTTAATGGCTCTTAAACCGAAAATAAACCGAGGAGGAGAAGACCCCTACCTCCCGGAGTTGTCGAAACTCCATAAAACCAGTGCCCACGTGTAGCCCTTGCCGTGGGGAGCAACTTTGCTTCTTGGCTCACCGGATTTCAACTAAGTACGGAAATTTAGAGAAGTCGAGCCTCTCTATCTAAAATCCCTTCCTTTGTCTCTCTCTAATTTTCCCTCCCAAACCGTTTGGGCTAAGAGAGGAGTCAAGATTTGGGTCCTCTCACTGGGCTACATGTCAAGCCATCATCGTCAGTTTCGGATTCCTTATCCACTTTATCCATCTACTTTGATTTTCATCCATCGGCATCATGCCACGTGGTCCACCCATGGCCTACACTGAGCTCATGTTTGACTAATTTTCAAGACTCGACACGTGGCACACTATGAGCCACTCAAAATACCAAGTGTCCCGCATCACCACCGTCGTCAAAACACAAATTCGACCGTCCCTAATTAAACGAATTCGACACAGAAATAGATTTCGCGAGACGATTCCAACGGTGAACTCCGTTTCGTCATCCGAGATCTAGAAAAATTTCGGATTTTGACCGAAATTACCATTTTACCTTTTTTCAGAAAATTAGAATTTTCTCGGGGTTTCACACAACTTTTCTCCATCCAAGTCTTCTTTGTACAAGGATTTGATCATGCATTCTTCTAATGGATCCTAATTCATGAATTCATGTTTCATCTCTTGTCTGTGAGGAACTACATTATCAATCCTCATGCACCGAGCTCTTTCAAAATAAGGTTGTTTCAGACTTTGATTCAAGTTGAAGTGTACTTTTGTGCCAACCCTCAGAGTAAGGTCTCCTTTCTTTACATCTATCAAGGCTACACCTGTAGCTATAAATGGCCTACCAAGAAGTAATAGCACTTCCTTGTCTTCTTCCACATCAATTACCACAAAGTCTACTGGGAAAATGAACTTCCCCCCCTTGACAAGTACATCTTCAATAATGCCCTCTGGTTAAGTCATTGATCTATCTATCATTTGTAAGGAAAGTGTTACGGGAGTTAACTCCCCTAAACTTAATCTTTTTACTATTGATAAAGACATTAGATTTATACTAGCACCAAAGTCACACAGAGCCTTTCCAAATTCATGGTTCCCAATAGTGCAAGGTATAGGATCCTACATTTTCTGTGGTAGCTTTTTTTGAATAATGGCACTACAGTTTGTAGATAAACTCACCACCCCATTTTCATCCAGCTTCCTCTTTTTGCTGATTATCTCTTTCATGAACTTAGCATAATGTGTCATTTTGGCTAATGCCTCAGCAAAAGGAATGTTTATTTCCAATTTCTTGAACATATTCAAGAACTCGCAAATCGATCATCCAAGCTTTTGGACGTTCGGGCCTTTTGAGGGAATGGAATTGGAGGTTGATAAACTCTCACTTCCTCCTTCTTATGCATTGTATCATCTGTTGACAATTCAGTTTTAACTTTCAACTACTCACTGTTTGCTTGATTTTGATTTTCTTTGTCAGCTTCATCATCATTCTACTTTTTCTAAACCTCTTTTCTGACTTGCACTTCCTTGCCACTCCTCAGTGTGATGGTCATACAGTCTTTTGGATTCTTCTTTGTATCATTAGGGAAAGAATCCCTTAACTGATTTTTCAAGTTCTAGGCTAGCTGCCCTACTTGAGTCTCCAAGTTTTTCAAAGAGGCATTTGTATTTGCTTGAAAGACATTTGTGTTTTCTTGGAAAACTACAAGTTCAGCAAATTTTTGTTCATGCAAGTTGAGTATTATTTTGTTCTCAGCCATAAAATTCAGCATTTGATATTCAAAGGATGGTTGTCTTCTCTACCCTTGATTTTATGTTCTTGAATTTCCTTAGTTATGCCCTTGGAATCCAGGTGGAACATAATTTTGCTGGTAGTTTTGTGTTAATCTTTGACTTTGATGATTCCTACCTCCATAAGAAAGGTTCTCATGGTTCCTCAAGGCTGGTGTGTAGTGGGTTGGTAGGTTGTCAAGGCTTGAAGTTGTAACTTCATTCCCTTTCTCGTAAATTAGACTTTCAACATGACAAGGACCTTCATGAGTTAGTCCTTGGTCAGCAACTCTATTCTACCCAGTACAATCTATAGTTCTCACTTCATTAACTGAATGGCTATTTTTCTCTTGATTGTTCATTATGGTCATGATGGCATCTAGCTTTACCTCAATAGCTGTCATTTTGTCTCGGGCCTAATCACACTGCTTTAGACATTCGCTACTCGGCTCCCCCGGGAAGGCTTCAGATGGAGCTCTATAATTGCTCTTTGCCAGCTCCTCATTGAGCTAGGCAGCTTCTTCAACACTTTTTTTGAATGTTTTCCTGCACGCATCACCCGGCTTCTTTGAAAAGCAGTTCATGGCATGGCAGAAAATATTCATTTGAGTCATTTGTTCAATACCATGCATGGACACTCTCAACAATTGCTCATACTCTCTCCTGCCATCAAAAAAGGATTCATCCTCTCTATTTGAATGCATTAATTTCTCCTATTCTCTTAGATGTTAGAGTAGGAGGAAAGAATCTGTTGAGATAATCTTATGCTAGTTCTTCCCAATTCCTCACTGAAACATAAGGTAATGATTCAAACCAGCTAGCAGCTGTGTCTCTCAGAGAGAAAGGGAATAGTTGCATCTTGATTACATCTAGGTTGACACCATTCATCTTGATTGTGTTTTCCATCCTCAGAAATCTTCCTAGATGTTCATTAGGATCCTTACTTGGATGTCCAGTGAACTGATTTTGTTGGACCATAGTAATCAAAGCAGGTTTCAGCTCAAAGTTGTTGGCTTTCTTTTGGTGGTTGTCTAACTGTTGAATTCTCCTCCCCGATCACTGGCCTCCAGAAATCTTCCATGGCTCTATGCCTCTATTGAGGTCCTCCTCCTGCTGTTGCTACAAGCATATTCTAGTTCTCATTTCTTTGCTCATCCATATTTGCTTTCTCAACTTCTCTTACTTTTTTTCAGATTTCTCAAAGTTCTCTCTATCTCAATATCTGATGGCACTAGTCCAGCTTCTGATCTACGATGCATAAAATAAGCACCTACAATTATAAGCACATTGAAACCACAGTAAGATCACTAGATAGAATTGATCACAATTTCTAGCTTGAAAGATATGTCAATTTCTAAAAAAAATTTCAAAATAAAATGTTAAAATTAGCAATTTTCTTTTTGGTTAGAATATTAGTCTATGAACTCCTTGCTTAGATCCCCTGCAGTAGCGCCAAAAACTTATTGTCCCAAGTTGTTACTCTTTTCTTACTCTAAACTATTTAAATTTCAACTTGCTCTCTTTTACTGCAAGTGCATTGGTCAACAAGTAATAAAGTGGATTTTAAGTCTAGATATCGTACCAATAGGGATCAATAGGAAATTTCAAAGATTAAGTGCTCAAACTACTCAAGGATATCACTATTTGAACTCGGATTTATATTTTATAAGCTGAATAGTAAACAGAGTAACTGTTATTTAAATGTTGAAATATGATTAACTAGAGTTTAACAATTAGTAGTTTATCTAATTTAAGTAAACACTGGAAAGGAATTTTAAATGTGACCATTAGTTTGCATCTTGTTTATAAAAACAAATAAGTCATAGGTTGAATCCTGAATTTGTCCAAGGGTATGTTAGTATAGTCTTGAAATGCCTTCAACCACTATACATTTCACAATTTAGAACACCATGTTCCCAAACCAGGACAACATGTGTTTGAAGTGCTACCTTTAGGATCTTATTCCCTTTAAGACTTGGTTGACTTCCTAAACCAGTACAATCAACCAATTCTTAGAACTGGATTCAGCCTTTCCCCATAGATAGGGCAACACGCTTTTCTCCAAAATAATTAGTTCATCACTCTGCAGATTAACCAATACACTCATTTCTGTTGACAAAAATGACATATGCTGATTAAAAATAAGACAAACTCTTAAAGTATTAGTTTCATACGAAGGGATCACTATTCCTAGTCTCGTGAATACACCCTCAACTGTCACTAGGTATCCTAGATATCGTGTCAGGAATAGATCTATACTTGGTTCATGGATATCAAGCTAAAAAGAAATCAACATTTGAACTAATTATATTAATTCAGACTTCAACACAACAACCCACATTAAGCTCTACAAACGTAACAATTACATCATCAATCCCTTCCATAAGGGATTTAGCCTAACCACCACTAGATTACACATAATAATGACAAGTTGATCAAACAAGTCCATTATGCTTATAACTAAGAAAATGAGGAAGAAGAATTCAAACAATGTTTTCTGCTTCACTACAAATTCAAACAGTGAATGTGGCTTGATTTTCAATGATCACTCCACAAGAACTCAACTCAGATCAACTATTCTAAAAGAAAATGAAAAATTACTAAAAAGAAAAATAAATATAAGAAGGAAAACTATTTACAACAAACTTCTTCTTACTTGCTTTGTACTCTATTCCTTTTTGCTCTTCTGCTTTCTGCATACATTTCTACGTCCTATCTCTTTCTATTTATAGTCCAATCATTACTGTGTTGGAATTTGAGGCAGGTTTTGTGGACTTCAGTGCAAGCCCATTAGATGATTTGTCGTGACAAAATTTAAAATGTCATAAAAATATTGCACCTCATATTTGTCTTTACTATTGTCTTGAGGTTGTCGCGACTTTCCACTCACGGTTTGCCTTTGAAACTGAATTGAGATTATCGCGACATTATTGAATTTGTCGCGACAACTACTTCTAAACTTGTGTCTCCAGGGTTTGTTATGACAACTTCCACTTTATGTTCAACTGTTGATCTCTTGAATAATTAACATGACATAATTAAATTTGTCGCAACATTTTGAGTTGTTGTTGATCTCCAGGATTGATGTGAGGTTGTCATGACACTACTGCTTGACATTCTTTTAAGATGGTTGTCTCGACAAGATTTCGAATGTTACGACAACATTCTGCCTTTTTCTCAGGAACTTTTCTCTTTTATTGTCATGACGTAAGTGGAAATGTCGTGACAATTTTTTCTGTCATCTATCGTAAGTTATGTCACGACAAGATTTGAGATGTCACGAAATTGTTTCCTTGCTGCTTGGTTCCTTTTACTGTCGCAACAGTGAAGAAAATGTTGCGACATTTTCTACTCTCTGCCTTTGTCAATTTAAGCTTCTTTTGTTACTATTTTTGCTTCTTACAAAACAATAATTTGGTGAAGATTCCATGATTTTGCATTAAAATAAGCATTTAAACCTCAATTATGCATGCAAAAATGGACTTAAAGTTATATGAGTTTTAGACTCATCAGAAGGAGAGGAATCCATCCATGTAGTCTTTGATGAATCTAACAATTCTCTTCAAAGAAGAGATAGTGTTGATGATGATGTAGGTTTGGACTTCTCCATGGGAAGATTACAAATTGAAGATAGGGTTCATCAACAAGAAGAGGAGATTGATTCAAAGAAGGAAGATGAATAACATTTGGCCCCTCCTTCACCTCCTCAACTTGAGAAAGGAGAATCGAATCTAGTCAAGGACTTCCAAGAGAGTAGAAATTTGTCACAAATCATCCACAAGATCAAATTATAGATAATCCATCCATTGGGGTAAGGACTAAATCCTCTCTTAGAAATATTTGCAATAACCTTGCCTTTATCTCTCAAATTGAACCCAAGAACTTAAATGATGCTATGATAGATGAGAATTAGGTAATAGCTATGTAAGAAGAACTCAATCAATTTGAAGGAAATTAAGTTTGGGAGTTAGTACCTAGGCCAAATGATCAATGTGTTATTGGTACAAAATGGGTGTTAAGGAACAAAATGGATGAAAGTGGCATAATACTTAGAAACAAAGCTAGATTAGTGGCCCAATGATATAATCAACAGAAGGGAATTGACTATGAAGAGACCTTTGCTCCCATAGCTAGATTAGAAGCCATAAGAATGTCGCTTGTTTTTGCTCGTTACAAAAACTTCATTTTATATCAAATGGATGTGAAAAGTGTTTTTTTAAATGGTTGCATAAAATAAGGAAGTGTGTGTTGAACAACCACCTGGGTTTAAAATTTTTAATTTCCCTAACCATGTTTTCAAACTCAAAAAGACACATTATGGCTTTAAACAATCTCTTAGAGCTTGGTATAAAAGGCTAAGCAAATTTCTTATTTCTAGTGGTTTCAAAATGGGCAAAATTGATACAACTCTCTTCATTAAGCCAAAGGATAATGACATGCTTATTGTTCAAATCTATGTTGATGATATTATATTTGGTGCTACTAATGTTTCATTTGGTGAAGAGTTTGCCTAGTCTATGCATAGCGAATTTGAGATGAGCATGATGGGAGAGCTCAACTTCTTCCTTGGTCTTCAAATCAAACAACTTAAGGAGGGCATCTTCATAAATCAAGCAAAGGACGTAAGGGACCTCCTCAAGAAATACAATTTTGAAGAAGTAAAGACTAAGAGCACAGTCATGGGCTCATCCATCAAGCTTGACATGGATGAGAAAGGTAAGCCCGTTGACCAAACTAAATATAGAGGCATGATTGGTTCTTTGTTATACTTAACGGCTAGTAGACCCGATATCATGTATAGTGTATGCTTATGTGCTAGATTTCAAGAATGTCCTAAAGAATCTCATTTGAATGCAGTTCAAAGAATATTTAGAAATTTTAAACGCACTATTGATATTGGTCTTTAGTATCCAAAATGTGATAATTTTGAATTGATGTGCTATTCGGATGTAGACTTTGGAGGTTGTAAGATTGATAGAAAAAGAACTAGTGGAACATGTTGCTTTTTAGGTCACTCACTTGTGTCTTGGCATAGCAAGAAACAAAATTCGGTTGCCTTGTCAACGGTGGGAGCTAAATACATAGCTGCTGGGTTAGGATGTGCCCAAGTCCTTTGGATGAAACAAACACTTATTGACCCTGGCTTGACATTTTCTCATATTCCCATAAAACGTGACAACTTAAGTGCCATTAGCATATCAAAGAATCCCGTGCAACACTCTAGGATGAAGCATATAGAGATTAGACACCATTTCCTTAGAGACCATACACAAAAAGGGGGATATTACACTTGAATTTGTTAGAATTGAAGACCAACTCGTTGATATTTTCACAAAACCCTTTAATGAGAATCAATTTGTTAACATTAGAAGACAATTAGGGACTTTATTTTCAATATCTCTTAAAAAAATGTTGTGCTTAAACTCTAACTCCTTAACCCTTACTTACATGTACTTTTAAAGGGGGAGATACCTTTATGTCTAAAGCCCCATGTTCCTTTTTTATATTGCCAAAGGGGGAAAAAGATATGTATCTGAGCGTTATGTGCTAAAAGATAATGTTACATTTATAATTTTTACATCATTCCTTGATGCTTGTCTTATAAGCAATGCTACTACATATGTTCAATCTGCTAAAATTGTGACATGCAATTATTTTTAGACTATTGGTTTGAGGGGGAGATTTACTTCTTCTAGATAACCAAGGTTTGTCATCATCAAAAAGGGGGAGATTGTTAGCCCAAAGGTACCTCTAATTGAGGTTTTGATGATAACAAACCAAGGTTATTGGTTACTAGTGATTGACATTGAGTTGAGTGATAGGTTGAAATTGATCAAACATCAATGGTATTCAAGCTTAAGAGACAATAGTATATTTGATCAAGTTCTTGGAAGTCAAGTTCACTCAAATCAAAGAACCAAAATTTCAAATCTAAAATGACAAGTAACCAAGACTCCAAGCTCAAGCATCAAGTGAAGATTTTATAAGCTTAGGAATCAATGTAAGATGAATGCATTGGTGCACTTTAGGGTATATCATCTTTTACATGCATATTTTTCATAATTCTATTTTTTTTCGTTGAAATTGAATATCTTTTTGAAAACTCAAGTATGAGCATCAAACCTTAGGCATTTAAAGTTTAAAATGTATTCAAAAGTGTTTTCTAAGGTTTGAAATTGATTTGGAATGAAAAGAACCTAAAGTGACCATTTTCGGGGCCTTTTCGACATTCTTTGCTTACTTTGTGATTTTTACTTGGTTTGACTTTAAATTGATTAAATATTTTAAAACTCATGTTTAATCACCAAATCTTAGTTATTTGGAGTTTAAAATGTGCTTAAAAGAGTTATTTTAGATGACACAAGTTTTCTTTACCACATTATTCAACCATGCGACTTTGTTGGACTTTGTCCCACTTGACCAAGCCCACCCAATCAAACACCAAAAGTAGTATTGATTTTTCAACCATGCACTCGCACCCATTCAATATGATGTCCCCATGCATATGCAATGCAATGCGCCATTGCATGTTATATCATGCCACATGTGTAATGAATGTTACACGAACAACTCAAACCACACAGTTCATCATGTGTCATGGACAATTATCTTAATTGCGTATCCAATTAAACTCATATCATGTCAATATATTTATGCACACATACATCAACATGTTATCACACAACTACCACCAAGCATGTTTATTCAAAATCAAGTAACAACATCCTTGATCCTCGAGGCCAAGTGTGACATATACTATGTCCAAAAAACAGCCCCGAGTCAAGCCATACACAGGCTACCACTACCAACATCCACAGGCCTCAATCATGCCCGAAACAGAACCTGAAAATAGTCCCAATTTCAATCCCATAGTAGCATTGAATTCATTCTTAAGCAGTCCTGAAATCCGTCCCAAACCAGGCCCCTAAACAGTCCACAAGACTAGCTTACACACAAGCCACACCCAACCGGCAAGATTTAATCAACACGTAAAATCGGCCCCAAAATCGAGATTAATAAACAAATAAAATGCCTAAGCTATGGCGGGGCCGGATATGACCATATCTTCAAATAGAGGTCAAAATTGCTGATTCAAAAAGCCTAACATCAATTTCTACAAATGCAGCTAACTTTTATGGAGGATTATGTCCAAATCCCTCCGCTTCCCAACCAAAACCAATCTCAAAATCCGGATGCGATGTAGGTCAAACAGGTGTTTATCCTAGGCCAAATATCCGGCTAAACGGCCCTTAGGGTGGAAATAACCAAAGGAAGAAGAATCCCTACCTCTTAGAGCGTGGCCCTCGCTGAGTAGACGAACTTTAATTCTATGCCTAACGAACTTCGACCATCGGAACGCCGGTAGATCAGAGGACGAAGCTACCGATCTTCCTTCCTCTCCCTCTTTCTCTCTCCCTTTCTTCTCCTTCTTTCCTCTCTTTCTCTCCTTCCTTCTTCACCGAATTGCCTCCCCCACTCTCACTTCCTCTCTTTGTATAGACTTGACACATGGCACTTATCATGCCATGTGTCACTCACATGGCATGTGTCACCACTCACATTTAGCCACCACCTCATCCTCTTCATGCATGACTCTAACCATGACACTTAGCCCTCATTATGCTAAGTGTCACCATGCTATGTGTCACATGGCATGTGTCATCATGCCATGTGTCACTCAACCCTCGTTGCCTCGAAAAACGTAAAATTCCGACCATCTCAGAATTCAACAAAATTCGCCTAGGTAACTAGATTTCACGAGACCAATCCAATGGTGTTGTCCGTTTCATCATCCAAGATCTAGGAAATTTCTAGGTTTTCAATCTGTACTGTTGTGGCAATTTGCTGTTTTGCCATTTTTCAGAAAAATTCGATTTTTCCCAGGTTTTATATTACATCCAGCCCTTCTTTCATCCCATGGATCCTTAGAACAAGCACCAAAAGGTGTTGGTATATCCCCTGACTCTAAAACTCGACCCCTTGGTAAAATCTTATACCTTGAATAAGTAATACTTTTATCCACAGTATACATGAAGTACTTTTCATTTTCATTCGAAAAATATCTCAACTAGGGTTTGGATTCATGGGAAAACTTGGATACATATTCAAAACTCCCATTGTGCCAAGGCCCACTAGTCTAATAGGTGTTATCTCGCCACAAGATGACCAATTAACTTGTACTGTTTAGGTCCAAGCCAAAGGTAAATGATCCTGAAGCAGGAGACTTATGGCTTCTCCATGAAGTTAGTGACCAGGTATGCCCAGTTTTGAAGTTAATCCCCAGTTTCATGCCTGGTAAAAGTGTGTCCATGGGATAACCAAAGCTTTGCCATAAGATTTGCTCACTGGATCCATTGGAATTCAGTTCCCTCAATATGAAATTCCCATTATCCAGTAGGGTAGTAGTTATGTTACCTACTGCTTGAACAGAATTTAAGATAAAAAGACTTCTGCCTCAGCTTGAAATTTTCAAGTTTCCATGACTGTCAATAGTAAGAGTTCCAGATGCATCAAAGATGGGGTTGTTTCGGTTTCGCAACCCACATAACGTTTCTAACAAGTGCTGACCCTATTTTATTGTAGGATATTCCTAAGTAACATTGCTTTAATGTGCCATTGCTAATGAATTCTAACCTGAAAATCCCCATTAGCTGAAACCAAGTGATGCCAATCTTCCACCTCTTGGCCATGTAGGAGTGTGTCCGTGTCAGATTCAATAGGAAGAGTATGGAGTGATAGAAGCGAAAATGTGTGCTATATAAAATGTGTGTGCCTATATGAGCACGTGCACGCGTCGTATCAAGTAGTAAAGTGATGAGTATCGTTCCCACAGGGATTAGGTTACTACGTACTGAAATTAAAATAATCCTAACTTTATTTGGATAACATAAAGGTGAAGTTGAAATGGAAAACAATCTAAACTAAATAAATCCTAAATCTAAGATTCTAACATGAAAATAGAAAATGTAATTATAAGGAAGCCTAGGGTTTTGATTTAATCTAGCAAACTCTTATGTTGAGGCTGTACTTATTCCCAATGATGCCTAAATTATATATTAATGGCGGATTTTACCGAAGCACATGCTATTCTTTCTTAAGCAATAACAATCTACCCTTGGAAAAGGTTCTAATGTATATCTACCTCAAACCATCATAACCAAGGATGCATTAAGCATTAGAATAAGCCACATGTAATCCACAAATATCTCTATTCTATGGTGAAAGATGACATTTCATTCATGGTCTAACCTAATTATTGATTCTCAACCTAAAATTAGGTCACAAATCATGTTAATGGTAATCAATCATCAACAAGCATGAGAAATTGAATAAAACACTCAATATATAATAAAATCCACACATCAAAGATTACAAATTAAGCTACACACCATAGTTCATTGTTTAGACTACATCAAAACCCTAGAAAATGGGATTAGTTCATCAAAGGGGAAAATATAACAATTAAAAGAGAGGAAAACAAAGGGGGAAAGAGAAGATAAACAAATCTAAGTGAAAGCCCCATCTTCTCCTCCTTCATTTCCTCCTTCTTCAAGCCTTTCTTCCCCCTAACATTGTACTCCCGGTTGTTTCCACCCTAAGAGCTCTCTTTTGGAACCCAGGGATCACCCCTAAAAAATGCTCATTTTTTGTTCTTTTAATGGCCAAGCAATGAGATGGGCTTTAGCAAATGTTGGGCCCGAAAGGCACACTATAGCATGGGAGATCCACGCTGCAACATGGAGGAAATGGGAAGTTGCTTGGAGGTTATAAGCTAAACCACACTACAGCAAAAAAATTTCATGCCCTAGCGTGAAAAATCACGCTACAACGTGAAAACATTCACCAGCTTGCTCTATTTTTCCTCCTCTGCTTCCGATGCCATAACTTTCTCGTCTGGACTCCAAACTGAGCAATCTTGGTGTCTATAGAAATCTTAGAGAGTGAAGAATATGGATATGTATAGAGAGAACACTTTAGAGTTTATGGTAAATACTGAATCCACAAAGTGTGCCAACTGATCAGATTTTGAGCACTCTTCCTCATTCCTTCAACTTCCAAAAGCCATAACTTGATCAATTGAAGTCCAAATTAAGTGAATAAGGACTCTTTAGAAAGATTGGGAAGTCTACTATCTATCCATAAAAAGATTGGAGCCATTGGAGGTCATCGTATTGCTGAAAAGGTCAAAATACAGTTGTTGTTGCTGCATGTTTAATTTGTTGATTTTTGGACCTCTTTTCGCTCATTTCCGCTCAATGGTTGGCCTAATCACAAAATTCAGAAAATAGAGCATTATGACACTTATTTATATATAAAAACTACAAAATCATAAGCAAAACATGGGGATAAAAGGAGTATTTAAGATACTCATCAGTGAGGAAGCACCATGAGAAACTAATCATGAGAAGGAGAAAGTCTCTTCCTATTATGGCAGCCATTAGTGGATAATGTAGAGAGATCAGGCTGGATATATAGATAAGAATGTATTCTTATGAAGTGATCAATAATGGGATGAATGTTAGGTAGAGCGCTGACTATCAGACATGAGTCTTTTAATAATGTACTTTGGGCGGCTGCAGTTCCGCCAAGTTTATCATTTCTATAAAACCACTTTGTTTAAGTTGCTTGATCCATATCAATTATATTTTTTACATAATGAGAAAAAGAAAAAAAAAACCATTGTTAGTAAATGTAAGGTATTGAAAAATGCATGAGTCATATCATCATTGTAAATTACATCAGCAGCAAAGAGTAAAGAAGCTCCCTGGACCTCTTCAACTTCTGAGGAGGTCTAAGATGTTGTGCTCATACACCAAATAATGCAACAAGTAGAATAACTAAAGGCAAAAAAAGAAAGAAAACACAAGAAATTTAACGAGGTTCGGTATAAATATCTACGTCGAGGCGCCGTTGAAAAACTTCCATTAATCTAAGAGAATTACAAACTTTGAGCCACAAATCAATTTCCTACGAAATTAGGCCAAAAAGTAAATACCCAAGCAATTTGGGCAATATTACAAATACTCAAAGTAGAGAGGGGAAAGGTGTAAATATTACAAAGAGGGAAAAACCCTTTTATAGGCTAGGAGGTAAGAGCAAACCCACTTTTTAACTGATGTGGGATTTTCATAAAAATAAAAAATCTCCACCTTGTCGAATATGCCAATCACACCTCGAAACTTCTCTTTTATGATGAAAGCAACAATGCCTCCAAATGCACTCAACAGCGTAGTCAAACTTTTGCAATGTTGATCAAGTCCAAACAATGATTGAACTTGATTGTTGTCACCACCTTAGTCAACATATCTGTGGGATTCTCGACAATCCCAATATTCTTAAGTAAGATTTTCCCTTCACTAATAATCTCCCGCACAAAATGATAACAAACATCAATATGCTTCATACGAACATGGAACACTAGATTCTTTGCTAAACAAATAGCACCCTGGCTGTCATAATAAATAGAGATTTGCTTCTGACCAACCCCCAATTCATCCAAAGAGTCCCTCCTAACCAACAGTCCTTGTACAATTTCTACAATGCCACGTGACTCCGCCTGCAGTAGAAAAAGCAGCCAGATTGTAAAGTAGACTTCCAACTCACAAGCGCTCCTACAAGAGTTAACACATAACCGGTTGTCGACCACCGTTTATCCAAGTCACCAACATAATTTGAATCCACATAGTCAATAGCATAATGATTACATGTATCATCTCGCTCAAGGAGTAAGCCAACATCTATG
Source organism: Tetrastigma voinierianum (assembly GCA_016808115.1). NCBI lineage: Eukaryota > Viridiplantae > Streptophyta > Magnoliopsida > Vitales > Vitaceae > Tetrastigma > Tetrastigma voinierianum. The sequence continues at coordinate 44,069 of JAEQBH010004250.1, read as the reverse complement.
GTTTTCAACAAGTACCGTAGGATCCATTTCATTGCCTGCCAATGCCCTTTACCAAGATCATGCATATGGTGCTCACTACTCTAATTGTATGTGAAATATCTAGTCTCTTACACACCATAGAATACTATAGACTACCAATAACATCAGCATATGGAACTCGAGACATACATTCTCGTTTCTCGTCTGTAGAAGACAAAGATGCACTAAGTTTCATATGAGGAGCAAGTGGGGTACTTACATGTTTTGACTTCTCTGAAATGTTGAAACGCTGTAATACCTTCTTCAGATATTGCTTCTGAGTAAAACAAATCTTGCCTCCTTCTTTATCTCTAGTGATCTTCATACCTAGTATCTTCTTTGCCTTACCCAAATCTTTCATTTCAAACTCTTGATTTAGACGAGTCTTAAATTTCTCAATCTCTTTAACATTCTTTGAAGCTATCAACATATCATCAACATACAAAGTAGATAAATGAAAGAACCATCATGTAGCCTCAAAAAATAGACACAGTTATCAAATTTACTTCTAGTGTACCTTTGACCAATCATAAACTGATCAAATCGATTATACCACTGCCTTGGAGATTGCTTCATACCATAAAGCGATCTTTTCAGTTTGCAAACCATATCTTCTTTACCAATAGCTTTGAATCCCTTTGGCTGAGTCATATAGATTTCCTCATCTAAGTCACCATGTAAAAAAGTTGTTTTTACATCAAGTTGAACTAGTTCCATATTCATTTGAGCTACCAAGGCTAACAAAATTCTAATGGAAGAATGTTTCACAATTTGAGAAAATATCTCATTATAGTCATTTCCTTCCTTATGAGCGTAGCCTTTAGCCACCAACCTTGCTCCTCAGAGCGACATCATACTCGTCAGAAATCTTCTTCTTTGTAAAAACCCATTTGCACCCCCTTCTTACCCTTAGGTAGTTGAGCAAGCCCCTAAGTTTCATTCTTTTGAAGAGACAGCATCCCTCTTCCATAGTTGTCTTCCCTTTATTCGCTTCAGAACACATCACTACCTCTTAATGAGTGGAAGGAACATCATCATCTACAATTGGAAGTGTATAAGCCATTGTATCATTATATTGAGTAGGTCTACGTATCTCACGTCTTGGCTTATTAACTGCAATAGATTCATGTTATTGTTGTGATTCTTGAGCAGAACCTTCTCCACCATCTCTCAAGTCCTCCTTGATCATAGGATTTCAATCATTTGTCTCAACAGATCGAGTTGGATGAAATGTTGTTATTTCAAATTCAACTTGTTGCTGACTATGCTCCACCTGCTATAGAATATCATTTTCCTTTGTCTAATTTTCCAATTTCTTCAACATTGAAGACTCATCGAATGTCACATCTCTACTAGATACAATATTTTTTTAACTACGACACCAGAGACAATATCATGTAATTCTTAAAGAGAAAACCCACGACATTTCTTTTCGGGCTCTTATCACTTATTTTTTCACATGATAAGAAGCGTGAGAACCAAAACATGTAAGGAATCATAATCAGAAACAGGTTGTCCAAACCATACCTCCAGTGGAATTCTATCATCTATAGTAGTTGAAGGTAGACGATTGATGAGATGACATGCATAAGTCATAGACTCTACCCAAAATTCCTTGCCAACCCAGCATTGAACAACATACATCGAACTTTCTCAAGCAATGTCCGATTCATGCGTTCTGCCACCCCATTCTACTATGGTGTATCTCTAATAGTAAAGTGGCATACAATACCCTCATCTTGACACAATTTCAAAAACTAATCATTGCAAAAATCACCATCATTACTTGTTCTAAGATGCTTGATCTTCTTCCTGGGCCAGGTTTTGCTGAGCATTTTTTCAATTCAAGAAAAATATTAAATACAATCTTCACTTTACTTTCAGAACATACAGCCAAGTTCTTCTGGAAAAGTCATCAACAAAAGTAACAAAGTAGTGTCTGCCTCCCATTGATGCACTCTTGGTAGGTCCCCATACATCTGAGTGAACATAGTCAAGAATACCCTTGGTATTATGAATAGTAGTACCAAATTTCAATCTTCTTTTCTTTCCCATAACACAATGCTCATAAAATTCCAGCTTACAGGTCTTTGCACCTTTCAATAAGCCTTGTTTCACCAAAGTGGGTAAGGCTCTCTCACTTGCATGCCCCAAACATCTATGCCACAAACTAGTAATCTCTTAATCTTTATCACTACCAGAAACAGTGGCCATTACTTCAATCACTGTACTACCATTATAGTAATACAAGTTATTTCTTCTTGTGCCTTTCATAACAATAAAAGGGCTTGAAATGACTTTTAAAACTCCATCTCGAATAATCACGACAAGGCTTTTAGACTCTAGGGCCCCCAAAGATATGAGATTCTTTTTCAACTTCAATACATATCGAACTTCTATCAGAACTCTAGTTAATCCATCATGATTCCTCAACTGAATAGAACCCATCCTAGTGATATAGCTAACATCTCCACTACCCATATAAACATATCCACTATCAACTTCTTCAAAATTGAAGAATGATTCTCAATGTGGACACATATGATAGGTACAACCCGAATCCAAAATCCATTCATCAAAACAATCAATAGTTTGATGACCAACTAATCAGAACTCATAATCACTAGAGGCACCCCCACACTCAATGACACAAGCATCATAAACAACCTTGCCCTTATCTTTCATTTTCAACTTAGGACAATCTTTCTTCCAATGCCCCTTCTCATGAAAAAAGGCACACTCATCGTTTCCTAGTCTACTCTTTGATCTCACATTTCCCCTTTTTCTTCCCATTTCTTATTTTAATCACATGCCTTCATCATAATTTCCACCTACCATCCTGGTGTTCTTTTTTATCTTTCTTCCGAATTTCATAATTCAACAACGTAGAACACACTTCTTCAAAAGACAGTTTATCCTTCCCATGGATAAGGGTAATACAAAGATGGTCCAGCTCATCAAGAAGATAACCAATCAATAACATAGCCTTACATTCATCTTTGAAGGTCTCGTCTAAGTTTGATAAATCGACAATTAATTTATTAAACTCATCAGTATAGGAACTAAGGCTCATATCTAATTTTAATTGGAGACGGAATAATCTCTTTAATAGGTACAACCGATTCTCATTGCTTTTCTTCATATATTTATTTTCCAACGCCTTCCACAAACTATAAACAGGCGTCTCTGTGACGCCCCAACTCAGGGGTCCGTTGACAACCCGTCAACCCGTGGAATACATGTAGCCATTGAGTGTCTCAATGCCACAAATGAGTATCTCTCCACCCGAGACTCAAACATGAGTAAAATGGACACGTTGGGTCCATACATCCATACTCACCAAAATATAATCAACTATATTACAATAGTTTCAAGAGTTAATTACACTCTTATACAAACATGTATAAATCAAAATGTTCCGTACATGTTTTACAAAAATATGTAATCAAAGCTACATGTCGGCTTTCTTCTCAAAAGCGGCCTCTAGTGAGCGTCGTCTTCCTGAATATTCCCTGTACCTGAAAGGGGGATCCCACGATGGGGTGAGTAATGCCCAGTAGTTGAATTTTCCTGCAATGGCACACCAAACATTCAAGTCCCTACTCAAATGTTTACATGTTATGGATGAGAATGTGACTCACCCTTTCCCACTTCTCGAGCCTCACGACCTCACGATGCCTAAACCAAGCCTGGAGAAACACTGCCAAAACAAAGGTTTTTGTTCCTAAAAGATAATACCAATTTTCTCCGATAAAATTCGTCGACAACTCCTCCGAGGTGAATCACTGATAATCTTCCAAAACAATTTTGGTCATCCTCTGGCATTTAACCATTGACAACTTTCAAGGCAATTTCAAAAAATCTTTCCCATGAAATTCATTTGACAACCATGTTTTTCTATGTCATGCACCCATACCTACTGTTCTAGGTTACCCCTAAGCATATGAAATGCAATATGCCATTTCACAATAATTCATGTTAATATATCACGATGCATATATTAACGAAATCATACACAAACAAATATGTTATTCATTCATAGTACACACCAAAATTAGCTCATGGGCTAACAAACAATCCAAGTACCATCTTGGAACTACTCTAAGGAATCACACAACAACACAACATGTTATTCAAATATAGAAATAACATATCAATATTACCAAGCAACACATACAAATTCACAAATAAGCTGGATCATCTAAAACCACTTAGGATTTTTACTGGCCCAAGTTCGCACCGACAGAATGTACTATCTTAATTTCCAAACATCCCTAACCATTAAAAATGTCTCTACCAAAGAATAAATCAAGTAGGAGGAACCCACTCTCTCGGTTTGTCGAAACTCAATACCTGCATTCACGTGTAGCTCTCAAAGGGGGATCAACTTTGCCTCTTGTCTCGTAGGAATTTGACGAATCGATCGCCAGAAAAATCTAGAGAGAAGTAAGAGCTTCTCACTCTAAAAACTCTCTCTCACTCTCCGGTTTGTCTTTCTCTCTCCTCCTCCCCCCTCTCTCCCAACCGGTTGGGAGAAGATAGAGGTCAAATGAGATGTCATCTCACTTGCCACATGTCCAATTATGATTGGCTCCTAGGATTACACTTATCCCCTTATCCATCTACCATGGATTTTCACGCACTCACATGTTGCCACATGTCTCTCATGGGTCCCATTTGAGCTCATGTTTGACTCATTCTGTACATGACACATGGCACCTCTTGAGTAACTCACAATGTACCAAGTGTCCCGCACAACTCCCGATGCCTCGAAAATCATGAAATTCCGATTGTCTCAAAATTCGACGTAGTAGCTAGATTTCACGAGACGATTCCAACGGTGAAGTCCGTTTCGTCATCCAAGATCTAGAAAAATTTTGGATTTTGACCAAAATTACCACTTTACCCTTTTTCAGAAAATTAGAATTTTCTAGGGTCTTAAAGTTTCTTGTAGAAATGTATACCTCTGCTCTTTAGCTAGACAAGAACGAAACAACCCACAAGTTTTTTATGTTGAGCCTTTCCCACTCACTCTCACTGGTATTATCTGGTCTTGTTTCTTTCAAAATCAAGTCCAAATCTAGTATATATAGTGCATCCTTCATATCACTCTGCCATAAGCCAAAATTATTTCGACCATCAAATTTTTCAACATCTACTATTGCATTTGTGATTGTCGTTTTTAACACAAATTCTTTCATCTTTCCACATAATTGTGTTTGCGAATACTAGGATTACTCCCAGAAAGATTGAATTGATCGACCACAAAGGACTACCTTATCTCGACGTAACAAAGTTCCCAAGAAATGGATTATCCAAATGGTGTCAAAATACAAACTTCCTTAAACAGAACTTCTACAGATATTCTAGACAATGGAGCTTTGAATAGACATTTCAACCTGGCCAACAAGACAAGAATAATTTTTGATGTGAAGATCAAAGACGTCGCAACCACAGAGCATACTTATAACTTCACTTGAAAATATTTCAACTATCAATAGTTCAAGAGCAAATTTCTTATGTGGAAGATCAGGCTACGCCGCAACCACATAGCATACTTAAAAAATAACCTAAGGCTCTGATACCAACTGTTGTGCTAATACACCAAATAATGCAACAAGTAGAATAACTAAAGGTAGAAAAAGAAAGAAAACACAAGAAATTTTAACGAGGTTCGGTATAAATATCTACGTCCTCGGGCGCCATCGAAAAACTTCCACTAATATAAGAGAATTACAAACTTTGAACCACAAATCAATTTCCTAAGAAATTGGGCCAAAAAGTAAATATCCAAGCAATTTGGGTAATACTACAAATACTCAAAGTAGAGAGGGGGAAAGATTAAAGATCCGACCGTGATACCCTTCCAGATTCCCGTGGTCCTTTTTCCGCTAGGTGAAGTCCCACTGTACAATCCCTAGGGAATATCCAATGGAACCCCACTTTAAGAAAGAAAATAGACACATGCATTAATATAATACCTCAAATACATATAAGGATCTACAACAGCTCAAATCCACAACCGACCTATTTTACTATAGGTCATAACCACAAACACACATAATAAAGACTCATGAGTTCAATACTAAGATCAGAGCATTCTAAGAGTGTTCATGAATTTAGTGCAATGAAATACATAAGTCCAATAAAATAAAGACTAATAGATAAGATAGAATACTGCAGCTGTCGCAGAAAGAGAGATGTAGAAGCTGGCGTGAGGTAGGTCTCTACGAACTGCCTGGACCTAGGAAACGGATTTAAAACAATAAAACATGAGATAATAAATCTCAGTGAGTGGCATAATTTATAAGGAGAGTAATGTTTTTTTGGCTTTCTGGAATTCCTTCTCTCAAGACCTCACGTCCACTCTTTTGCAAGGTTCCCCTTTTTAAACCCATTTCACAAAACCCAAACTTATACCAAATCAACAATATGAAATTCATGCTAAAAAATTTAACCGAAATTATTATTATGAAGATTTTAACTCAATTTATTCACAACATGTACTTGTATTATTATATATATATATATATATATATATATATATATATATATATATATATATATATATATATATATATATATGAGAGATGATGATTCATGTCGAAAAATAACACGTGAAATACAATAACCACAAAATATTGCAAATGGTTATAATACTCCCAAACCAACAACATCATACCATATACCCATCATAAACCATGGAATACCCCACCTCACGACCCTCAACCTCGAGAGGTGTCATGGTAATAATAATAATGATGAACCGTCGGTAAACCCGACCTCACGGCCGTGGAAATACTATATAACCGTTGGATGAAACCAACCTCACGAAATCGTGGCAAACTAATAAACCTTTGGGTAAACCCGACCTCACGGCCGTGGAAATAATATATCACCGTTGGATGAAACCAATCTCACGATACCGCGGGCAAACCCCGTAAACCTTTCGGTAAAACCCGACCACGGCCGTGAAATATAAGTGCTAATCGTTGGATGAAACCAACCTCACGACACCGTGGCAAACCCAATGTAAACCTTCAGGTAAACCCGACCTCACGGCCGTGGAAATAATATATAACCGTTGGATGAAACCAACCTCATGACACCATGGCAGACCCAGTACACTGTAATATAAATACTGAATCGAACCTCTGGTACTATTTGGCACATCAACTTATAACAACCAACACAGTATCCTTACTCACATATACCCTTCCAACGATACTGTATTATAATCATTTCACAAAATCTCAAAATCCATTCCTTAAATCAATAAATTTTCAAAGTGGTTTAAAACCTCGATCCATGTACCAAAATGTTTAAATACCACAAATTGATCCATGAACTCAATAAAATTTCCAAATATTTAAAATGTTGACAAAATTCACATGAAATGATAACTTGTTTATATAAAAAACAGAGTAATTATATTTATGCATAACCAACCATTCGGTTTCAATAATCTATATATAAAATAATTTACTCACTCATTTTATATCATAATAATACCCCCAAAACATTTTAAAGCATATAAACCATTTACAAACTACAAGATGCTCACCCCCCAGATCTCTCAAGTCGCTTTGAGGCTCGTAATATAATAAAATACCATTTGTGCTCCATTAACTAAAACTAAAGATATCATGGACGCCCCAAATGTCTTAGATAATCTTTAGAACTATGAAACTATCTAAATCGACTGACAGTCCAATTATACAAGCAGTGTCCTATGCACTTCAGATTCAAATTGGGGCTTTACCCGAGGTTAATTTCAAAATTGAACCTTCCAATAAATCATAAAAATATCCAATTTCAATTAACCATCTTCACTCTTGCCTAATTTGACCGCTTGGTGCCTAATTTCGCTCCAAGCATTTTCTGAATTACCCTAAATGACCCAAAATGGAAAACTAACTAAACGACGTCCAAAATTTACAAGCAAGCAAAATTTATATCAACTGAAAGTTTCAAGAGACCAAGAACACAAACAGCATTCTTTACCTATCCAAAAGTTGTTGTGGTGGCCGGAAAACTCGATCCAACCGTCGACCAAACTTGTTTTCGTCGTATCTTTCAAACGGTGAGGAATCTGAAGAAAAGGACCACGGGAATGAGTTAATAGGGTCCAAAAATGGAGGGAGGGAGGTATGGGTCAGCCTAGAGTGGCTCTGAAATAGAAAACTGGTGACCCACCGCATACCGTCACGCATCACTACCGATCCCGCCGTCCCAAGAATGGTTATCGTGAAATTTCATGGCGATGGTCGTATGGTGGTGGTGCTCCTCCCTGGCCAGCACGTGTAGCAAGGTGGTGGTCTGAACGCCCCACGGCCAAACCCGTTCGCCTTAAAACAGCTCTCAAAACAACCCAGCCGGTCCACAAGTTTTGGGAATTTCCAGGTTTCCGAGCTGAAAATGGGGTGTTTTGGGGCTAGGGTTCTATTTGGCACGCAAACTAGGTTTATATAGAGCCCGTGGTCGCTTTCGTGCAAAAACCCGATCGACTTGACACCGATAAATACGCTGCTTGAACTTAGTGGCCATAACTTTTTATCCGTAAGTCTGATTTTGACGTTCAACCCATCAATGAACTCATATCGACGAGGCCTCCACAGGTGGTGTCTTACCAACCCAAAAATTATTCATCCTTGAAAAAGTCAACTTGGACCCACATACTAATTGTTGGTCAAACTTAGTCAAACTTGGTCAAACGTGTTAAAAACTTGTATTATTTGGTACGGGTCGTTACAAAAAGGTGTAAATATTACAAAGAGGGAAAAACCCTTTTATAGGCTAGGAGGTAAGAGCAAACCCATTTTTTAACTAATGTGGGATTTGCATATGAGACAAAATAACACAAGAAAACCTAAGTGTCCAAAGAAGTTTGGTTCCTAATTTTGAAAACAGTTTTATGTTCTCAAAAACAAGGAGATTAAGGAAAACATAGGGAACACGTTCCGTTTTTTTTTTTTTTAAAAAACATAAAGAACTAATAAAAATTAAACTCAGATAATAAGAACAATTTTCAGTGAACAAGAACATTTTATAGAGAACAACATTTTAGTGTTCTCTATGTTTTCAAAAACTATTCTCAAGAATAGTTTTCAAAAGCAGGAACCAAACATGCCTGAAATGTATTATTTTACCCAATTTCCTAATTATCAAATAAATTAGAATGGTAAAAATGAACTTTAAAGAAGTAGCAAAAGGAAAAGGAAAGCTTGTAAAACACATAAGAATTCAATTAAATAAAGGAACAAAATAAATTCAACCTTTTCTAAACCTCCAAGCTCTCTAGATGCTATAGTAGGCAGCCACAAAATTTTCCAATTGAGTTCACATACTTAAACTGAAGCTTGATGATTCAAAACATGAGAATTAAGGTGAACATTCTTAGTACCTGTTGTCAAGGATTTCATCACCATGGTCTGCAAAAAAATCCAAGGGAGCCATTCAAGAGATCACTAGAAATAAAGATAAATAAACAAGATTTTTTTCCCCAATACAACTAATTCAATAAAAGCAAATGAATTATTGCAAAAGCCACATTTCTCACAAACCACGAGTACTAAATTACTAATATTCATACCTAAACTGAATTACCATCTTAGGACTCTTACACCTAAAGAAAAAATTGAAAAAAGAAAGCAACCAATAAAAGAAAGTAGTCTCTTGATTTTAGTCCATAAGAAAAAGTTGGGTTTAGATGTGGTTTGAAGCTTTGTTAGTGGTCAGAGAATCAATTGAGAAGCGAATTTCCTCACTGGAAATATTCCTAATGTGGATGAGTTGGCTGATGAACTGGTTGCAAGGTGGGTAATCTTCCTTCCACCTACTTGGGCTTGCCCTTAGGAGCTAACTACAAATCAATGACTGTATGGTATGGAGTGGAGGAAAGATTCAGAAAAAGATTGGCAATTTGGAAGCGTTAATATATCTCAAAAGGATGGAAAGCTACTCTCATCAAGAGCATGTTATCTAGCTTGCCAATTTATTTTATGTCTATTTTTCAAGTTCCAAGACTAGTCAGGCTGAGATTAGAACAAATGCAGCGATATTTCTTATGGGGAGGAGGCTGTTTAGAGAAAAAAAAAACTCACCTAGTGCGTTGGGCAACAATGCACTTAAACAAGTAGGATGGAGATCGGGAGGAAGGATTCAAGGCCTTTGAATAAGGCGCTTCTTTCCAAGTGGTTATGGCACTTTGTGATAGAAAGGGAGGTATTATGGAATGATGTGATAAGAGCTAAGTATGGGGAGCAAAAGAACGAGGTGCGGGTTGTTGAAACGAAGTGGGACAAAGTTATGGTGTGGGGTGTGGAAGGCAATTAGGAGAGGGTGGCCTTAATGATAAGGTGTCTTTTGTGGTGGGAAATGGACGAAGAGTGAGATTTTGGAAGACACGTGGTGTGGGCAAGAACCTTTATGTTGTTACTTCCCCTCATTGTTTGTTATAGCAGCTTCAAAAGATGCTTGGGTGAGTGAGCTGTGGTGTGGGCCTGAGTATGGAGAAGGGTGGAACCCCCTTTTCAATAGACTTCTTAATGATTGGGAAGTGGAAAGATTGATTTCTCTTATTGGTAAGGTAATAGTGGCTTCGATGTGGGATGGAAGATGTGTTGATCTCGAAAGAGAATAGAAACGTTTTTTTTAGTTAAGTCTATGGCAAGGCTTTAAGGCCTAGATGCCCTGTCGCTCCTCGGGAGATATGGTTTGGAAGTCTTGTGTGTAGCCAAAGATTTTCTTTTTTACATGGGAGGCCATATAGGGAAAGATATTAACTAATGGCCAGCTTCAAAAAAGGGGTATCTCCCTTACAAATAGATGCTACCTTTGTTTTGAGGATGAAGAGATTGTGGAGCATCTCTTGCTTCATTGTGTAAAGATGAGGGTGTTATGAAATCTATTTTTCTCTATGTTTGGAGTTGTGTGGGTAAACACGAAGACTATTAGGGTTACTCTCTTGAGTTGGAGGGGGTCTCCTTAGGCAAAAAAATATGAAGAAGGTGTGGCGTGCAAGACCTTTTTGCTTGTTTTGGATAGTTTGGAAGGCTAGGAATAGGATTGTCTTCAATGATGAGTTTTTGTCTCTACAAAGGGAGAAGACCTCTCTTGTTTTCCTTCTTTGAACATAAGCTAAAAAATTTGTACAAGATGGCCCTTCATTTATTGATTGAGTAGGTTGTAAATGAGTAGGACTCCTTTTTGTACAACTTAAACTGGTTTTGTGTATTTGGGAGAAGGTTTGCCTTTCTTTTTGTAACTTCTAAGAATCGTTTTTAGCGCCCTCCTAATACAATCTCTTTTATTTATCAAATATGTATATATATATATATATATATATATATATATATATATATATATATATATATATATATAACAGTTCTCACAAGTTCTTCTCAAATACATATCCAATTCATACAAAAAGATTCATGGAATGTATTTCTACTAGATCAAATAAACCTCATGCTAACCAAATGTGGATCAAACGAAACTTGGTCGCTTTATCTTGCTTCCATTACTGAGATCGTTACATTATTCATAGAGCAATTTTCTAATAAGCCCAACTCAGGCAGACTCCTCCCAATGTAAAATGCAGGTTGTATTGAGCTAAGTTAATTGTGAAATTTCCTTTATGAACATGGAAACAACATTAGACATGGTGGGTCTTTTAGCATGATCTTGTAGAACACATAGGAATCGTCCCACATGAATGCATCTTAACACATCATTGGGACACCAACTACCTAGTGTTCGATCGACTAGCTCTAAAACTCTGCCTTTTTTCCAAAGCTCCCAAGCTTGAAACAAGCCAAATATATAATTTAAGTATTTATTAAACTAAATTATGTACAAATCAATTAATCTTGTTCTTAAAGCAGAACAAAAAACTTAGATTATAGGAACTTACAAATCCTATAAGGTTTAGGCATTCATGGTGATGATAGTTCTTTTCGCCGCTCACAATCTCTAGCAGCAACGCTCCATAGCTAAATACATATGATTTTGTTGAGAAGATGCCCTCCATGACACACTCTGGTACAATATAACCATTGTAATTGCAATTGAAGAAACTTTTAAAAGTAGTAGTTTAAGAAACTTCTTTAATGTTTCCAAGCAAAGACATTATTGTTTAACTTACTATGTTCCCACGATCTTGCTTGTAGTTGCCTCAAAGTTGTTCCTCCCAAATATTCTAGCTGGACCAAAATCCGATATTTTCGGATTCAGGTCATCATCAAGTAAAATATTGCTTGATTTTAATTCACGATGGACTACTGTGAATCTAGAATACTTGTGTAGATAGAATAGACCTTGAGCAACTCCTTCAATTACATTAATAATAACGATAATAATAATAAAACAAAGGGTAAAATTAATAATTACCTCTACAAAGCATTTAATAGATTTAGAATGCATTACTTTCCTATTGTTATCATTAGGTTGCCTATTGGTTTCATTCAACATCGATTATTCATATTGGAATGAACTATATAGAATCATGATCATCCCAATATAACCTTTAATCAAAATAATGTAAATATAACAATATATACCTTTTTTCCGACTCCACTCATGCCATTGCACTTCCCACTTGTAAGCAAATCTAAAAAGATTAAAAAGGAAAAACAAACAATCACTAAATAATCCTATTAATAATAAGAAGGGATTTAGAAATAAAAGATCACTTGAACCCTATTTGCCCATGAAATTTAAGAATAGTTTGTTGTTTTAAAAAAGAGTTCAAAAAATCTACGACCATAGTTGATTATTGCTATCTAAAGGCAAATTTTTTCCTCATAAAATGACTGAATTACTAATATAATCAATAACCAAAGCCAATCCTAAATGATTTCAATTGGCTTATGTATACACACAAAAAAAAAATTTCTAATCTTATCAGTAGACTCATACATACCAAGTAAAGAAAGACTTAATAGGGTAAATTCACTAACGAGTAGAGTAATATAAAAAAAAAAGATAATGATAATTTGAAACTCAAAATACCAACCAAATTAATTCTAAAGAAAATTACGGACAAAAACTGGTCCAAAATACTTTCTTTTTTTCATTTATATGCAATGATATCAATGACTTTCTTTTTTCATGAAATACTTTCTTTTTTTCATTTATATGAAATAACAAGAGTATTGTGAAATGCATGATTTGATTATCAATGACTTATTGCATATGGAAGTGTATATTTGGTTTGATCAATAAACCATAAATGATTGTATATGAAATAAGTATATGTATCAGACGACATCGATCATCCAAAAGATCAAAGTTTGTTTAGTAAAACTGCATGATTTGATTTAAACTGAAACCAAGAATGGAATTGTATAGAACCGCTAAGCATGAAAATGCTTAGCGTGTAGTTTTATCTATGCGCAGGTACTGATTGAACATGAGCGAAAAGCAAGATCGAGGAGCGTCAAGTCATAAAGAAAGAATTGCGGAGTATGTTCCGACATATGCATTCACCCCATATCTCTTTTGAACATTGATATTTTGTAAAAACAATTTCAACTTTGAATATCTATTTTGTAAATCATTTAAAAATGTTTGATATGCCTTTATAGTAATCGTATTTCTTTGCATGAATGAAATGAAAATGGGCTTACTCTCTTTAAAAACGCCTACATATTTGTAAACGATTTACGCTAATCAAGATAACGCTACGATGTGTTTTTGAATAATGATTTAGATAAGGTGATTGAGTGACATTAAAGCAACCCAGACTCCGTTCGGACCCGCCAAACGGGTCGGGCCAGGAAAAGGGTGCTACATGAATGACTGCAATTACCTATTGATCAGTGGAGCTAGAACCAGAAAAGAAGTTTCCACAAGTTGAAGAACGCTAACAAGAAGTCTTTTTATGGCAATTTGTGATCAACAATAATTCAATAAATCCTAATCTTCCATTTGATTACCAAGAAAATCCAGGAAAAATAAATTAAATCAAGACCTTCTATTCATCACTCAGGTATTAAGTTTTAATGCTCCGTTTTTAAATGCTGTATTTGATTAAAAATTTTACACTTAACCAATTGCACAAAACAGGGGAAATGAAGGGAAAGACGAAACTGGTGGTGGTAGAAGGAGGCTCAACCTGAACACAGCTTCTGAACCCAGAACAGGTATATATATGTATATATCTACCACCAAACTGATTATTATCCATCATCTCAAGGAAAATGATTTTCTTATGTTTCGTTTTACCGTGGAAAATATAAAAGAAAATCATAAAAATGAGTTTTAATAAGTATATATAATTAATTTATTATATTTAAACCCATTTCTTTATTTTCCTTTAAATTTTCTTTCCTTTTAGGCTTTTACTTTTCCTCTCAATTTTTTTTCCTTAATACTTTTTGCATTCCAAACAAGGCCTTAATCTCCATAATAATAACAGAAGCTGCATTGTTATTTTTGCAGGAAGAGTGGTTGAAGACTGATGCAACAAGGCTGTTGGCATGCATCTGTTTAATTTGGTACTGTTTCTCGTGTGGGAGATGTGATCTTTGCATGTGGGTGAAGATTTTATCTTTAGTTTGATTTAATGCCCTAAGACTGATGTGTTTTGCCTCTGAAATCTGTATTTTTATATTTAAGGTGTGTGCTTTCAACTGGATGTGTTTCTCAAAACTTACGAATATGCAGTTTCAGTTCATGTATCAGAAATTAACATTTTAACGTCTATTTCTCATTTGCAATAATAATAATTAACATTTCCCAAATTTGCATCAAATTTTTGAATGTCAATGGATGTTTTAATGTCTTTAAGTAGCGTCTTCAATTTCATTTGAATTTATCTTGTCAATAAAAGTATAACCAATATTTAGTTAAGTTTATTTTTTTTTCTATGCACTGTGGTTGTATAATTTATTATTGATTTATATACAAATTTTGCAACTTGGCAATGGTAGTACATAAATATAAATTTACAAAGAATATTCTCTATTCATATTGCATGATAAATTTTTATATTAAAGAATGCATAGAATTGCCTTAAGGCCTAGCTCAAGTGATAAAAGAGTGGAATGGGAAACATGATATTCTAGGTTCAAATCCTTATAAAAACAAAGGCAATGAAATTTAACGTAGATGTTGAAAAGGAAAGTGGATCGCATCTATAGAAAGCAAATGGAATTTGATAGAAGTGGTGTAGGAAACAGTCCCAGATACATGAGATAACCTCAAGAGTATTTTTGACATATATGCCAATCCCACATCCCACATCCCACATCGGTTGTGGAGTTGGTTTGCTTGTAACTCAAAGCCTATAAAATGGGCTTCTCCTTATGTAATATTTTCACCTCTTCTCATACAATTAAGGGTATTTGTGATATTGACCATTTGTTTTTATATTTATTTTGGTTCAATTTCTTAGAAATTGATTTGTGGTCTTAAGTTTGTAATTCTTTTGATTAAAGGAAGTTCCGGCGCCCGAAGACGTAGGTATTTATATTGAACCCTCGTTAAATTTGGTGTGCTCTCTTTCTTCTCACATTAGTTATTTTACTTGTTACATTATTTGGTGCATTTGCACAACAAGTGGTATCAAAGCTTTAAGTTCTTTTATAAGTATGCTCTATGGTTGCAGTGTAGCCCGATCTTCCACATAAGAAATTTGCTCTTGAACTATTGATAGTTGAAATTTGTTCAAGCGAAGTTATAAGTATGCTTTGTGGTTGTGGCGTAGCCCGATCTTCCACATCAGAAATTTGTTCTTGAACTACTGACAATTGAAATTCGTTCAAGAGAAGCTCCATTGTCTAGAATATCTATGGAAGTTCTATCTGAGAAGCTCCATTATCTAGAATATTTATGGAAGTTCTATCTCGAGAGTCTTAATATCTGGAATATCTATGGAAGTTTTGTCTAAGGAGATTGGTATTTGACATCATTTGACCAATCCACTTTCCTAGAACTTTTGTTCTCGTCAAGGAGACTGTATAAGGGGCTCGTGATCAATTCAATCTTTTCTGGGAATTATCCTAGTATTCGCATTACCGCTATATGGAAAGACACAAAATCTAGGTAAAAACAACGACCACTAATGCAACAAAGAGATGTTGAAATTTACAGCTTCAAATAATCGACTTGGGTAGAATGATATGAAGGATGCACTGTACATGCTAGATTTGGATCGAGCTTTGAAAGAAACAAAACCAGATGATACTAGCGAGAGTGAGTAGAAAATGCTCAACAAAAAACTTCAGGGGTTGATCCGTTTGTCTCAAGCAAGAGCATAGGTACATTTCTAAAAGAGACGTATGTCTATAGCTCAGGAAGGCGCTAGGAAAAAAAGAAGAAAAGCAATGAACTGCTAAATGGCTGAAGAGATTATTTCGCTCGGGCTAAAATTAGGGTATGAGCCTGGGTTCCTATATTGATGAGTTTAATAAATTAATTGTCGATTTATTAAACTTAGATGAGACCTTCAAAGATAAACGTAAGGCTATGTTGTTATTGATCGTTCTCTCTTGATGAGTTGGATCATCTTTGCATACTCTTATTCATGGGAAAGAAAAAATTGTCTTTCAAGAAGTTTGTTCGCTCTTGTCGAGTTATGAAATTCAAGAAAATCAAAGAGAACATCCGATGAGTCAAGAAAAGCATTAACAATGAGAGTTCGTAGTCAAAAATAAGAAATGGGAAAACAAGGGGAAAGGTCACACAAAGGGTAGACTAGGAAAAGATGAGTGTTCATTTTGTCATGAGGAGAGGCATTGGAAGAAAGATTGTCCTAAGTTGAAAAAGAAAGATAAGGGCAAGTCTATATATGATGCGTGTGTCATTAAGCAAGTGACTCTAGCTGGATTCCGGAGTTCGTTTAGTCAGGTCATCAAACTATTACGGTTTTTTATGAATGATTTGATTGGATTCGGTTGTACTCTAACATATGTCCACATAAGGAATGGTTCTTCAAGTTTGAAGAAGTTGATGGTGGAGTTGTTTATATAGGTAGTGGTGATGCTACCTATATCACCTGGACGGGTTCAATCCGTCGAGAATCATGATGATCAATTAGAGCTGACATATGTTCAAGATGTATCGGTCAAAAAAGAATCTCATCTCTTCAGCTCTAGAGTTTGGGTTTCATCGTGATTATCTATAGAGTCTAAATGTCATTTCAAGCTTCTTTACTATGAAAGGCACATGAAGAAATAACTTGTATTACTATAATGGTAGTACAATGGTCGAGAAGGGCCACGATTTCTAGTAAAGGGTGAAGATTCGCAGACATTAGTTTGTGGCACGTATGTTCAAAGCCTACGCTGAAGTACGAGCAAGCATGATCCTGGTAAAGGACATTGGCAAACAGTGAAATGGGTTCTACAAGATGGTTGAAACCGTAGATGTCGCTTAGTCTTTCGAGCGAGATGATATGGATCTAGATAAGTATCGCTTTGTTTCGATGAAGATCGTTTGCGGACGGATAAACGATACGACAACCGGTTATGTGTTTATTCTTTCAGAGCACTAAAGAAGTTGGAAGTCTACGGCATATTGATGTTCGCCATCGCCAGCGAAAAGATTATTAGGGTGAATGACGAATCTTATTTAAGATGAATGCCGAGAATTGCTAGACATGATCATACATTACAACGATCAAGTTCAATCATTGTTCGACTCGACCAACACTGCGAAAGTTTGATTGCACAGCTCAACACATTTGGAGGCGATGCGCCTTTGTGTCAGTTATAGGTTTCGAGATGGAATCAAGATATTTGTCAAAGGAGATTTGGTTATATTTTTGACATATATGCAATCCCACATCCCACATCGGTTGTGGAGTGGGTTTACTTGTTTCTTAAAGCCTATAAAAGGGGCTTCTCCTTATGAAATATTTGCACCTCTACCATACACTAAGGATATTTATAAGATCGCCCAACTGCTGCATTTACTTTTTAGCTCAAGTTCTGTGATATTTACTTGAGGCCATAAGTTTGTAATTATCTTTTTGATTCAAAGGAAGTTGTTCATCAAGGTCGAGGACATAGGTATTTATACCGAACCTGTTAAATTTAAGGCTCTCTTCTTCTCTCGCCTTTAGTTATTATACTTGTTGCATTATTTGGTAAAGCAAGTAGTATAACAAACTCTCAAATGTCAGATTGTTTGTTGTTTTGGTATGTTTGTAATTTATGTAAACTCCGAATGCTGTAAATGGGAGTTCATGTCGCTTCCTGCTGCATCACTTTGCAAGTGTTGTTAATTTCATGCATATCATGTCCTTGCTAGTTTGTTCCTACTTTGATAGAAGAGTTTCACAGCAGAGGTACCTGTATTTTAGTCTTTAGTATCAAAAGCTAGGCATGGAGTTTCTAGATCATGAAGAAAAAGAAAATGATGTGGGTATTAATTGCTAATGAAAAAAAAAAAGACCATCCTCTTGTATTAGGTAACAGAAAGTTGTGGGAAGCTAGAACAACATATCACTCTAAAACTCGAGGAAAGTTCAAACAGCTGGATCACAATATCCTCTCATGATGCTCAATAATTTCTGAACAACTTTTCCACATATGGTAGTAGTAGAGCTTGATTTTCCCAAGCATGGTGAGAGAGGACGATCCTAGCTTACTCGTATAGTTGCTAAGTCACATATCTTAGGTGGCGTTTGTTTTTTTGTTTTTTGCTTAAAGCTAAATTGTTTTGAACATTCAACTTGTTTGTTTTTTAATTGTTTTATGAATTATTATTAAAAATTTTAAAATTTTTGTTGAATAGAAAATGCCAAAATATTTTATTTTTTGGTTTTTTCTTAATGTTTTTCTATTAAAAAAACTAGATATTATAATATAAGAAAATCATATTTATGATCCAATTGAAACTCAGAACTGCTTTTATGCTAATTAAACAAAAGTATATATTTATTTTATATTTAAAAAAATTTATTGTTTCAAAATTTAGATAAAAGAAAAAATTGATAGAAAACAAATACTAAATTCTCTAATCCTATTAAGCACTATTCAAAACAAAAGTTCTATTTCTCAGACAAGAAACAAACAATCACCACCTAGTCTTTATGAAATTGCATAATCAAATATAATGACTTTAGTTTCGTTCTATCTAAAGGGGGAAGCATAAATTTGGTTTCCAAAGATATATTGGATAAGAGTTTATTTCAAAAGATCCATTTCTACTTTGAGGAATTTTGTTTATTATTTAATATTTTTCATTGTGAAACCAAATATGGGAAAATCATTTTCTTAGTATTTTTTTTTCTTTTCCTAGTACTCTTTGAGTTTGGAACGCAGCCTAAGCAAATTTATTTTCCAGGAAAATGACTGACCCGATCGATGCTGTGGCCACCTGAGCTTTGTATGCTCCGGGGATCCACCTCTATCCCCAAACATCTTCTAAGTCAATACTTCATTCATCTCTGGCCTTCATTCTGTGGATGGTACACATGTTAAGGCTATTTCGTTACTTTCCATGCAGAATTAGTGTTGAAATCTCTCCTTGTAACCTTGGATCAACAATGCTCCCAATATTCCCTCTTTCGACCATATACCAAACCCAACTAGCTATATGAACTTTCCCGGGGTTCTGTATTGCTGGCCGGCCGGTGATCAGCTCCAACAAAACAATCCCAAAGCTGTAAACATTGCTCTTTCTATTCAAATTTCCTGTCACCAGGTATATCTGCGTAGGAAGTAATATTCCATTCAATAAGGCAGCAATTATCTAAAAATTGTAAGCAATGTTAATGTTAACACCTACTCAGGATCCAGATATGAATATGTGTCCACCGTGGCAGTTGACGAGAAAGAATCGGTTTAAAGATCTCCGGATATTCCAAAATCAGCTATCTTCACTTCCAGCTTTTGATTGAATAGAATGTTGGAAGATTTCATGTCTCTGTGGACTATTGGTGGCTTGCAACCATTGTGTAGATAGTCCAGTCCTATGCCTGAAAGAAAAGAATCACAAAATAAATATATGCATGTGTAATATTTCACATCAGTTAGGAGAAGAAATTGCGAGATGTGAGCAGTCACTAAGATAATACTTAAATGGTTTTGAATTATACAAGGACAAAGATATTTTTTCTAGAAGGGGTAAGAGAAGTTATATGTGTATGTTCTTTTTTTTGTACCAATGGATTTTAAAACTGTGAATCCTATAATGAACAGTATCTGTATGATTGAGAGGGGGGTCATTATAATTGTGTATGCATGTTTTAAAGCTGTGACGGTTCATTCAGGCTCAAAACAGGTAATGTTACACCATTGGAATGCTAATTATAATATAGACTATCAGATTGCTGACCTTCTGCTATGTCTATTGCTATTTGAAGTCTCTGTTGCCAATTCAGAACACCTGCTTTCCCTGGCAATGTACAACATTGAAGTCCAATAGTATTTCCATAGACAGTTATATACCTACCTGTGATCAAGAATGGTTAACATAATGTGATAAATTTATTTTGCAAGTTTCCATTGGGCATGTATTCATAATGAGCTGCAGTTAGTGCCATCCTGCAGTACCTAAATTAAGAACTACATTTCTATGATGAACTCTCATCAAGTAGTTCGGGACTGAAATTCAAAAAAATTTAGTATCCTGTATTATGGATATCATAATGCTAGATCAATGTGGTTGGATGGCTATGTCTAACCTCAACTCCATGTATTGATGATTGTGAACGAACCTTGACGGCAACTTGGGTACCATTTTCCAGAGTGCCTAGATAAACTTTTCCAAATCTTCCTGTACCAATACAGCTACTAAATTTGTCGGTGATAATCTCCACCTTGGAGAAAGTGAATTCAGAATTCCCTAACTTCGATGACCCCTCTTTGGGGAATTCAGCAAACTTCTCCTTGGTTGTGGCTAAGGAAATCACAATACAAGTGCAGCAACAACATGTTAAATCACTTAAAAGAAAATATCAAAAATGAAATAAAAGAAATGAGTTCTTTCTTTTTTCCTTCACTTCCCCTGTTTTGTGCCTCTGTGCTCTTCTATTAGTTGATGAAATGTAATAGTTTCAATCACATAAAGAATTTAAGGGGGAAAATACACCAAAGCTGAATACCTGAGGGCTGGATTGGGTCAGCCAAGTATTATGGGGAAAAATAATTCCACCGCATCATATCTCCTTCAATTTTCTTTTAGGCTCTTTAAGGCACTACTTGAATCGAATGGGAGCCTTCGCAGCCTTGGGCAATTGATCGCAGATATTGCTTCCAATGAAGGGAAGAGTAGGACCCCCTGACAGATGCTCTCCAGCATTGGCATGGCACCTACTACTAGAGATGTGAGTGTTGCGAATATACTGCTGACATTCTGTGCACTTGAAGTTGCACATTCACTGCTAATCACTTCTCTCATGGATTCACAGAATTGAACATTTAGCGACTTGAGGTGGGCAGCATAAATAAGCCATGTCAAGTTCAACAGTCTTGGACAACTCCAAATCTTTACATTGTGAAGCCTATTGAAGTGCTGGTTGTTTCTCACTATCAATCCAGGATTTGGGGTATCATGTAATGATCCAAATCCGCCCCTGGGACGGCATTACATACTAACCACCATTTACCCTATGAAAGCACTAATAAAATCCATAACAACCGGGGTACTTAATTTGATTAATTCAGGCGTAGTCTCCTTTGTTCAGGCCTCTACCAACACATAACCTCCTCAGCAATTTAATACATCAACCACCTCAGTCTACTTATCCATAAAATATTACAACGATTATCTCAAAAGATTTATTCAATCGTATAGTAATACCCACGATAACCTTCCAAAAGAATAAGCCAAGTCATGGCCACAATACCATCTTTTGTACATCTTCAAAACTGGATATTCGATCCAGAAAATTACAAAAAAAATCATAACATAGGCCAAAATCTGGCCTTCTTCACTACCTTGGCCTCAGCTGAGTTCCTTCACCTCTGACCTCGAATCGAACTTTCTGCTGTGGCCTCCCAATGCACGTGTCCTCGCCTCCTACCACCTCCTCAAAGGTAAAATCTGAAAAAGGGATGTAAGTAGGGGGGTGAGCATAAAGCTCTGTAGAAAAATCCTCCCAAACTCCAAGGTTTAATAAAGTATGAAACAAATGGTCTCATTTTTTTATAACATATCATAGGTATACAATTTTGCAGAAAACCATGACATTGCAAATAGATCTCAAGTTTATATAAAAAACGTCTACAAAAATTCTCAACATCGTGTGAAATGTAATTATTACCGTTTCACCAAATACCATTTCCAACTGCTATTATTTTTTTTTTCGCAAGTGGCATACTAAACAAGTAACCTCCACCCTATCAAGCAAGAGTTTTGTTTCTCAAACATCCTTACCGTAAACCTCAGCATAGGCTGAGCATCCTTACAAGGAACCTCATTCATCATAGTAGTTTTCAAGCATCCTTACAAGGAACCTCTCATTCAAAGATAGTAAGGTTTCTCAAGCATCCTTACAAGGAACCTCTTGAGCATAGGTTGAACATCCTTACAAGGAACCTCTCATTCATCATAATAGTGTTTCTCAAGCATCCTTACAAGGAACCTCTTAAGCATAGGTTGAGCATCCTTACAAGGAACCTCTCATCTCCTTTTTATTTCCAATCACTATATCATAAATTTATCCTACCAACAATCAATCTCATAACAAGTCACCATACCAGAATCACCCATATTATATGAGAATCCCCATAATATATAAGAACCTGCTGCATATAAGAATCCCCATAACATATACAACTCATACTATATTAGAATCCCCCGTACTCTATAAGAATCCCCCATGTTATATAAAAAAAATCCCCTATACTATATTAGAATCCCCCATACTATATAAGAATCTCCCATATTATATAAGAATCCCTATAAAGAAATCATTCCCGAATGAGTCGAAATCGAAGTAATTTTTTTTTTCTTTTTAAACGGAAACATGTCCGAGTAAGTCGGAACCTGGCAGGGATCACTATAGTAGAATCCCCCATACTATATAAAAATCCCCCATGTTACGTAAAAATCTCTCATACTATATAATAATCTCCCCATACTATATTAGAATCCACCACCATATATTTTGATCCCCACAATATACTTGACTCCCCCACAATATAGTTGAATCCCCCACTGGATTCCTCAATCACCTTCGATCCCCACAATATGCTTGACTCCCCCACAATATAATTGAATCCCCCACTGGATTCCTCAATCACCATACCAGAAAATTTATTTTACCAACCATCAATCTCACAACCAATCATTCCATATATCTCAAATTTACTGGAAAAACTTCTAAGAATTCACAAACAATCATAAAACAATCCAAGAAATAGTTAGAAAATACAAGAGATCATACCCACGTTATTTCACTACTCACACAAATCTCAAGGAGTTAGAAATCATCAACTCTAAATAGTTAATATTTAAGAATACCCTCATTCCCACGCATAAGAGAGAGAATGGTTTCGTAACACCTAGAAATATATAGCATTTATAGCCCCAAACGCATATATGTACAGCTACCTCTAGCCTCAACATGACTTTAAAACCCCTACCTAAATCCTGGTTTGTATGGGGATTCAGCCATCCCGACCTCGCCTCCTTTCCTCTCTCTAACGGCCTTAGGTTCCAAAGGGTGTGGGTGGAGAGTGAATTCACGTAAAAAATGAGAGAAATGGAGTGAAAAGGGTTTTGAAACCTAGCAGCCCCAATTTTAATTGCTCATCAAGCATTTTTGGTTTTTCTTCAAAATTACAGTTTTGCCACTACACTCTTAAATTCATTTCATAGGGACTACTCTAAGGTTTTTCGACGCTTCTGATTCATTTTAATGCTATTTTAACCTAAAAATCTTTTATTTAAGGATTTATGTAACCATTTTTATATTTATCATTCTTATACTTGGATTTAAGAGGTAAAACTAATTGGACAATTATTGATATTTACACATGTGGGGGTTTACATATCATGAGATTGTTCAAATCCCCTACTTTTCTCTTTTTCAATGTTAATTTTAGTTTCTTTCAATTCAAGACAATTGAATATCACAAGAGTCTCCAAGGAGTTAAGAAACATTGATGATAGCTCAAGCAATGATAAATCTCTGCAGTCATGTAGACTTAGTCTTCTTATGCACCTTTGTAACTTGTAGAGTAAGCCACACTTATCGAGAGATTCAACACTGCATGAGAGAGATAACTCATCCGTGAGGCTCTATGGAATCCAATTCCTCCAACAAGTATTGACGATGTGCAGATAAACCATTTCCGTCATACATGCTAAACAATTGCAATGATGCAAGACTTGATATCACATGTGGAGGAATTACAAGTGGAGGCATACCATCAAGAGGCACCGCAGTTTTTTCAACTTCATAATCCCAATTCCAAGAAATTCTTTTATATTTGTCATCGAAGATTAATGTATTCCAAGTTCATCAATCATCAATCCCCATCGTGTAACTCACAAACAATGAGTGGTCGACAACCTAGAACTCTATTAGAAACATGAATCGAAGAACCCTCTTGAAATGACTTCACTGAATACATTCCTCACAAAGAGAGTCCGGAGATTAAAGCAATGGTGCTTTCGAGTTTCGATATCCTGACCCCACAATGATATCCTTTCTGCCTCCTTCCAACTGTTAACTCTCCCAGCATCAACAAACCGAAGAGATTCACATACCAAAGTTTTGTTCATCCTGTCTCCACATTCTTGAGCTAGCCATATGGCCATGTCACGGATCACATCGTGCATCTTGATACATTCCTTAAATCCATCACCCGCCTCTAACAAGCATGCATTCTTCAGTTCTTCATGATTGTGTCCTCTTCTGTGTGCTTCATATATGTCCTTACCATCAAAAACCCTTCCCCAATCCAATGTTCTATAAGCTCATCATTTCTCATTTCATATTCCTTTGGGAAAACAGAACAGTATATGAAACAAGATTTGGTGATATCGTCTCTTAAGCCATCATAACTCAATTTCAAAACATGAAATAACTCATCCTCCATACCTGAAATTTCCAGTGGGAAAGCCTCCAGTACTTGGATTGATCCCACTCTTGGGGGGAGTTCTTATCAGCCATTGCTCTTCCAACAAAAACAAGGGCAAGTGGCAAGCCTTGCACTGCTCTCGCCATCTTTTCGTATGCCATTGGTATGTCAAAGTTGAGAATTTAGAGTGTTCTTCCCACTTTCTTTAGAAACAAAGCCAAGGCTTGTTCCCGTGCCAAACACTCAACGCAAAACTTTTCAACCTTATTTCCAAGGCATATTTTCTCGAAATCGAGTAAAGGATTATTACTGGGATCCGCGTGACCCGGGTGCCAGGCGGAACCCTATTTCGAGAGATCAAATCGCTGCCACACATCATCCAAAAGTATCACAAACCTTTGTTTCTCATGATGTTGAATATTTCGTTCTTTCATCCTCTCGCTCTATTCTCGCCACATGCTCTCCTGATCTCGTAACAGTTAGTAAATCCAAGCCACCCCAATACATTTCTTGGCCGGCAAAACTGTTAGGCTAATCTGGCCAATTTCTATTTTGGTTAGTTTTCAACCAATGCCAAAACAAGCTAAAACCTTAAAAAATGCTACAAAAATTAATTTTACAAATTCATCATTCTTCAAATAAAAATAAATAATATACAAATATATAATAATAATTAATATATAAAGCTTTCGGATAAAAAAAAAATTAAATCCTATGAGAGATATGCAAGTTTGTACACATATATACGCTGGGTGATATTTGTTCAGACAATTTGTGTTATCACCTTGTACCACTATAACAAACCCCTATTTTTCTTTATTAAAGACTAACATATGCATGTTTCAAATTTTTTTTTTACGGAAATAAGGAAAAAAATGAATATATATGTTATTTTCTCTTCATCATATATGATATTTCCCAGTTTCATATTATCATTTTATCTTTTATGTTTTTATATTTTAAATTTTTATAAACCTAAATTTTTAAAGATGTCCCATGACTAGTAACTACTCTAAGTAACAATATTTTATTACTTATTCAAAAAAAAATTTGCTACTTTTAGCTACTAATGTTGTTCATTTTTATCTTTTCAATTTCAAATATTACTTTTAAAATTAAATACTAAAATAAATCTACTATTTTTGTTGAAAATTTTAGGTTTTTATAAAAAAGAAAGTAAAATGTAATTTAGTTTATAAAAATTTAAAAATACAAAATTATAAAACATACCTTTTATATATATATATAATTGTTTTGTTATATTTATTAAGTATTTATTTACTATAGGTGACTATATATTAAAGTTAATTTACTTTATTCTATTTATTACAAAAAACAAAGTTTAATCAAATGAAAAAAATAAAAAATTTTAAAATAACAAAAAATTTAGTGTTATTTAAAATAAGTAATGATATTATCTTTTAAAATTTTAATTTTAATTTATTTAAATGAAAAATGGAAGAGTAATTTACTGGAAAAAGTATAATAAAAAAAGAAAAAAAATGGAAAGAAAACAAAGGCTCGAGTAGTTGGGGCGTGTGTGTGCAGTGGGGCAAGGATTAAGAAGAGGAGAAATTTGCAAGTTTGGATTAGGAGGGTGTGTGTGCTTGTGGGCTAGGTGAAGGTGTAGGAGGCGAGTTTGATATTTTAAAAATTTATATCATATTAATTTTAGTTGTTGGCAGTAAGGTTTTGGGCCCCGGTACATGCTTTCACAGGTCTTTTATTAACTGAAAGACCATCATGCCTAAACCACAAATTCCCCAAACTTCAAACCTCACCTCGAATAACAATACGAACATCATCTAAAGTAAATTGAGATTAAGTATCTTGTTCCCTCAAGGAGTTTTAACTTAAGTTTGAGATAGTGAGACATACATCACATTCTAATATAATAATTTATAACATGGCGAAATACATGACGAGGATTGGGTGACCCGTATTTTGGGGAAAAATAGTTGATGAAAGTGTTTGCACCCAAATTAAATTTGTCTAATTCATAAAATGTATTTAGGTTTGAACCAAACCCATGATTAAAAATCTAAGTGATATGGGCCTAAATCAATTTGATTAAGCTCGTATAAAAGTCCAAGGTTATTTTTGAAAATTTTAAAATTTCTCTCAAGTCAAACGAGACTTTGTCTCAAATATCAGAAGTGGCAAAATATTGTGGCCAGTTCTTTGAGGTGGAGAAGAAAACTTGAGGGCGAGTCCTACATAATGGAAGGCAGTGAAGCGTGGCTTGAAGTGGAGAGAATGGAAAAATCTGCGGGGAACTTTGGCAGTTATTCGAGGACTCGATAAAGGGGGATGAGCAGGCCAACAATAACGATCATCTTTCAACCAATGACAATGACAATCTACTTCGGCATTTATTAGCTTTTCAATTAGCATTCATCAATTCCACCAATCTATTTTCAAGCCCTAGTCAAGTTTCTTTCAATTCTTCAATACATTTCAGCAATCTATTTTTAAGTTATAATCAAGTTTCTTTTAATTCTTCAACGCATTTCAGCATTCCACTTTCAAGTTCTAGTCAAGTTTCTTTCAATTCCTCAGCAATGTTTGTTCCTTCATTCCTAGTGCAGTTAAACATTTTCTCAGCTTTTATTAAGCAATCTTTACACATTTTACAACATTATCTGCATAGGTTCTGAGGCTACATCAAAGAGAACGGAACTGCGCTTTGTCTAATTATGAAGTTTGATTTTCAGCCCTGAAACTCAATTTGAAAACACTTATTTCTAACATTATAACCACATACTTTTATTTTTGTATATTAAGTGAAAATCACAAAATCACCACAACATATTTTGTGAGCTTAGATGGGACCCTATCTTTGTTGAAGATGCCACCAAGTTGAGAAATCGTCGTTTTTGGAGTCTCGGGAATGAGATACGATGTTATAGAAGCTGACATAAGGAGGGTAGTTCTAGCCGTAGTGGAACAAGCCCAGAAGAAAAATGAGGCAGGAATTCAGAGGAACATTCATGAGCCCATTGGGAAGCAAACATAGGTTACATTGAAGCACCTATCATTTTACTTTAACACTCTTGGTGATTTTCAAGCGTGATAGAGGAATTGAAAGGAGCTAGAGCCGGGTATCTCACAACGACTTGAAGCACAAGCTAATTGACGTAGAGCCATATTTGGAATAGGTTGAGTAAACTAGGGTCATGGTGGAAGGGCTAACACAGCAATCTCGATCCCGTATGAAGATCTTATAAGCGATCGGGGTTATGGAGAAATTAAACAAAATAGACAAGAAGTTGCTTCTTAACCTATAAGGCAATTATCTGATGAGCTTGGGGGGCAGCATCCTAGGAATATTTATGAAGCATGTGAATCTCACCGCTCACCTGGCCAGATTGAGAAAATCGTCCTCTCTCTCCGTAGGAGAAATGAGAACTTCGGTGAATGTCAATGGCGAGCCGTATCTTTTGTTAGAACAATAGTTCTTTCGAAAGGTTGTTGCTAACAACTTGATTACACAACCTAAAACCTCTGATGAATTGCTTGCCTTTTGTTGGAGCGCGAGCCTTATTGACACCCTTAAGGGGTAGTGCTGCTAGCGAGATATACCGATTCCTAGCCTTTAATGCGATACCTCCATGTCGGCTGGACTTGGAAGGCAATAAAGGCGTCTGAGAGCTTACTCTGGTCGAAGCCTTAGATAAATTGGTAGCCCGTAATTTTACCAATATACTTGCTAGAGGCGATAGATAAAGAATCACTTACTGAGAATTATAAATTCTGATTATCTTTTAACTGGAGAAAGATGAATGATCCACCAGCAGCAGCATGTGGCTAAGTTCATAATGCGGTGTGGGGTGGTCGACTATGAAATTTCCACACTTCAAACTCAGTTATTTCTTAACTTATTAACATAGCTATTTTTTACTTGAGTGCGCAACATTGCAACGAATTCTGTATGACTTAGCGAGGAAATGGAGAAACGATTTTCTTTGATTCTTTAAAAAGAACTTGAGATTTGCATGGCAAAACTATCAAGAATTAACCCAAGGGTGGAGCTTAGATAAAATTCATTCATAGCTCATTCAAAGAATGGGGAATAAATGCAAAATTCATCTCCATAAATAGAGTAATGAAGATGGGCGAAGGGACTTGATATAGAGCGAGGAAGAGAATTTAAGTATAGAGTTGAAGAGCTTCTGAACTTGCTAAGGTAACGAATATGAAGAATTACTGGGGAAGAAAATCATCGTGAAAGACCTCCGTGGGAACATAATCAGGTAAATTATGAAGAAATAATGTGAAGATTTCCTAAGTACAGTTAATTCATTTTGCCCTCTCTTAGTGAAAGAAACACCTAACTTATGCAGCAAATGCAGACCTCTAATACAAGTCAGTATACATTTGATATATGGAAATCTTTGATTTCCCACTAAGAAGAAATTCATCATTTCCCTAGGATCTGCTCAAACAAAGATGAGTTTGGAGGAAAAGTGTATTGTAAGTATCACAACTCTTGGAATCATAGCACCAATTCTTGTTGGAGTTTCATGAATATTATCCAAGACAGAATTAATAAGAGAATACTAAAGTTCCTCAAGAAAAAGAAAGCTATGGGATTGATGAGGATCCATTTCCACCGATACTTCTGGTCAACATATTCTTCTTGATTTGAGGTAATCTTGAAATACAAAGAAAGTGGGAGGAGGTTTCTCAAGTGTCAGGGATAAGAAGGAATTATGGATTCTAGGCAATGTTTGGTTCATATGGATGATTTGGCAGCAAGAGAAGAGTGTCTCTGACTAAAGCAGGAAAAGAATGGAAGGTATCCATATCAGTCATCTGAAGATTCGAAACTAGAAATCAAGAAGAAGAAATTTTTCAAGGAAAAGAATGTTTCTCCAAAAAAGAGACATACTTCTCCTGGGGAAAAGGGCATGAACAATCTTTCAATTAGGAAAATGCCTTGAGTTTATGATTAAATCTATTCATCTCACCTGGGAAGAGTGGACATATGTTGATAAGACTCATGAAAGCTCATGAATGATGAGATGATATGAAGTGCAAAGATATGACTGGGTAATGACAGAATGTCAGAAGTGCTTGAAAACCAAATTTGGAAGGAAGGCTATAGAAGATGATGATTCTAGCTCCAGATCTACTGAAGAAATGGTTGAAGAAATGGATTTGGGAACTATTATGATAGAGTCTGATCGATTTTCTTTGAAATATTCTGTTTATAACATTGCCAAATTTCTTCAAGTCAAAAGAGATGGAGGAAAGCCTAGTAGAAGTAGAGAAAGAACGTTCTCCAGTAGATGAAAACATAGTAAGATGGTAATCACTATTGACTCCTCTAAAGGAAACAGGGCCCAGAAGGTGATACTCGAAAAACCTATTGTGGAAATGACAAGGCACATAAGGCATCTCTATGAGAGAGCGCTTGCACTTTAATGGCAAACCAGTATCCAGGTGTTGGTTGATAATGGATCAACAGTCAACGTGATGCCATTAAGGATGTTGAGAATACTAGGAAGAGGCATTGGTGAACTAATTGAAACAAAATGTACGTAGCTTTCATTGGGGAAATCTAAAAGACTTTAGGCATACTCCCAATTGACATCATTGTGGGTAGTAAGACCTCCTTATCAGCTTTCTTTGTGATTAATTCTACTGCTAATTACAATAATTTGCCTAGGAAGAGACTAGATTCATGTCAATTGGTGTGTGTCGTCCTCCTTCACCAATTTTTACTTTTTTGGAAAGGTGATGAAGTAGAAGTAGTATGGGTAGACAAACAACTTTTCATTGCAACTTGGTCTGATGGGGCTAGTTACTCTGACAGAGTTTCGTGATATAAAGTTTAAAGCGAGGGCAGATGGGGCTCCAAGGAAAATATACATGGAACAAATTCTTGAAAAAATTACGAGAAGAGCATTTCCAGGCATTTAATGGAGTTGAAGTGGTTTTATGAAGAAGAGTGGATGAAGAAGAGGATGAAGATATTGAGTGAAGATTTAGAACAAGCTCCTCCAGATGGAAGGCAAAGAGCCCTGAGTCTGACCACATGGAAGAAATTGACCTCGTATGGAAGGGCAGGGGATAACATACATCGAGTTCTCTGCGCACTTGACTTGAAGGAAAATGTCATATCAACATTACGAGATTCAAGGTGAGTTCATTTGGAATTATGATGAAATGCCAGGATTGGATAGGAGCCTTGTGGAACATCGCCTTCCCATCATGCCCGAGTTCCATCCTTTCAAGCAACCACATAGAAGGATGTCCAAGGAAGTAGTGATGAAGATAAATAAGGAAACTGAGAAACTCTTGAAGCGAGTTCATCGGACCCTCTGGTATGTGCAGTAGTTAAATAATTTAGGTAATGAAAAATGGAAACTTCGGGTAATATTGGATTTAGAGATTTAAATGTTGCTACTCTTCAGGACATGTATGTGATGCCTATTACAGGACATGTTAGTTGACTACTTGCTAATAATAGTGTTGTCCTTTATGGATGGTTTATCTGGTTACAATCAGATTTTAATAGCAATAAAGATATGCCAGACCACCTTTAGATGTCTGGCTCCATAGGGACATTTTGAAAGGCTAGCCGTACTTTTAGTGCAAAATGCGGTCTGACTTACGAGGGCAATGAATGCCATTTTCCATGACATGCTGACACCACGTGAGTATACATTGATGATATTGTGGTTAAATCTAAAGAGACAATGAGCATGTGGACCCATCCCCAAAGAAAAGCTTTATGAAAGATGAGACGTCATCGGTTGGAAAGCAACAGTCAAATATGCATTTGGAGTTTGTGCTATGAATTTTTTTGGATTCCTAGTTATCAAAGAGGGATAGAAGGAGATCGAACAAAGCAAGCTATTACTTGATGGCTCATAAAAGCGAAAAGAACTCCAAGAGTCGGCCCAGGTCGGTCAAATTATTTAAGAAGGTTGTATCTTTAACCTAGTAAAATTGAAAAACCAAGGAATTATCTACTTGAGTAAAGCTTAAGATGTGGAAGAGTTTAGATGGAGCGACATGGCTTGACCTTTGTGGTCAAAAAGTACCTCTCAAAACCTCCTATTTTAATGCCTCTTGAACTTATCGCCGCAAATGAGTCAATAGGTTGTCTTTTGGTACAAAACAATTAAAGGCCGTGAAGCGAGGCTATATATTATTTAGTGGGGTCTTAAATCCAAGCGAAACAAGATATACCCCGATTGAAATTTATGTTTAGCTTTGTACTTTGCATGTACCTAAAACATTACTTAATCAAGTCTCGAGTCTATGTGGTTCTCATAATGACCTTATGAGTTTAATCATTGTAGTGTGGGAGGATGGTCAAATGGTCCTTGCTTGATCAGAATTCACCTTGATTTATTTTCCACATAAATCAGTCAAGGGACAAGCTCTAACAGAATTCTTGGCTAATCATCATTCCTTAGAGATTGAGGCAGAGCAAAGTGTGGAGCTAGGAATTTATGGAGCAGAAAAGAAGCCTTGGATCCTAAAATTTGATGGTTCAAGCATAGAGAATTCTACTAGTGAGGGAATAGTTATCATTTCCCCAATGGGAGTAAAGACTACATTATCTTTCAATTTGGCCTTTGAATGCACCAACAATCAAGCGGAGTATGAAACTTTGGCGATTGGTTTAAAGATCCTATTGGAGCTTGGGGCAAAAGATGTTCGAGTCATTGGAGATTCTCAATTGGTACTTAGTGATTAACATGGGAATTATAAATCTGATAGCTTGCTCTTAGCACCTTACTTCACTGCTGCCATTCGATTTTTAGACTCCTTTGATAATGTCGAATTTGAACATGTGCCTAGGAAATCAAATTGAGAGGCTGATGAACTTGCTCAAATAGCCTCTACTGTAAAAATGGGTGAAGAATTGACCCATAAACTCATCGTGATAGAGAGCAAGTATCACGTCGAAAGTTTTGAAAGGGATCGACTGAACACCTTGATAGTGACATGAACATTCTTTGAAGATTGGAGGGACGGAGTTGAAAGAATATTTGGAGAATCAAACGAGAGGGTTTCCATGGAAATTGAAGGCTCGAATTCAAAATTTTGTTCTCTTAGAAGGAACTATCACGAGAAAATGACGATCGTCATTAATCAGTGCTTATCTTTCCTGTCTGACATAGAGTTATGAAGCGAGTTCGCGAAGGGAGGTTTTAATAGAGTCCGTGATGCGGAGTAATGATGTGTTGGTTGATTAGAACCACATTGTACCTTGACCATTCTAAAGATTGCATCCCCCAATCTAAAGGTTGTCAACAATGCGAAAGTATGGGAGGATATAGCGATCCACTCTTATTGAATTACATTGATAAGGTAAAGCCATGGCGCTTTTAAAGGATGGGCTATGGACCTAATTGGGAAAATTTATCTAGCATCATCAAAATGGCTTCATCTAGTGGCTTGGACTATGATAAGTAGGTAGAGGTGGTACTATTGAAGAAAGCAAAACAAAAGGACATGATTCAATTCATCGAGAAATAGATTATTCATATGTTTGGGATTCCCCATTCTATTACTACTGATCAAAGAACAATGTTTACTGGGAAATAGATGAATTACTTTGCTACAAATTATAGCACTCTGACTCATCCTTATCAAACGCCTTTTCATGCTCGACAATGTCTGACGAAACATCGATAAAGTGTTGATTAGGATCTTAGAGAAAATGTTGGAGGAGAATCTTAGAGACATGCACAAGATTTTATCAGAGACATTGTGGGCCTACAAGACTTCTAAGAGGAGTTTTATAAGGATAAGTCTTTTACTCACAACATGGAATGAAGATGTAGTTCTCCCAATGGAAGTAGTGGTGCCTTTTCTAAGAGTTTCTAAGCAAAATAGTCTTACTCCTCAAGAGTACAATGAGGTCATGATGATGAGACTCAAATTTATAGATGATAGAAGAATGCAAGCTTTCAACCATATGTTGGTTCAGAAAAATAAAGTAGCTCGGACTCTGACAAAATTGAGAAGAGCTTTAGTAGGAGATCTTATTTGGAAAATTATACTACCCGGTGGTTCCCAGCGAGAGAGTGGGCGAAAAACGGTCTCTGACTAGGTTTTTAAGGTGCTTCCAAATTACTACTTAAATGCTTATTGGTTACTTGGCTTCTGAGGAGAGCCACGCAGCGGGTTCATCGATAGGAAATATCTTAAGAAGTATTTCCACACCGTATAAGTATGGCTTCCTAAAATAATTAGGCCAATTCTACAGCCTTGAATGGGATAAGGTTGGGGAAATGGTTCTATTCTATGTTTTGAATCAAAAAAGCAGGCTTTTTAGCCACTGTTTTCTCAAGTGTTTAAATTTCTCCAATGTTGTACTTGATATATGCAATATATATTCTCAAAGAAAATAAAGTAGGTCCAAGGACCACTTTGATATAAAAGCGATTACAACACATCACTATCCACAACATTGATACACATCGGTAGGCTGAGTAATAAATGCTTGATCCCACTAATGCAATGTCATGATTGTAGGTGTACGTGTGTGCTAGTGTTCAGTGAGTTCTCTATAAATCATTATTCCATAAAGCATCGGCTTACACATCCAGTAGGCGAGTGTCCGTTGGTTCATTAATGCGATGTCATTGCTGTAAAAGTTATCAATGGGTGTTCAATGAGCTTTCAGTCAAGTTCATCTCGAATACATCGAAATCTCCTCCTTCCCTGACGAAAATGGTAGACTAGTGGCCCACCTAGCAAGGGTTGGAAAGGGATCATAATAGCCTCGAAGACAATCGTTTTGCCATCATAGGCCATAGATGCAAAGCATAGAAGGATATAATGCAAAGAACAATGTGCGAGAAAGGAAACTACGACTAAAAATGTCAAACAAATGGCTACAAAGTTCCCAGTCATGAATGCTGAGGCGCGATTGTTCATAAGAGTCTGATGAATACTCATATCATGGAAGTAAAAGCGTAGAATCCATTAGCGAGGCTGATCACGGCGAGATGCGTTAATTCACAATTACGAAGTTAATCTTGCTACCTCTTGCGCATTTGGGAAGTAATAGGTAGCTGGGGTGGGCTCTTTGTTGATGCTTTCGAGCATAAACCTTTATGGCTTCTTGCTCCACTAAAGAGGTTAACAGCTTTCAAATCTCAGGTTCTTGATTCGATACCCTAATACACTCTTTATAGAGCATCATACCCGATGCTGGCTACTCGATCACTAGGTGGCTTGTTTCTTAAGAAGGGTCGACTCAGGCTATCTTCTTTCTTTTTAAGGCATCCAATTTGGAGGAAATCTCCATGTTTGACTTCAGAGCATGATCCAAAGAAGGGAAAATATAAGAAGTTTGAGCTAAGGCCTCTGAGATGAATACCTTGGACTTGGATACTTGGGAAGCAAATACTAACACCGCCAGAGCAACACAGAAAGCATCCTTCTGTCTAGAGATTAAGAAGAGTCTGGCGAGCAAATAGCTCCATGATAAGAGCAAAAAGCGGCAACCCGCATCCCCGGGTTCTGGAGGATGCAGAGGGTAAGGGGGCAGGAGTGATCTGGTCCAAAAAAGACAAATTCAAAGGCATGCGTATCTCTGCTTGTACTTGAAAAGTTGCTCTTGGTGAAGCCTAGAGAAATGGAAAATATAAGGCAGTTGTTAGGTGTGAAATTACATAGCATTTGAGCAT
The DNA here is from genome assembly GCA_016808115.1 of Tetrastigma voinierianum. NCBI lineage: Eukaryota > Viridiplantae > Streptophyta > Magnoliopsida > Vitales > Vitaceae > Tetrastigma > Tetrastigma voinierianum. The sequence continues at coordinate 8,407 of JAEQBH010004250.1, read as the reverse complement.
GTTTTATACGTTCATTATGAGCTTTTGATGCGAAATTCACACCTAGATCATGCAAATTTATCATAATTTCCCTCCTTACACATTTTTCATAAATCGTGATGAAGAACAAGCAGTTTGGAGCAAGGAAAAGGCAAAGTAACATTGGAATACCGCAACATCGAACCATATGTCGTGGCATGAAAACAAAGCTTATGGAACACAGATTGCAGCGGCGTGCCATGACGTGGAACTAGATAAGCGCCTTGACGAGATGAACCCGGGGATGATCAACAACACGACATCTTGTGACATTGCAACCCGAGTCCACGGCATTAAGCGAGAAGAATCTGACATTCAACAGGTGTTGCGGCATTGGAATCACATGTCATGGCATCCAGTGAAATTCTGGACTTTTCCGAGCCTCGTTCGAAATTTGCATTCTTGCGACGTGAACTTACATGTCGCGGCATCGTGGCCCAAGATTGGAAAATTTTCCATCTTGGCCCATCTTTTTGGGCCCATTTCTCAAACTACTATACAAGCTCTTAATTCTTTGTTTTTAGGGTTGAACTTGAGGTGGGCACCTCTCCTAGGGTTTCTCTCCTTTTCTTTAGAATCAATTTAGGGGTTTGCTTTTTAGTTTGGATTTTACCTATGTGATTAAAAAGAATTTAGAGGTTTTTCTTGAGACTATTACGGAGAAGCAAAGATTGGGATGAGAGGATAGAAAGGATTGAAGACCATCGTCTCTTTGGAGTTTCTTCTTGCTTTTCTCATGTTTTCAGATTTCTCCCATTTTTGTATCAATTCTTAATGGTGTTTAATTAGGTAACATAAGTTTTGATTGTAATTGGATATGAACCTTATATTAATGTGTTGAATTTTATCTCTTTGGTCTTTTGGTTGTTAATTGCTCATTGATTCATGTTTGTGCTAATTCATATTGATTCTTGATCACCTTCAATATGTTTGTGACTTGTTCTGAGATCTGAAGTCACGTAATAGGTTAGATCTAGGTGAATCAACATAATTTCTTTGGGTAATAGAAGATATTAATAGAATTATAAGGCATAATTGAGTCTCTCTTTAGTTAATACATCAAATGACCTAGGGTTAAGAATTTGAGAAATGATATACATGGTTACAGTTGATAGATCATTAGCTTTCGAGAGAGGTTAATGATTAATTTTGTAAGACATGCCTTGAGCATGTGTCCAATTGGCTTGATGAGAGTTCATCTTAATATTTGGGGATTATCATTTACATCACCATTCTAGGACCTTTTACTTGGTAGCTTTTTCCTTTTAGAGAATTTTAATCCTTGTTTTTCCTTTTATAGTCATTTTGTTCTTGGAGATTCTTAGAGTTCTTCTTTACAACTTGGATATAAGAGAAATCATCCGCAATTTCAATAGTTATCCTGACTCCACATGGTTAGATATCCGGACTCCTTGAGTCACTATATTACTTGTAGGCCCGTACACTTACGGATAGAATTGCATAGCATTATCATCACATAAATTTAAGCCTAACAGTAGTGAAAGATGAAAAATGCAAAATAAAGAGAAAGATGAAGAACAAACCAAAGGAAGAGAGGGAGCAGGTTGTGGAGTATACTCATATTGGCCTTCTCAGCGAGCGGTAGTCCTTTCATCCAAAGAGTCTTACGCCATCTTTGTCTTTAGACAGTGCACCTCTTAATATCTCTAGAATCTTCACCGGCAGGCCTCTTCTCAATTATTTGTTGCTCACTACTCTCATAAGGATCTCCATTTCTTGAACTCAATGGGATCATCAACAATAACTTCCAGGCGATGGACCTTGGGCACGAAGAACAAGTAGGTTGGAAGGAGTTCTCACATTTTAAGAAGTGAGATTTTTAGGCGATTATTGGAAGCTATGTTTTCTCCTTAGCGTCTTGAGTTTCTTGGTAGGCTCTTGGGAGGAGAGTCGATCTGTAGAGGAAACGAATCGGATAAGCATGGGGCAAATCTATGGTCTGAATCTGATAAAATAATTCTTTTTATAGTGGGGCGACGAGTTGAGCTTGTCCGTGCAACATTCCACGAGAGGAGAAGGATTGTGTTGTTGTTGGAGATAATCTAACGGTAAAAGTTATGATATTCCTTAACCAAATTTTGCACCAGTTCCAAATTTGGTTGGTTAGAAAAACTGGCCAAGATAAAAGCTGGAATAAATTATTTGGCCGGCCCGAGTAGGCAGCCAAACGAGGAATCTGACTATAGACTAGTCGAAGATTGAGATAATAAAATGGAAAAAGCAAAACGACCTCTGATATAAGCACTGCAAGTGGTATTAGTAAAGCTAGGAATTCTCAAATCATGCGAGATATGGCTTCTGAAGAAGCAGTACGGTCAGATAAATAGATGCGAATCATGCTTGAGAATAAGTAGACCCAGTATCTCGATCTACAACCAGAAGAAGGACATAAGACCATCAAAGGGCATGGTGGGTAGAGAATGCACTGCATGGAGCCCTAAGGTCTTGAAGGAGGTAGGATCTGTCTAAAGCTCGAGAAAGTATGGAAGAAACCACATCAGTACAAACCATAAGGCACCACCAACTCAATGGTAAGGCTCGTCGGTCTGTGCCTCATGGCTTGATAAGCGGGGCCTAATAGTAAAGTGCCCAAAGCATACGGCCCGACCTAGACTAAGTGTCTTCTACGAGGTATTAAATACCATGGGTGCAGTTTTCGGATGTGTGAAAAAACATATATGCATAAGAGAACCCACAAGAACTCAACGCGTTCAACAGTAGATGGAATCACAGTGACATCATGCCATTTTTGGATAGTGGCAAAGTACGAAGTTTGGATAGTGGAGAAACCTCAATAATTTAGAAAGGGATGAATCTTGAGTATCAATGAACCACGACAAACACTTGACTTGAAAGGGCAATCCAGTGAGAATGATAACATCCCTCAAGTATGGAAATAGGGCCAAAAGGGAGCATGAAAGAGTTAATACTCTTCGACCAAAATTTTAATACCACACTCATCAATTCCACATCAAGAGAGGTGTTTACAATGGTAAGATTAATAAACTACTCAATCCCCAAAGATGCCCAATGTCCTCTAAAATGCAAGGACAACCCAACAACCCATCCATACGAAGCCCTTGGTCATTACTTTGTCGGGTTCACAATAGGCCTTCTTTGAAGTAGTTTATAGATCTCGATAAGAAAAGGAAAGGAGGTGGAAGGTGAACTTACTTCTCCAATAGAATACAAAGCCCGACCTAAGCGAATGAGGAAGAGTGAGTGGTGTGCAGAGCGAAGTTACATCATGGCAGTGCGGGTTAAAGAAAGATGAGCACAAGCGAAGAAAGGGATTACATGTGAAGACTAAACCTGGTCAAAAGCCATGAGTCCAAAGCTAGAGATACCTACAGCAAATAAGTCTAAGGAAAACAATAAAAGCTAAATGCCAGGATCCGGATCCAAAATTCCGAATTTCTGGCTATAAAGCCAAAAGTCTCAAATTTCAGGCTATAATGCCGAAAGATTGAATATTTTCAGGCTTTATACAATCTCAAGACTTATCAGTAGAAACCAAATGCACCTGAGGGGATGATTAAATTACCTCTGAATCATTTCGTCGATAGACAAATTGAAAAGATTTGTCAGTGGATAAGCCAGAACCTGGGAGAAAAGAATTTGAAGATAAGAAAATTTCCCCATGATGGTCTTGTGGGAGAAAGGTTCCAAAGGAAATCAGTTTGGTATGGAAAGGACAGTTAACCATCATTGTCAAAAATTTTATCTCCATAGAAATTTCGTCATGGTGGAACACGGTCGAATTATTTCTCTGTTCCTCAACACAATTTCAAAGCAAGAAACAATCTCTGATTTCTATAGCAAAGAGAATTTACTCTAGGGCAATCGAAACCGTCAAGCTGAAGGCAGAGGTGGAATGGGGGCTTCGAGCCTTGCCATGGTGACGCCGAGATAAAGCAGCAGCGTCGATCCTTGATGAAAAATGTTCAAAGATGGATGACGGGAATAAGAGCAGCCAGATCAGATGATGGCGGAGCGACAATAGAAGAGACTGAACCTTGTGTGGCAGCGATCGAAACAGAACTTTCCTGTAGGCTTCGGGTATAACAGCAAATAGATTTCGACGATGAAGCGTGCCAAAACGAAACCAAACGATGTCGGGTGTCGACGGGCCGTGATTCGGAACCAGATACAACATCAAAATCGACGACACGAGCACAATGGGAAACCAGACCAAGAAGATCGAGGATGAAGGCGGCGTCGAGTGCGACGACGACAAGGGTCGAACTTCGCGGTGATATTGCAGATCGTGACGAAGAGATGACCGAAAAATAGGAAGTTTGTTCGTGTTAGCGTCGATGAGAGGTCGGCTCGATGAGATAGTGCAAAGTGGTTACGTCGGCGCAGCGTCGGCCTCGTGGCGGCCCGCGTAGAAGAAGAAGAAAATCAAACCTTGCAGAGCAGCAAAGGTGAACTCCGGAGCCGGCGGTAGCAAATCTTGGAGGGGCGGTGAAGATTGTCGTCGGGAATGGAAGGGAATATGGAAAAATGATTCCTCTCTTTGAATGAGGAGATTGCCTTGGTGTTGACTGTTGAGCTCTTGAAATAAATGAGTTCTTGGAACAAAAGAAAAGGGATTTAAGTGTTCTAGCCAAAGCAGAAGAAGATGAAAGGGTGATTTAAAGCGAGTGTATTTTTAGTTTTTCAGTAAAGGTAGGGACGAAGGTCGGAGACTTGAACTCGAAAGTGGCGGGAATTTTGTCTCAGAACCATGAGTTGTCTTCTCGCTATCTAACGACTCGTTTTTACAGTTGGAACCAAGTAAATCATGGGTTAAGAACCAACTTGCAATTATGGTTATGGTGGTGCAAGAAAAATATTTTTGAGGCTCTTATATATATATGGCACCCAAATTAGATTTTTTCTAATATATAAAGTATATATTTGCTTCAAGTACAAGCCATGGTTATGTAACCATGGCCTAAATCAATTTGATTAAGCCCATATAAAATTCTATAGATACTTTTGAAAATTTTAAATTTTTTCTAATGTCAAACAGATTCTGCCTCAAAGACAAAAAGGTAAAAGAATAAGAGCAATTATGAGGTGGGCTTCGAAAAAACTTGATGCTACAAGTCTCCCTAATGAAAAGGGTGGTGGATTGGGAACAGGAGAAATGAGAGCACAAATTATTCAGCGACTTTTATAAACGCGATGTTAAAAACAATCGAACCAATGAACTAATCAACTAATAAAGAAGAATGATAATCTATTTTATTTCTTAGTTTTCAATTAGCTTTCATCAATTCAGAACGCTTTGTTATAGTCTAGTTTCTTTCACCTTTAGTACATTTCAATAATCTATTTTCAAGAGGCCAAGTTTCTTTTAATTCTTCAACGATTTCAAGATTCCAATAAGTTCTAACTAAGTTTGGCTTCAATTTCTCAGCACTATTTATTCCATTATTTTCCTAGTGCATAACATTTTCTCAACTTTATTTAATCTTGCATTTTTACAAGATGACTACTTGCATTATGTAGAATCGCTGCGAACCAAAAAATCAGCTGCTTAATTAAGAAGCTCGATTTTTCAAGGCGCTTCCCGGGCCAAAACACTTTAATTTCTACACGCCGCAACCACTTTCTTTTTATTTTATATGCAGAGTAGTGAAAAATCACAAAATCACCACAACAGAAGGGTTTTTTATGAACTCATCCCTCCAACTGAAACTGGTCCATCATACAACATCTTCAATTTTCTTTATCTCAAGCTTTATTAATGGGAATGAATGGGAGCCTTTTGCAGCCTTATATAGAGATTGCCTTCCTAATAGTGGAAGAGAAATTTCGAGACGCTGCTCTCCAGCATTCATATATAAAGGATATTTGTGCACTTGAAGGTAAATTTTATCAAGGATCACTTCATGGATTCGCAGAATTAAACATTGAGTTAATCTGGCGGTGGGCAACATAAAGGAAGATGATAGTCAAGTTCCACAGGTCTTGGACAATTCAAATTTCGGCATCGAAGCCTGTGGAAGTGCTGGTTGTTTCTCACTATCAATCCAGGATTTGGGGTATCATGAGATTGTTCAAATCCCCTGCTTCCCTATATTTTCAATGTTAATTTTAGTTTCTTCAATCAAGACACTGAATATCACTGAGTCTCCCAGTGTTAAGAAACATTGATGAACAATTGCAATGATGGAAGACTGATATCATGGAGGAAGTGGAGGCATACCATCAAGTAACAAGCACCGCAGTTTTGTTAACTTCAATTTATAACTGTCTCCTGTCAAGGTCCAATTGTTAATTATTTTAAATCAACGCCTTCTGGGCTATTAGTCAAACAATAAATTCAAAGGGTTCCAAACACAAACACAGAACAAATAATAAAACATTTGGTCTATCTCCTACACACCATGAATAGAGCACATGACTGTCGTTGGCACTGGTCAACACCACGTCGTACATAAAACAAGTGAGTGAAGTATTGGCATCAAAAAATTCAATCAGCGGTCTCTTCAAAACACATTTTTCTAATTATTTTCTGAAAATATTTCCAAAGAAAATTTCATGAAAACGCATTCAATGATCATGGTTTAAACCCAGTGGCATCACAAAACTGAAGTTGAAGTCATGATCCATATGTTGTTGGTGTCATAAGACAGTGCGAGCAGTACTCCGTCTCAAAGAGTCCCAGATTTAGCTTCCCGAGCCGTGCTTAGGTCCCTGACCTAGAGGCTGACCCTCTTTTTCCATCTTTTTTTTCTTTGCCATGCGATCAAACCCCGAGTGGAATCATGTTCCTTCCAAGGTCATCTGGTTTGCCGAAGACAATTCACGACTTTATGATAACTATAATGATGATGATGATGCTTGAAGCTAAAGTGCAATTTTTTTCAATCACATAACAACGTTTAGAAATAAAGCATGTGGAGTTCTGTTTCCAAGGTGTTAAACAACCTTTTTTCCTAAAAAGCTCCTACTCCTATTTTCCTAAAAGCTCTGGGCCTGTTTATTTACCATTTTTTAACCTGTTGCTCAAAACAGCAAGAGAATAAGAAAATCAATGAGAACATGAAGGCCTTGGTCTCTAGTTCTGTTTGAAAACAAAGTGAGAACACCAAATAATACTTCTCTGTGTTTTCAAAATTTATTCTCAACAAGCCAAAAATTATAATCAAAACAAGTCTAATCTGTAGATTGTGTATAATATAAATTTATGCTTCTAACACTTCTTTCTCATGTGTAAAACACATACCTTTATGCAGATAGATAAACAAACTAATTTAACAATATGCAAACTAGAACAAATATTCAGGCATCTGGTAAATGTGGCTTGAACCTACGACTCTCTTCAAACCAATTAAACTCGATACCACGTTAAACAACCTATTTTTTTAAAAAGACTAATCTTGGGGATTTGGGTTGATATGATTATCATCATGCTTTCTTAAAAGATGATACCTGAGACATGGATTGAATCAGCCGTTACTGTGGGAAAAGTATTTGATAAAGTTAGCTCAATGGTCCATGCTCCCATTGCAAGCCATTCCACCACAGTTGATATCTCCTTCAATTTTCTTTAAGCTCTTGGCAGCACTATTAGCATCAAACTATTTCCTGAGCTTTGGACAATTGATCACACACATAACTTCTAATGTTAAATATATAGTCCCCTGGTAGATGTTTCAGAAGTGGCATGCCACTCCAATACAATAGTTGTGAGCCTTTCGCAACACTCACATGTTCTGATGTCGAAGCTCCATAATCGTGACTTATCACTTCTTTCATAGATTCACAGACTGAATGCTACACCAAGGCTTATGGTAAGAATGCTTGCTGCCTGTTCCGTGTTTTTGACAACTCCAAATCTTACATCCCCTGAAAGCTTGCCAAAGTATTGTTTGGTTTCAGTACTTAAACCTCAGGATTGGGAATATCATATGCACTTTCAATATTAACTTGACATCTTCCAATTGAAGACAGTTGGAATAAAACTAAGAGTCTCCAAATAAGTCAGGAATGAGAAGATGAGTGGCTTCAAGGCAAAACAATTTCCAGCCATTGAGGCTTAAACGTCTCATACACCTCATGTAACACCCAGGAGCTCAAATTCAAGTAGAGCCAACACTACGGAAGGAGAGATAACCCATCCAACAGTCAAATGGACTCCAATTCCCCCAAATAAGGCCATGACATGGAGAGCATTTCAACGCATGATTAACAAATAACTGCAACGATGAAAGACTTGATATCAAATCTTAGTGGAATTATAAGTGAGTGCATGCTGTCAAGTACAGACACCTCAGCTTTGCTAAATTCATAATCTCCGCTGGTAATTGCTGCTGAATGGCTGTCATTGTAAGATTAAGATATTCCAAGTTGATTAGCCTCTCGATACCAG
>JAEQBH010004248.1:0-101316 GCA_016808115.1 Tetrastigma voinierianum | reverse complement strand
TCAAATTCCGAGATAGCTCCGACTTCACGCTTCGAGACACGGAAGATAGTACTGGACATGTGGTGCACATTGCGCACTCCAAGAGGAGACAAGTGTCAGACTGTGAGCTAGTCAAACATGACTCGGCGGTGGGCCATGGTGGACACATGGCATGATTCCTTGGATGAAAATCCCAAAAGTGTGAGGGATAAGTGGATGAGAAATACAAGCCAACCAATGGTGGTCGACATGTGGTACGAGAGGACAAGTCCTCTTGACCCAAGTTCTCCCACCAGATGGGAAAGAGAGAAAAGGAAAGAGAAGAAGGAAGATAAGGTTTTTAGAGAGAGAGTGTCTAACTTCTCTCCAAATTTCCCGGTGATTGAATCGTCGAATCCCGACGAGCCAAGAGGCAAAGTTGATCCCCACTGCAAGAGCTACGCGTGGATACCGGTTTTGTGGAGTTTCGACAACTCCAGGAGGTAGGGGTCTTCTCCTACTTGATTTAATCCTTATTTAAGAACCTTGTTAATGGTTGGAGTGTTTAGGCCAAATGGTCATGGAGTTTTTTGTCCTCCTGAGGGACCGACGTCGCACTCTTAGGAAATGCGACAACCTGTGCTGGATCGAGACTGCCTTTGGGTGGTCCACTTGTGTGATTTGTGTTTCTGGGCGGTTCAAAATGAATTGCTTAATTTGTTTATTGTACCCCATGTGAGCTAATCTTGGTGTTATTGCAATGAAAGAATAATATGTTGTCAGGTTAATTTTTGTTAATATATACATGTTTGATATATTAATGCATGTATGGAATGGCATAATGCAAATTCATATGCACTCGGCATCCTAGAATAATTGGTGTGAGTGCATGATATGAAAAACGTGGTTGCTACATGGATTTCAAAAGGAAGATTTTCCGAATACTGAGAATCATTCACGCTTCATCTTTATAAGAACTATGATTGTTTTAGAGTTACCTCAGCAATTCACCCTGAGGTTGTCCAATAGATTTTACCTGACCCGGAGCATTTGTTTTCAAGAACAAAACCTTTGTTTGAAAATAGTGTTTTCTCACCGCTTAAGCATGCATGAGGGAGTCAATGAGAGCTCGAGAAGGGAAGGATGAGTCACATTCTCATCCATTTCCATGTAGACATTCGAGTAGGAACATATCCGCTTTTCTCGAATGCTCAGTTTTCCATTATACGAGCACTTAGCGGAGTAACCCTTTATAGGATAATCCCACCATCGGGAATTGCTCCACCCCTGCCGAGGGAAAAATTATTTCAGGTGCATCGAAGGTTCACTCTAGGCTGACGCATCCGAGGTTTTAGAGACGAAGAAATGGTCATATGTGACCTTGTTATGTATTTTGTAAAAATCTGGGTAAAAGACCCAGTTTTGGATAATTTGTAATGAAAACAAATTGTAAATTCACTTATTTTTGTATAAAATATACATTTTGGTGCGATGGGATGTACGGGCCGACGTGGCCATTTTTACTATGTACGGGTCTCATGATATGAGATGCATAGGTTTTCGTAGGTTGATTCGTGGTCAATCTGACTCCCGGAATGGGGCAATACACTCTGTTTTTCCTAATAGACATGCTCATCTATCCCTTACCACAGTTCTAGCGCATAATCCGTATGTATTTTATTGCTCGCATATTATCTCATATTCCCGAATAATTATTGTCATCCGATAATCATATGCTATATTTTATAAATCATTTATTTGTATCTTTGCATTTTTCTATATCTCATTATTTGCATGAATAACTATGGTTACCATGTATACTTATGAGCTATTTACTATCGTTCCAATTTCATCAAGCTATATATATAGATGGATTCTAGACTCAAAGGACTTTCCATAGAGTGCAAGAACACCCGAAAATAGTTCTAAAAATCCTGTCTGGACTATTAGAAAACAATCCTGTGGGTTTACAACCCGAACTGCTCAAAAACAAATTCAACCAAACCGATTGTCCGAAAATAGTCCCGAAAATTCCTAAAAATTCCTACACTCAGCCCCAAAAATTTGGGACTGAAATTTACGGCCTCTCATGGTCTCTAAGCAAATCCCAAACCATTAAATGACCTTAGATAGAAATAATCATAAGTAGGAAAAATTCCATTCCGAGTTCGAATTTAAACCCAAGATTTTGGTGCTCACGTAGCCTCATTGCGTGGATCAACTTTACCTTTGCTCCGACAAAATCTACTTGGCCCGATTTTCAGAGATCTTAGAGAGAAGTTTCTCTCTAAAATCTCTTCCTCACGCCTTTCTATGTCTCCTTCGTCCGTCCTTCTGATACCAACTTGATTTTATCTTCTTTTTTTTTTTTTATAATTTTATTTTATTATTATTATTATTTGGATACATAGCTCATATTGCCTTATTCGGGTCCGTTTGCAAATCTCGCCCCTCGTCACTGGCAACTTATCACCCAGAAAATCGTAAAAATATTCCGACTGTCTCAAAATTCGACAAAACTTTTCTGGGTCACTAGATTTTGCGAGACGAATTTAACGGCGCAGTCAGTTTCGTCATCCGAGATCTAGAGTATTTTTTAGGCTTCCCTGAACCATTCTAATGATTTATTATTATTATCCTTTAACTAATTAAAGTTTCCATGATTTGTACTTTCAATTCCTCCACTTTCCTTAATCGTAAAAATGCCACCATTGTTTGAAAATCCTACAATTTCCTAATTTGGCATACAATCTTTTATTCTTATGTCATTCGGGGTCCTTAATTACAATTTACCAATTTACCCTTGACTTTTTGTATTAATTTACGTTTTGCTTATTTTATATTTAGCATTATTTTATTCCGGAAAACTATACATTTACTTTTATTATAACCAAAACATGTTATGAAACTATCAGGGTATAATTTGAGGTGTTATATGGCACAACACGATTCCAAAATCAGCCCAAAACGATAGCCCAAAGGCTATAAATAAACTAAGATAGGAAAAATCTCTACCTTCAAGTGCAAATGAATCTCTCCTGACTTTACCTCAAGTCCAATGAGTTCCGATCGTAACGCCAATGAACTGAGGAAGAAACCACCAGCCTCCTTTCTCTTTCTCTCTTTCTTTTTCTTTTCCTTTCTTTTCTTTCTTTTCTCTCTCTTTCTTTTCCTTATTTCTCTCTTTCTCTTTCCTTTCCTACTCCCTCCCTCTTTCTTCTATGAACACACCCCATTTATAGGCATGTCCATCAGATGCATGTGTGACACATGGTAGGCACGCCTGAGGCTGGTATGCATGTGGACACATGGCAAGCCATGTGTCACACATGCATTTGGCCTTGCCATGACTTGTGACAAATGGCTTGCCATGTGTCACTCACATGGCTTTCCATGTGTCACTTGACACTCGTTGCCTCGAGAAACGTGAAATTCTTACTGTCTCGGAATTCAATGAAATTCTCTTGGGTAACTATATTTCGTGAGATGAAGTCAATAGTGAGGTTCGCTTTCGCCATCCATCTAGAAAATCTGTGTTTCAACTCAGATCGTAGCTAGCAGTTCACCGTGGCTCATTCCTCTATTTTTCAGTTTGGGGATCAATACTTTATATTGAAAAAAAGTTTATGAAATTAGTTTGGAACCCAAACTAATGCCCAAAGTAGTGCGTTTGGGCCACGGAGGATTACAAGGTGGCAAATGCCGCCATGATAAAGGGCAATTGGATCTGTATTACCCCACTGTCGTTATCCATGACAAATACAATCGCAACTTAATAATTCCCACACAAGTCCCTTTATTATTATTGTTTTTAACATTGAAACTTATTTAAAATATTTACTATTTAATAAATTACATGAACTAATGGATTCGAATATTTGTTATATTATCATAGTAAATTATTTGTAATCACAAAAGTTATTTATTTGAAAATAACTTAATATATTTTAAAATTTTCTACAACAAGCATATCCAAGGCAAACAAATTCCATGGAATTTTGCATTAAGCTCGATTCTCGACCCTCCATGCATAAACCAAATCATATAAATATAAAAAAAAAAAAATTGTATACAAATATCAATATATAAAATATCAACATATATCAATGAGTCCACAAGATGGCATTTTATATTTCTAGATTCGCGCTAGAATACACAAATAGTTGATCTATAGATTCTAACTAAACGGAGCTGATGGAGCCAGTGGAGCCGAGGGAGCTAATGGATGAAGTACTGACGATACGTGTAGCACGAGGTCACCTAGTCAAAGTGCACTCAACTCCGATACAAGGTCGCGATGGTGTCACCAATGGGAGGCAAATGTGCAGGATGTGATCTGAGTGAATTATGCATGCATTTCAAGAAATTTCTATGTGTTTTATAGCTCAATTGCATGATTCACATTCATATTCACTAATATTGGGCGCTAATCCCCATACTATAATGTTTTACAGACACCCGCGATATAGGAGTAAAAAGGAAGTCGTCAATGTAAGAAAAGACACGGCGTAGAAGACACAAAGAAGTGTAGCAAGAGCCTTGGGTAAGTAGCCGCAAGGGACTCCACGTTGAGGCGTAGCTCTTCGCAGCAGCGTGGAGGTCCTACACTGCAACGAACCAGTGAGGCAAATTCCAATAGCCTCGGGTATGCCACGGCGTAGCCTCCTTCGCCATGGCGTAGCGAGGTCTTCTTTTCCAAGCCAAGAGCGATAAAAAACTCTGATTTCTAGGTCATTGATGGGCCCGGATCCCGGGACATAAAAGGGAAGCAATTTCGAGGCAAGAGGGGGGATTCAGAGGCGGACTGAACATAAGGAGAGATAGATAGAGAGAGACTGGCAGAGACGGATTCTAAGAGATCGCGAAGACAGCTTCTTCTGTATTTCTTTTCCTGATTCATTCAAGCCGAAAATCTTCGCCTCTAATGAAAATCACTATGAACTAATTTTCTCTCTGTGGTTTTGTCAACCCTAACCTCAGACCATTATGACAATACTTTAATTGTGGTTTATTTAATATCGTATGAATTTGTTTAGTTGTTGTTGACACATAAAAGTGCAACATTTATATAGGTTTTAACCCCCCTCAACTCATGTTTTGCTCTCATTTTGTGTAGAATAGGTGCTTGACCGCTTCTAGCTTCTTTATGCTTGCGTAGGTTTCGAGTCCCGTACATTTTTTGTAGCTAGCTTGGTTCCAGAGAACAAATGTAGGTCATCGTTGTCGACTACAAACTCGCCGCCGAGAGGCCCCGGGCAAGGCACATGAAGAGGAGCAGCTTGCAGAGGCAAAGTGTATCTGCATCTACATGTAGTGAAGAATGGTACCCCAGATTAAATATAGTGGTACCCTGCATTCTGGGTCGGAGGCCAGACTTTGGGTACCGGGTGACCACTTACCGGTACCTACCAACATGCGATCTCTCGCGGACTTGAGTGTAATTTCAATCTGTGCAGGGCACGCTCGTCTTCTAATTCTCACCACTGAGATCACTAATGAGGATTGTATTTAAGCCCACTTTAGGCGTAGTTAAGGATGACTTGAGCTTAGGGTTTGGCTTTTGAAATCTGCTAGGAGGTTTTCTCATAATTTGCTGTGTGGTCTACAGAGTAGAGTACTTAGTTTTCTCCGATTAAGGAGTTTTTAATTACTTGTAATCTTTCAAATGGGTTTCTATAACTTGGAATTCTTTAAGGGATTCTGTGTTTTTGATATCCTAACCTTGCAATTGAAGTGTTATTTCTGAAGTCACTTTTACGATTAGTGTTCTATTAATCATGAATCGACTCTCAGTTTTAATGGAGTTATAAACCTCCATAATAGGGTTCTAACGGTGGAAACTCACCTCCTTCAAGGTAATGTTCCTCACCTCTTGCTTTCCAATGGATTGGTAATGATGCCAAACACTCCATAGTGTAATCTTATAAACCTTAGTTTGGTATTTTTCTTAACAACGTGTGAACGAGACTCTCAGACACGCCAGGCTTAATCGCAAATGAAGCACTAAGAGTCCAAGAAAATCGCCCCAATGTTGTTGTTATCGCTCAATCATTCTTTTGTCTTATAAAAGCTTTTAATGTTATATCTTCCATCGAAGACCATTCATCAATGGCTCCTAAATTAGATTGTGAGTAAGAGGTGGGTATTACCTGAAGGTCAAGGGTGAGCTAAACCCAAGGATCCTATCATTCGCCTTCTTGTTTTAAATAGTTAAGTTAATTCCAGTTACTCAACCAATCAGACTCACAACTCCCCGCATTTTACTTTAAACGCACATTCATAGGATAGTAATCCCTAAGGATCACTATAGGAACCCACTTCGTGAAATGACTCCGCTGATTCTGCTGTAGTATAATGCTTGACGACCTTAGTTCCTACACTTGGAATAATTTCAGCATACGAAATAGACGAAGCATTTTCGCACGTCATGAGGAGTGGCAAGCAATCCGCTGATCCATAGAGAAGTTAGTGGTACTTGCAACTGTACTGCAAATCCAAAGACGCTCTCTACCTTTTCTTTAATTGCCAGAATAACTAAGTGAATATCCGTCTAGTCAGGTAAGATTGCGCATGTCGGTTTGGGCGAGCAACGCCGACTTGTAAGAATTATAACTCCAAGACATTCTGAAGAATCCATAGTAAGACATTTGTTTCAAGAGAACCCTACACCTCAAATGGACCATCCCGGGAATCAACAAACTCTCTTTAATCCAAATGCCCAAGGGTTACCTGTTGACCCACAAAGACTCCATGAACCTCCACAACAAGGAGATGGTGTTGCACCACTGGCAACCCCGGCGGCGGGAGGGGGAAATGTAAATTTTCAGCAAAATCAATATCGGGCTCCCCCTACCCCTTTACCTAACGTGGAAAGAACCCTTCGAGAGATTCTGCAACCTCAAAGAACCACAACAAATTCATGTATTCGCTTACCTGAAGAGGTAACCAATTCCTTATGAAGTCAGAGATGATTTGCCTTCTCCCCCGTATCAAGGGGTTTATTCGAGAACCCCCACTATCCACGAGATTTTAGGATGTTCGGCAGCGCTTTCCTTTCTCTAGGAACGCCCTCCATATAATTTGTATGGTTTTATTCCCCATTCTCTCTGAAGGAAAAGGCCAAAATATGGTTTCATTCGCTTATGCCCAATTCAATTTTTACTTGGGAAGACATGCGAAATGAATTCTTGAATAAATTCTTCCCTCCCGCACGTACTAATGCACTTATGCGAGCAATCCAAAACTTTTCTGAAAAACCGAGTAAACCTTTGTTGCTGGGCTGGGAAAGATATAAGGACTCTCTCCACGCTCTCCTCATCATGGTTTGATGTTGACAAATTTGTGCATATTTTCATCAAGGACTGGCCCTGAATAACAAACAATAATATCCAAATGATGTGTGCTGGGAGTTCAAGTGAGAATAAAGGCCAGGGAGGTAGTTCAATTTTTTGATACACAGTTAAAAATGCTCGAACTTGGGAGACTAACACCTCCTTAGATACCCTAAAGTGCATAGTACACTCACAGGGGAGGAATCCATCACTTAAGAGAGTATGATGACTCGTTAAGCGAAGATAGCCAACTTAACTATAAAGCCGGGAGGCCATAGAATTGAAAAAGGTGAATGAGGTAATCGTCAGACCCTGTGCACCTTCTAAGGTCATGGGATTCGTAGGGAGGAGCCATGCATCATTTGCGATGAGCCCACTCACTCAACTATTAACTGCCCTAACCTTCCTCCAGTCAAGGGAGCAATCCAGATAGAGCAAGCTAATGCTCTTAATTACCAAAGGAAGCCCTTCAATTCTCCATACTCTGAAACTTATAATCCGTAGCCGGTAAGCACCGGGCCTAGTTGAGGAATGAGGGAGGCCCACAGTCACCTTTCCAAACAATCAAAGTTAAACTTCCAAACCAAGGCTTTTCAAATCAAGCCCCCGCTCCAAAAATCAAGGTCCTCAAGGATTTCACAGGCACCCCAACCAAGGTTTGCACCCCTTCTCAAGGGAATCCAAAACTCACAGCCTACCAACCTCTACATAAGAGAAGTTTGGAGGACATTGCATGCCGCTTTGTCCAGCTCAATAATCCACCAACACTGAATTTTGAACCGCCTTGAATGATGTGAGATCCCAAATCACTAAGCTAACCTCTTATATGGGAAATTTTCAACAAGAAAAAGGGAAACTCCCTTCTCAAACCATCCAAAACCCCCAAGATCAAAATAGTGTTGGAGTCTCAAGTCCAGGCGATGGCACCTTGAACATTATAAGGTTGTCACCACTCTTCGAAGTGGAAAAATAATTGACAAAACCATTCAAACCCCAAGGAAACACACACACAAGATGCAAAATGAACCACTAGGGGATGATGAGGTAGTCTTTCAAGCCTTATATTCCTAGAGCAGATGTTATTGATGTTACAAGAAAAGACAAGGCCTCACATAACCCTCCCCCGCTCCATACCCTCATAGGTCGAGCCCCAAGAAAGTGAACAATCACTCCGAACTATGAGCTTGCTCAAACAGTTAAGTTGAACATTCCTTTATTGGATGCCATTAAATCCGGGCCATATGTTTTTTGAAAGACTGAAAATTGCAAAAGAAGCTAGGTGTCAACAAGGATTTATCTATGACTCCAACAATCCACCTCCTGATCCCAACAATTCGCCCCAAAATACAAAGACTAGGAAGCCCCACTATTTCCATAAAGGGTAAAGTAATTCGAAATATGACATGCCTAGTGGACTCTTGGAGCGAGTGTTAACTTGTTTCCATACTCAGTATATGTTGAGCTAGGTTGTGAGAGTTAGAACTGACTATCACCCTCCACCTAGTCGAATCGTAGTGTGAAAATCTTGTAGGATAGTGAAGGATGTATTGGTGCAAGTAGACAAGTTCTACTTTCCTGTGGACTTTGTTGTTCTTGACACTCAACCTGTGGTGAATCAAGGGACTTGGTTCCCAGTGATTCTTGGTAGGCCATTCTTAGTCACTGCCAATGCCATCATTCACTGTAGGGGAGGACTAATGACATTATCTTTCAGTAACATGATCTGTTAATTTGAATATCTTCAATGTTATCAAGGAGATAGGGGATGATGAGGACGTCTGTGAGGTAAATATGATAAACTCTGTTGTGCAGAACTATGTAGATCATGTTTCGTACGATGATCCTCTCAAGTCTTGCCTAGTAAGCCTAAGTTGTGTCGAGGAGGTAACCACATCTGACTGAGTTTCGTGACTCCATAATCGGGTTACGAGGTCACCGGAAGAAATGGGTGGCACCTGCATTTGAGAAATTGCCACCAATTGAGGACAAGGTGTTACCTTCTAAGAGAAGCCACTGCAAACTTGAGATGAAACCTTACTCATCGTGATCTTAAATATGGATTCCAGGGTAGAAGAACTTTCCTGTGAATCATATCCTCCTCTTTAGAGTTAGATCAAGAGAATAAAATTTTGAGATATTGAGAACCCATAAACCGCTTATGGATGGATAATTGCGTATATATTAAGGAATCAACCCCTTGATTTGTACACACAGGATTCACTTAGAAGAGGATGTCAAACCCTCTAGACAACCACAACGATGACTGAACCCAATCATGAAAGAAGCACAAGAAAAGAGGTCTTAAAACTCAGTTGACGAGGTGTTATTTACCCCATTACGTATAGCAAGTGTCGGGCCCAACCTAAGTAGTTCCTAAGAAATCTAGGGTCACTGTGGTGGCAAATGAACACAATGAGCTAATTCTAATTCTGTCACCACAAAGCTGGAGGGTGTGCATGTGACCATAGAAACTTAATTCCGCACTAGAAAGATCATTTCCTCTACCTTTGTGGGATCAAATGCTGAAGAGGGTTGGTGTGGCAATTTAATTTTATTGTTTTCAGACGGGTACTGTGATAATCAAACTGAGATAGCCTTAGAAGACCAAAAGAAAACCACGTTTACTGTCCTTTTGGAACATTTGCCTTTAGGAAAATGCCCTTCTGATTATGTAATGCGCCAGGAACCTTCCAGCGGTGCATGATAGGGATTTTCAGTGATATGATAGAACACATTTTGGAGATTTTCATGGACGATTTCTCTGTTTTTGGAGATTCGTATGAGGGATGCCTAGAGAATTTATGGAGGGTACTAAAGAGGTGTCAGGAGAAGAATTTAGTGCTGAATTGGGAGAAGTGTCACTTCATGGTGACAAGGGATCGTGTTAGACAATATAGTGTCTGAGTTAAGGAATGTAGGTGGATAAAGCCACAAAGTTGTTGATCTCAAACTTACCTACCCCTAAGTGTGTTATAGATATACGGCCAGTCGCTCTTAGGTCATGCAAAGGTGGTACATGTGGTCACCGATATCCACGAAGCTCCGTGAGGTTGACGGCCGGGTCAATGGACCCTGGATTCCTCGGGGGTCACAAGATTGACTTGTTAATTAAGGCTAAAATATCATAGTAATTTATCTTCTTTTTGTTATTTCTTATATCAATCATAATAAATAATAAAAATGGTTATACAAAGTTTAAATTATATTTAATTTATAGAATAGATAATTGATATAAATAGGTAAGGAATTTTTTTGGTATATATAAATTCAAAGTAATTTTCTCTAACTTGCATCATTGCATGCACCAATATATATTTATGCAAGCTAAAAGCAACATCTCAAGATAGTTCAATATGTTGAATAACTTAACTCTAACAAACATTACATTATAATTTTCTGGAGTCTATATTTATGGGAGTCATCAACAATCAAAAAAAAAAATATTTATGCAACTTGACTCCATTAGATATTCATACAAGCTGAAAGAAAATTTTCTATATATATAATTAAATATGAGTCCAGTATGATGGATAACTAGACCCCGATAGTCATTGCATTGAATTTTTCAGAGTCTATATTTATGCTAGCCAACGGTATCTTCTCAACATGGGTCCAATAACATGGATGACTTGACTCCAAGAGACATTATATTAATTTTTTTTTAATCAAAATAACAACAATAATAATAAATACCATCCATCACACAAATACAACATTAATAAATAAATAATGATATAAAATTAATAAATATATAATGATAATCAACTGTTTTAGATAGACTTGAGGTAAAATACAAAATAAAGACTAGTCTAAGTCAATCAATATATGCTATGTTGATAGTAAATTATGGTGCTATGAAAGTGACTGAACCAGATGATATTATCTAAGAAGCTTCTTGTGATGCCCCAAATCCCGGGGGTCCCGCTGACCACCGTCAACCCACGGAAAACCTGTGTCTCATGTCATGAGACCTATACATGAGTAAAAATGGCCACTTGGGCCCATACATCAATACTCACCAAAATCTAACCAACTATATTACAATAGTTCAAGAGTTAATACATCACTCTTAATACAACATGTTTCAATTGTAATAATTCATACATGTTTTACAAAAGTGAAATCAAAGCCACATGTCGACTTTCTTCTCATAAGCGGCCTCTAATGAGCATCATCTTCCTGAACACTCCTCGCACCGAAATAACGATCCGACAGGTGAGCAATGCCTGGGTGAGTGATGAGATCTCCACATGGGTTACTCCCCACCTATGCACATGTAATGGCAACCAAACACACTCTAGCAAATACATGATCCTACTTGAATGTCTACATGCCTAATCCCATGTCTCGAGTCCTCACCGACTCCTCACACATGCCTAAGCTAAATGTGAGAAAATACGCTTTTCAAACAAAAGGCTTTGTTCTCAAAACATACTACCGAATTTTTGTGAAATCTATCGATAACCTCCGAGGCGAATGGTCGATAACTCTCCAAAACAATTCATGAGCCCTCCGACGTGAATTGCTGACACCCCAACAAATCTCCGCAGTAAATCTCCTTGGAAATTCCTTTCACAACCATTTTCATTTTTATTTTCTTTCATGTCATGCACTCACACCTACCATTCTAGGGTGCCTTGGTGCATATGGAATGCATTATGCCATTTCCAAAAAATTCATGCCAATATATCAATTATGCATATATTAACAAAATTTAACTCACAAACATCATGTTATTCAATTCATGACAATAACATCAAAATTAGCTCACATGGGCTAATAACAATTCAGGCAATTCATTTTGAATCACCCAAACAACACACAAATCACGTGAACGGTAGAACCCTAGGCTCGACACTATTCACGGCCACACTAGGGATTTTCTTCACTCGGATCAAATATTTGATCAAACACGCCATCCGTGCCTCAACAAATCCTCATCCACAAACTCCGCTCTACTAAAAATAAAACCAAGCAGAGAAGACTCCTACCTCTTGGAGTTGTTAAAACTCCACAAAATCGTGTCCTACGCCAGAGTCTCTCAGAAGGTAGATCAACTTTCGGGCTTTACCGACGAGAACCGAAGTCCAAAGTCGGAAATCTGCAGCAGGTTTCGCACTTTCTCTTCTCACTAAAACTTCATTCTCCTCACTGCACGTTTCAAAGAAAAAGTGAGAAGACAGCTCTTTGTCTTTATTTTATCTTCTTTTAATCTTCACTTAATTTCTTTGTGTCCTTTAGTTTGACTCAAAGGTTTTTTGACACATGGCTTAATCTGCCCATTTATCTCATCATCTCACTAATCACGCAACATGCGTCACATGGCACGACAGCGACTTTTATCACATCACATGTCTCTCACAAGCCGCCACGATAATTCGCCACCCGGCTACTGAATACGAGAAATTCTACTGCCTCTAATTCAACGAAATTCGATCATAGCTAGATTTCTGCGGAGAGACGACATAAACGTAAGTCCAGCGTTTCTCAGTCATCCGGATCGAAAATTTCCTGATTTTTAATCAAACACATTTTTGCCCTTCTTAAAATTAGATTTTCTCGAGAGGTTTCACACTCTTTAGATATAAATTTTAAAAATGCTTAATTAGTCTTAGTTGTAGTAAAAATTTAAAGTACAAATTCAAAATTAATAAAATATATAATCATAATCAACCATTTTAATCTTGCTAAGACAATAGACTTAATTTGGGTAAAATACAAAAATGACTTAAAGTCAATTGTCTTAAAGAGACATGATGAAAGTTAAGTTGGTAGAATTTGAAATTACGTTGAACACAAAATATATATTCAAAGTAAATTGCCCTGCTTGCAAGTTATGTTGATAGGTTGGTATGGAAAATAAATGATTAAAAAGACTTGGAAACTTGAAGAGCATTAAAATCTTAGAAGAATTCTACTTCCTTACATATTTTATTTCAAAAGATGAATAATAATGATGATATTACAAAACTTATTAGATATAAATATAGTAGAAATTTTAAAAGCCTTGGCACTATGTTTTTGGTTATTATTATAATTAAATAAAGTAGTAGTCCATTATACTCTAACTCATGGTAGAGCGACAATATTCAAAAGACAAGGTATGAAAAGGGAAGGGGTCCCGGGTTCGATTCTTAGTAAGAAAAATTACTACATTATAACTAAAGTGTTTAACTCTAAAAAAAATAAAGTTGTTATAATAATAGTAACAAGTAAAAAATTCTACTTTGAGATCTTTTATTTTTCTCCCTCTAAGTTATTGACAATTGCAACCCCTATTTGTCACTCTTACCTTTCATTACATGTGCCGTGTTTGAAAAAGCAACTCCATGTATTCTTAAATTGACTCATTCTTTACTTTTTACTCATTTTTTGTTATTTTATTTTTTACTTTTCTTCTTTATGTTAGATACAAATTGGATAAATTTTACTCATTTATCAAAATATACGTAACCCTTATTAGTTTAAAATTAGGTGAAATGATTTCTTTACATTATATTAAAAGAAAAGCTAGTGACCAAAAAAGTGATAAGAATAAAAGAGGTAAGCTTCTTGTGTTCATGAAATTTCAAATAAAAGATAACTAGGTGTGTGTAGTCTAAATTTTAGGTAATATTATAAAAATTAGTTTTCTAATAATTTAATTTCAAAATTTAAATGGTTATTAAGTTTTTTTTTTTTGTTAAATATAAATAATAATGTTATAAAACTTTAACAACAAATTACATTTTGGAAAAAAATTCTCTAATTTTATTTTATTTAGTAAAATTTATATATATTATAACTTTATCATTTTTTAATAAAATATATAATTTATCTATTTCTTATAAAGTCATTGTTAACACAATTTATTATTATACCATTATAAACTTATTATTCATTTAAAATAATTTCTATAAAAGGTAAAAAATTACAAAAGAAGAGAGTGACAATATGTACAAAGATGAATCCTAACTTGTAAAATAAATAAAAAAAAGAAGTAAACTTATAATATAAAATGTATATTCATTAATAATTTTTAAAAAGGGTTTTCAAACATTACGTTTTCTCTAAAGTTAAAAGAATGGTATTTTAATAAACTTGAAATAATAATAATATATACATTAGTAAAGATTCAAAGGTTAGGGGTTTCTTTTCTTTTGGGTCCATGCTTGACTTGTTGGTGGGAATGATATATAAGTCAATGCCTGCAGGTTTGCTCAGAAATAAAAAACCAGAACTTGCAATTAATTCCACAGTAAACTTGCTGGTTTGTGTTGGAAGATGAGTGGAAGGCCCTTTCAACATTTGATTGCCTTTTCTCTGCTTTTGATCTGTTTCATAGCCTGCTGGAGGGTGGGTGATCATGCTGGAAGGTGCATAGAGAGGGAGAGGGAAGCTCTTCTTCAGTTCAAAGGAGGTGTTGTCTATGACTACCATGGAGTGCTTTCTTCATGGGGGAATGGAGAAGACAATAAAGATTACTGCAGATGGAGAGGAGTGGAGTGTAACAACCAGACGGGTCATGTCATCATGCTTGATCTTTATGACCGATCTTTATTTGGTAAGATAAGTACTTCATTGGGAGAGTTGCAGCATTTGAAGCATTTGAACCTCAACTACAATGATTTCAAAGGTAATTAATTATGTACGTATATACCTTGTGAAATTTCATTAGTTTGTGTGAGTAGAATATAATTCTCTCTTCAAATATTTCCCAATTTTACAGGAATTCTTCCCCTCAACTCTCTTAATCTTTCCAACTTGCAACCCTTGATCTCGCCATAATCACAGGCATATGATCACTTCAGAGAACCTTGACTCGGCTTTCCGGGCCTTTGTTAAGGCAACTTTGACTGAGTCGGGTTAATCTTAGTAAAGCAATCCATTGGTCACAAGCAATCAATAAAATGCCTTTCTAACCCGAGTTACACTTGAGCTATACTAGCCTTCCCACACATCTATATCCCACAATAATTCTAAACTTCTTTATTGTGCTTGATCTCTCGAATGGTCTCACTTTTCAATATACCCATGGTCAGTTCAACTTATTCAACAATTCTCGCAGCCTTGTTCATCTCGAATTCTCCTGTATAATCATTTAAATGGTTCAATTCTGAATGCTTTTGGAAACATGACTACTCTTGCATATCTTGATCTCTCTGGGAATGATCTTACTTCTTCTTAAATATACCCATGGTTGTTTAACTTATTCAAGACGTGAGCCTTGTTCATCTCTGACTCTCTCGTGATAATCATCTAAATGGTTCAATTCCGAATGTTTTTGGAAACATGACTACTCTTGCATATCTTGATCTCTCTTGGAATGAACTTGAAGGTGAGATTCCCAAGACCTTCAATGTCAGCCTTGTTGATTTAGATCTATCTCAAAACCAGCTACATGGTTTAAATCCGAATGCTTTTGCAAACATGGTTTCTCTTTAATCTCTTAACTCAAACCGAATCAATCCTGTGAGATGCCAAAATCCTTGAGAGATTTATGTAATTTACTTTAGATTAATATTGTCTTATAACAATCTCACCGGATTATCTACTAGAAAAGATTTAGCATGCTCTAACAACAGATTAGAGGCTTCTTTAGATTTATCTCTACACCTGCTCAAAGGAACATCATTTCCCAATCTTTTCTCGGATTTTCACAATCGAGAAAGTTATTTCTTTGATTCAATCAACTAAATGGAACTTTACCCGAGAGCATTGACAACTACATCACTTGGTAGTGCCGATATCTGCTCAAATTCATCGATGTGCATGGTGCTCAAGAAATCACCTTTTCGTCTCTCTAAACCGATGATCTCGACTTATCTTTCAACTCCTTACATTCAACAACATAAGCTCGAATTAAGTTCCCTATTCCAAGCCATTGATATAAAGTTGGCCTCTTGCAAATTAGGCCCAAGATTTCCTCATTGGCTTCACACTCAAAAAAGTTTGATGAAACTTGATATCTCTCGTCGACTCGTATGTTATTCCCAATTGGCTTTGGAATCTATTGATATCGGGATGGCTAAATGTTTCAACAATCATATCTCGTATTCGCTTAATTTAACTTCATCCACATAATTTGGCAATGGATATGAGTTCAAAATTGCTTGATGGTTCAATACCACGCCATTTTCAAAATGCTATATGGTCGATCTCTCAAAGAACACGCTGTGCTCAATTTCTTTATCGCAAGATCACTAATCAATCTCGCTGGGCTCATTCCATTCGACTGGCCAAGTAATCGATTAATGTGAAAACTAATTCCCTCAATGTTGGGGATCAATGGAAAGATTTAATTGTTCTCACCTGGAAAATAATAATTTTTCGGGGAAAATAAAAATCAATCGTTCATATAACAAATGCAAACATTGCATTTACGTAACAATAATTTAAATGGAGCATTGCCTTCATCCTTAAAGAACTGCAGAGATTTGCATCTTGTAGATTTGGGAAAAAACAAATTATCAAGAAGAATACCCTCGTGGATAGGAGGAAGCCTTTCAGATTTGATTGTTCTCAATTTGAGATCTAATGAATTCAATGGTAGCATACCGTTAAATCTTTGTCGACTAAAAAAAATTCAAATGTTGGACCTCTCTAGCAACAATCTATCAGGAACAATACCAAAATGTTTAAAAATTTTAACTGCCATGACTCAGAAGGGAAGTTCGATCATTGCCTATTACTTAAATTCTGCTTACTTTATATTCAAATAAACTTATTTCCTATGTTGATAGTATTAATCGTTCAATGAGTCGTGAATTAGAGTACAAAATACTCTATGGCTCATCAAGAGCATTGATTTTTCAACAAACAAATTGATTGAGAAATTCCCATTGAAGTAACCGATTTGGTGAATTGTGCTACTTGACCATCAAGAAATATTTGATTGGACCAATCCCTACAACGATTGGTCAATTAAAATCATTAGATTTTCTTGATATGTCTCAAAACCAGCTTAGTGGTGGAATTCCAAGTAGTCTTGCTCAAATAGCTGGTCTAAGTGTTTTAGACTTATCAAATAACACCTTATCAGGTAAAATTCCATCCTAAGACTCATTACAAAGCTTTAATGCTTCCATTATTACGAGGAAATTCTCGACTTTGTGGGCCACCTCTAGGCAAGATGTCCAGAAGATGAAGATAACCAAGAATTCTCCTTCAACGTCTTAGAAAGATGACATTCAAGATGATGCAAATAATATATGGTTTTATGGAAATATTGTTCTTGGATTCATTATCGATTCGGGGAGTTTGTGGCACTTTGCTACTTAACTGCCTTTGAGATATGCCTATTTCAAGTTCTTGAACAAGATAAAAGACATAATTTACGGATAACAAATAATAAAATATGAACTCACTACCAAGTAGAGTTTCCAAAGTTAAATGGTAAGACTTGTCAAATTTTCTCTCTCTATCTCTCTTTCTTTTTTTTGCAAAAAATGTATCATCTTAGTAGTCAGTTTTTATTATTGCTTCAATGTTTTTTTATTAATTAACTTACCTTCCACGATATATGGAGATAAAATAAGATTTTTCAAATAGAAATATTATATTTTGTTTGATTAAAAGTTGAGATATACCAAATGTAATAACTAATTGTATGTAAGATTGATGTTATGGCTTGAGAAATATTATAGCCGAGAAAAAAATAATTATGACTATTTTTTCTATTCTTCTTTGCTTGCAATTTTGCCTTTTATTGAAGGTGAGTTAACTTGGTTTAATTATCTTTAAGAATATTTAAGGTTTAATTTAGGGAAGCATACTAAATATTTTATATTAATCAAGAAAATAACTCAAGCAGGTATTGAAAGGACTTTTTTTTTTTGTCATATCGGGCGAATATTATGCCACCGACAAGATCTCAAGGATTGGTGGTAATGTATGCTTCGAGTAATGGGTTTAACTGGGTGATGGGGCATTTTGAATGTAAGATCTTTTTGTTTATTGAATTTGCCATCTTATATATAACGTAGGCATGTATTAAATTCGCCTATTTGATAAATACAAGGTGGCTTAGGTTTGTTATGTTATGTTATGTTTTGTTTAAGACTTTTCAAACATATTATTTTCGCTACATCATATGTAAGGCTTCGTATTTTGGTTCACCCTAATTGATTAAGTAATTTTTGTCAGTTTTTTTATTCTCCCTTAGAATCAAATATATTAGAAAAGTATCAATACAAAAAAATGATTTACTTGAGAAAATTATTTTCTCACAAATGTTATAATAAAGATTAGCAAATGTAAGATACCGTGGAAATGGTATACTGTGAAGACCAAAGAACAAAACAACACTCCATCTTTTCTCTCGTGTTGGAAGCTTTGAAGCTACTGTAATCGAGAGACATATAAAGCTGGACAGAATTGAACAAAATTTAAAAGGGTTTTGATGTCCGTTGTGGAGCAAACTCGTAGATTGTCAGAAATGCTTGCCTTCAGGGACCTGTGATAAGTACAATATAGGTTTTATCTTGTACTGATCTGGAGCAACTACATAATTAATACCTGGCTCCTTAGAATTTGGTAACTTCAACTCCATTAACAATCACTTATGAATATTTTTTCGACTTACACCCATTATCCCAAGTTTTGGGGATCAAACTTAATCTATCGAGACAAATAATTCATGGGCGAGAATCAAGTCAATTTTGTGATTCACGGAGATCCACAATCAAGACCAGTGTTCAAACAATCATGCAAGTGGAACACTACCAAGAAGGTGCAACTTTTTGTTAAATGCTGGTAAGGGATTCTTTATTATATATACTTGACTACATGTGTGTGCAGGAAGTGTCTAGGTTGGGTTTTATTTCTTAATTGTTCTTTCTATTTTTCATAAGAAGTTTTATACTTCTCATTCAATTTATCATTCAAATTGAGATGATTAGAGATTGGGGTTTGATCAGTCAGAGGGAATGACCGGGTTATCTTAAAGCAATTACCAACCATTCTTGAATACATATGTTATTAGCAAGATGGAACAACAAGTGGACTTTATCTCATAACATTATGATGTGAGTCCGCATTTATGCGCCAATTTTATTTCTTAATCTCACAGAGTACTAATTTTTGGAATCAAGTATTGATTCCATTGGTTAATATTATTTCATTCATCTTTATTGCGAACTTCGGCTGGGTTGCACCTTATGGATTAATAGTTGATTTATGCTTTCTAAGAACATATGTGTATGTATGAAGTGGGATATGCTAATGCTAAAGCAGAGCAACTGTTTACTCGTGCCCAAATGCATGCATGTCTATTTCAACTCCGTGAGTCAAATTGCTTCGAGGTACTTCATAGGTATTTGATAAAGGTTTTTAAGTTTAATTTATGTAAAGGTTTCTAAGGTGAATGAGCCATGTGTTTCCTTTGGGGTAAGCTTATTCAACTTTTATGATTTTTAGGATACAAGGCATGAATGTTCGAGAAACAGGCGCATGTTCACTTGCCCTGAACTTTTTCTGGTCCTGAGATACCCATGACGTTTACTTTCATAATCATCGGCTGCTCATCCTATTAACAACGATTTTAACGTACGTTTGTCCATCCGTGCCATTTTCTTACGGAAAGAGCATGATTGAACTATGGAAATAAACGTCAGGGGTATCTTGGGATTGGAAAAAAGTTCAGGGACAAAGTGGACATAGGCTCAACAATAAGGGGGCATTTGTAAGCCTTATCCCATGGTTCTTAGGGGCAAGAAGGAGAATCACATATTATTGTGAGAAGAGGTATTCAAACAGAAGATTGAAGGAAAACTTATGCAAAGCTTGGATGATGAAACTTATTGTAAGAAACCCTACTTTTTGGAATGTATGTATCATTCTTATCTCATTAATTCTTGATTAGAATGTTGTTTTCAACTAATATCTCTTAATTATATATGAATAAAATTGAAACATTAAATATTATATGGGAGAATTCATGTGATCATGCTCGATCTTCATTCTTCTTTAAATGAAATAGCAATTTCCATGTTTGAGAGGTAAGATAGGTAATTCATTGGCGTAGTTGCAAGACTTGAAGCATTTGAATCTCAAAGAGAATTATTTTGAAGGTAATTAATCATATAAATACACACATACATATGACCCTTTAATTTCCGCTCAATATAATTATTTTGAAGGTAGTCCCATTTATTTTGCAACTTGGTTTGTCTTAGCACTTCACAATATAATTCTCTTTTTAATTTTACAGAAGTCTTTCCACTCAACTCGGAATCTTTCCAACTCATGATCCCTTGGACCCTCACCCGAAATTTTGATGGTAATTATATGCGTATATGTACCAAGTGAAAATTCATCGCTTGTCTCAAAGCAGATATTATTATGTCTCACTCTATGAATTCTTCCCACTCAACTTGGAAATCTTTCCAACTCAATCCATTAACTTCAAAGGGCGCTTGTTTTCTAAGGTAATTATGTGCATGTATACACAGAAATTCAATTCATGATCGCTTGTGTCAGTAGAAGATAATTTCTTATTTAATATCCTAATTTTACAGAGTTCTTCTCTAATTAACTTGAAATCTTTCCATCATGTACCCTCGATCTCAAAGTGAAAATATTTATGTGACATGTGGAAACCTTTGCATTTTATAGAATGTCGGTAATATAATCGCTTGGATCTTTCTTGTCCCTAGAATGTTAGAAAAATATCATTCAAAAAAATCTTGCAAGTGGTAATGATATATTTATGACTAAGAAATATTGCATGGAAGAATTCATACATAATTAAAACAACTCGCATTTTTCTACCGTGGGCGCCCTAAACTCGAACTTGGATTGTAGGGATGGACACGCCTTCCTATCCAATGAGTTGGAAGTTGGCCGAATTGAAGATGATGTTGCTTTCAAACAAGACAATTCGTAAGGAAATTATGGCCTTTAGCAAAGGAAAATAGCTTGGGACACCCGCAAAATCAACAAGTGACTGATGAATGTTGTTTTCAAATTTCGATTGTCTTGAAATTTATATAATCTTATTACTTTATTGAATGTTTCCTTTTAAATGTTAGAAATATTAAGTTTCTTATTAATTGAATCATATTTTATAAAATTGATATGCATTTAAGGTCATATTTCACATCATTCGATGCAAACCTTGTCTTCAGGCCTTAAGCCTGCTTTCAGGAGACTTTTTCAGGCCTAATTTGTGACTCGCGCTTTTAAAACTATACTAAAGACTAATTATCCGGTCAATGGTGGAATACAATGTCACGACCGTGCTGAAAATAGGAAATCTTTATTATCTCTGCTCTAAAGAATTATAACCACATAGGCATCATGATGATGAACCAAGACAAACTTGCTCCCTTGAATTTTGTAGTTATGAATGCATTCAAAGAAAGCAATATTTTTGTAAGGATCTAGACCCAACTAATTCCATCATTCTCGATATGATCTTGCAGATTGGGTGGAAATGATATGGCGCTGTAATAAATTTTATGGAGAATCTTCAGCTCATGGCACATTATGTAACATCCAGAATATACCCTAGTCAAGTTTCGACATCTTTAGGGTTTAATGAAAGATAAATATGAATTTTTGGGAAACAAAACGAGAAACCCGGAAATTAATATGAGAGCAAAGGGGGTAAATATGTAATTTACCTCTTGAGGACCTAGTGGTCATAAAAGGGAAAGACTAGGGGTTAATGTATGAAATGCTTAAAAATGAAATGCAAATAGAAGGAATTACGTTTAAAGACAATTGTGAGGGACTTAACCAAAACGGGTTTCTGGCTTGCCAAACATGGCCTTAACTCAAAAAACATGGATAAGAGCAATCGTCTCTCATTTTGAGAGACCAAACGTAGAGGAAGAGAAGAGTATAAGGGAGAAGAAGAAGAAGTTATGGTTATTTAATGTGGAGAAGAAGCAGAAGGTTACAAAAAAGGTATGGATTCTAGAAGATTTGGTATGATCTTCGATTTCTTGTATGGAACTCTATGGAATTCTAAGGTTTTGTATGGTTAATGGCTTGTCCCTACCCAGGGTTTTGTTAGAATTTCATCCTAACCTTTGGATCTCAAATTGTGTGGCTGGTAAAACCCCATGAAGATGGCATGTAATCCCGCTGGCGCGGATTCATGGTTAAATGGCAAGTAATTGAGTTTGAGTTTAGAA
Organism: Tetrastigma voinierianum; assembly: GCA_016808115.1. NCBI lineage: Eukaryota > Viridiplantae > Streptophyta > Magnoliopsida > Vitales > Vitaceae > Tetrastigma > Tetrastigma voinierianum. Next base: position 78,908 of record JAEQBH010004248.1, on the reverse strand, counting down.
CAACCCTAACTAATCTCAGAGCCTAGTGTGTATGGGTTATGACCCATATTAGAATGGTTTCTTGAGTAATTCATGAAAAGTTTTGAAGAAAGATAGTGTGTAATGAAAGATGATTTGGAGTAGAAAGAGATTACAAGATGAATTTGGAAAGAAATTGCTTGATGTGCATATAGAGTATTGAGTTGACGGTAGCAATATATGGAAAGGAAACAAACCCACATTCCGGGGCAAATTGTGTCAGACTCTGGGACCGATCGTGAGCGGTACCTGCATGTAGTGTTCGTTTCTATTTTTACCAAGTTCAGATTTTAGCCATAACTTGCTCATTTATGATCCGACGGAGCGATTCAAGCTGATGGTTAAACTGTGAGCATCAAGGAGAACCAAACATCATGAAATAGGCACTCGACTCGGATACTATGTGGCCCAAAATTCACCCAGCTAAAGGCAAACAAGCCACTCTCGTTTCGCTTTTGACCATAGAGAACTCGCTTGTTTAGGACATAACTTGAGTTCCGGCATTCGATTCGGGGTGATTCCACTGAGGAGAACCCATAAAATCTTAGCTTGAAAGGAGTACAAATAACCAAAGGTCAAAAATGGATCTGGGCATACAGAAATGGGTATTTCAAACTGTCCCGAAAGTGTAAATTCCAGAATTGACTAGTTTGGCATGAAATGCCATAATCCTTTAGTTTGGATGATCCAATTGGAATGATTCCAATTTCTAAGTAAAATAGATTCATAGAGGGACAAGAATACATGAATGATGTGTTAATACATAGGCATCATACTGTACAAGTATATGAAATGCCATATGTAATAGGCATGAGATAAGAAAAGTATGGGAAATGAAATATGTAAGATGTGTTCATGAAACATGAAAACGAACGGAAATATGAACATGAACATGAATATGAAAGGTAAAATGCCTTGATCACAGAATGTGATTAAGAAAGGTTATGAGTTTTGAAAGACATATGATAGTGTATGACTACCCAGGACCGAAGAATGAATGAGTGGACGTTCTGATTAGTGCTACGGCACTCCTACTTAGTACTTCGGTACTCCTGATTAGTGCTACTTAAGACTTCGCCAAGATTTCAGATTCCCGACATTAGTGCTACGCCACTCTCGAAGCCAAGATTACTCCCCGTTGGTGCTACGGCACTCAAGAGCTCTTTATCAGATCTTCGTACTTATTGTGTCACATTCTACTCATTTCTTATGATTGATCTGGTAGTCAAACAGTTATATGATAAGACTCTGAATAAAGAATAAGAGTAAAGAAATGAATATGGTAAATATCTTAAAGTACCTATGGGTACTTTTGTACAAGTAAAATCTCTGTAGTACCTACGGAGACTTTCGTATCGATAAAAGAAGTATAAGTTCTGAAAAATAAGTATAAGTCCAATAGTACCTACGGGTACTTTTGTACAAGTATAAGCTCCGTAAAACAAGTATAAGATCCGCAAGATAAGTATATGCTCTGTAACACAAGTATAAGATCTGAAATACATGTATATGCTCCATAATACAAGAATAAGATCCAAAATACAAGAATAAGTTCTGTAACACAAGTATAAGATCCGTAAGATAAGTATATGCTCTGTAAGACAAGTATAAGATCCGAAATACATGTATATGCTCCGTAATACAAGAATAAGATCCGAAATACAAGAATAAGTATAATTTCTGTAGTACCTACGGGTACCTCCGTATAAGCTCCGGATAAGGATAAACTTAGTAGCACCTACGGGTATCCCCGTATGAGTAAAAGTTAGTAGTACCTACGGGTACTTTTAATTAAATATAAGTGTGATATAAGCACAAGTATGTGTCTTTTGGGACATTTGAATAAGTAGTACTTAATAAGTTCCGCAATATAGTATATGTTCTGTAATATCTCTGTAGTACCTACGGGTACCTCTGAGCAAGTGTAAACTCCGTAGTATAAGTGTAAGCCCTATGGTATAAGTATAAGTCTTGTAGTACCTAAGGGTATCTCTGTATAAGCATAAGTTCTGTGAATTCTACTTCGAGATCCGAGATAGATATAAAGACGCAAAGATGTGGATAAGTATCAGTCTGACAAAAGTTTAAGTATATGTCCTTTGGGAGATCTGAATAATTATAAGTCCGAGACAAATATTAGTATAAGTCCGATATATAAGTCCTTTGGGGAGACCTGAATAAGTATACGTCTGATACAAGCATAAGTATGTGTCCTACGGGAGATTGGAATAAGAATAAGTCTGCCATAAGTGTAAGATCTGAGTAAGTATAAGTTTGCTATAAGTATAAGTTCAATACCATATACGAGATATCTGAAAAAGCATAAGTTTGTTACAAGAATAATTATGTATGTAAACGTGTTATATGAATTCATGAAGATTATGATATTCATATCGTTATATTATTATTATTCGATAAATACGTATCTTATGTTATATGATAAACATCACATAAAGCCAGCGGCTAACCGTAAGATAATAGATCCAAAATCTCTGATGTTACCGGCCAAAGATGTTCAGAAATGTTCACTACATATAATCTACTCATCAAACAAAGGCTAACATAATGGACTCAGATATGTGTATAGATTTTGATGGACACCCACCCGGGTGGTAGTTTTATTCTTTGTATATGATATTTTGACTCGTTATAAGTTCGGGCCGAGAAAAAAAAAAAAAAAAAAAAAACAGTAAAGAGTCCCAAAGATATGATCTCGCCAGTCAACTCGCCGATCCACTAATCGGGTCGGACCGATTCGGGCGTGACACATTAAGGGTATGTTATGTTTTATTTCAGGCTAATTCCTGAAAGTGGAGAATCTGCTCTTTTGCTGATAAAAGTGGGCTGAGTGCATAATGACCGTCCCGTTTCTTTGTTTATTAATTCAAAGTGCTTACAGCTGTATAAATGACTATATATATTCATGAACTCAAATTTAATGGTATTCTAGTAAAATGATCATTGATTTCCTTTAGTAATTTTACTTGTTAAACATAATGTCAGGCAATGCATATGCCTTTACCTATACTGGAGTCTCTGCAATTTTAGTAATTTTGCTTAGATATCTCTGATGGAGCCTGCTGCTGTTCCTATATCCCACCTACATACTTTGCAATTGAGACTATCTACACCTGGAGCAGAATTTCCAGTTCTGCTCACCCTTGTGGGGGGGTATTGATAGGGGGTCTCGCTTTTAACTCCTCTTCTGAGATCTTATACAGCCCCTGAATAAGGTTCCAATGGCTTATGTTTGGCTCTAGTAGGCCAGTGAAATTTTGGGGTTCGCTCACCCTATAGAAAGATTGGCTGCTTGAAGCAGTTCTGGTGTTTCTCCTCTTCTTCTCTCTCTCTCTCTCTCTCTCTCTCTCTCACACACACACACACTTGAGGTTCCCTAGTTATCTGTTCAACAACGTGGGACCCAAACAGGGGTGGAACCCACATCCCAAATAGATGTGCACCATCCTCTCAGTCAAAGCACATGTACATATACATTTTATTATTTATGGTCTTCAGATTCTTTGTTGCTAATGTACCTTTTATCTGGTGATTTTTATTCTTGAAAGGCAAATACACATTGTTTCTTAGCTTGCTTAAGTGCCTTTTTTGTTCTTCTGAATGACTCGGGGATCTTTGGAAGGTTGTAATTTATATCAAGTTTCGTCTTTAATGTAGTTTCTCTTGAAAAGCTGGTCCCATGCTTGAAGAAAGGAGGGTTGCGGTAGGTGGATGACCAGTGTAAAAATATAGCCACTTTATGAACAAGAAATCCTTAATAATTTGAGTTTAAGACTTTGTTGAGTTAATCTAAAATCGGTAGAATGTATTTGCTATATCTCTAAGAAGTTGGAATGTCAACGTAGGAAATGTTTCCATTATGAGGATCTGCATTGATTTCTTGTAAATTCTTTTGTGATTAGGTTTCTAGAAAATCAAGAAAAGGGAGAAAGAAGAAAACATTGAGTGACAAGAAGGAAAAAGAATATGGAGATCATTCTGTGATTCAGAATGAAATTGGTGTTCCAAAGTCAGGATAATCTGCAGATCTGAACATGTCACAGAAAGAAAGATTAGAAAATTCAATTCCTGATGGGAGACAAGAAGGCTTCATACAGATTGATGAGCCTGAAATACCTGTGCTTGGGTCAGGAAGCCTTGAAAGCAGTCTGCCACTTATGGATGTCCAAAAGGCCAAACATCCTACCAATGACCAGGTGATGAGCAAGCACATCTGCGCTTGATGAAGTTGATTTTAAGGTGTCTACCTTGTTTCTGCTTTTTCAAATAACCATGTTATACAAAATTTATGTTGGTTGCTTAAGATCTGTGATACTTGGAGCTCTCCAATGCTATACCAGGTTAGCTCTAAAAAAACATCTTATTTATGGCTAGTAAGCAGCAACTGAAGAAAATGCAATTTATTTATACATTTCTTATTTGATTATATTTTGCAGTTATCACTCCTCACCATATTCCACAATATCCTGGTTGAGAAGATGTCATGTCCATGCAAAGATTATGAAAATATTGTTTGTTTCCTGAAAATTTTGGTTAGAAAAATGCTAAGGAAAATGAAAAGTCAGCCACTTCTCTTTGTGGAAATTCTCTTTTGAAAGCTGCAGAGAATGACATTACATCACTTCACAATCTTTATTGCAAGAACTTGGAAGTTTGAATACAGAAAGTGGAAAATGGGGAAATATTTCAAGGCATGGAGAAATCGGCTAAACATAGGCCAAGGGATGGATGCACAGAAGTTTAGCGAATGCACTTGGGGAGGATGAAGCTGATGTTTTGATCTCTCATAAGTCTGTATATCAAAAGTAAGATGTGTTTATGGATGTTTAATATTCATGTTATTATTGGTTCTTCTGCTCTAAAAAATGTTATTATTGGTTCTTAAGTTTCATAGTTCATTTTTCCTTTATGAACTTTATAAACATGCACAGACTGTTTAGCATATTCAATCATCCATAGGCAGAGTGACCTTATTTAGATATTGGTGTTTCTTTTCATAAAGACGGAGAAAAGTATTTTATTTAAGTTTTGTGATATAATTGGAATAGTACAAAAAATACTGCCAGTGCTTAGTTATCAAGGAAATAACTTACAAGTTGCCCTCCTTTTTTCTCTTGAGGACAGAAATGATGATAATTTTAGTGAGGTGGAGGAAGGCATCACTCCTATTCCAAGTTGTGAAATTGATGGGAAGAGAAATTCTGATAAGTATGATGTCTGACAGTAAAAGTCTTGAAAAACTACTTTTTTTCTTACATCTCATTGTGTAGAAAGTCCTTGACTGATGCTTTCATGCTTGCAGGGCAGGGCATCATTTAGAACAAGTGTTTGAAAGAGTTTCTAAAAGAAAGAGAAGACTTGTTCTCAGTGCTGAAGTGGACCAAAAAATTAAGGATCTCTATGAGAAGTAAGTACACTTGCATCCTACCGTTTTACTATCAATAAATATTGATGTGAATGTAATCATACGAAATATACCAAACTTAAGGTCTGACAATCAAGCACTTCCAAGTCTGTTTTGGTTTTTCTAATTATGCAAGTTTTGCTTGAATGGTTTTATAGAATCTTTTCTCATTTTATTCAGCAGTTTCTGAAATAGTTTGCATGGCATTCATTTTGACAAATACTGCTTTAGATCTGGGAAGATGATAGACATTGTAGCTGTCTCATTGCCAGCTCCTTGATCCTGATTGTAAGTTTCCCAGTCCAAGTTTCGAATAAGCTTAAGCAGCTAGGTTTGAAAATTGCACCAAAGAAAAGGATGCTTCAAGTTGATGTACCTTTGTCTGATGGCACAAATCAACTTATGGAAGAAGCTAGAGCAGTTGGAGAAGAAAGTGCTCCTCTTGTTTCTTTAACCAATCCAGAGGAAATCTTTGTGAGTATTTATTGGCATCAGTAGCTTTTTAACATTGTTTTTGTGTACTCTGTTATGAGATCAATTTTTTGTGCACAACTGGGGTTTGAGCTCTTGCTTTGGTAGTTGTGAAATTGCAAACTGTGTTTGGAATAAAAAGCATATGCTTTTGCCTTTTCCTGAATGTGGAATCTCAGTTCAGCTATTTTCTGTTTCATTTTTGTATGTAAATTTGTGAATCATTGTTATTTTCTTAGGCACACAAGAAAAAGAGTACGTGCCTTCAGCAAAGACCAGGAGGAAACTATTAGAGCTTTATTTGAACAGTGAGTGCTTAATTAATTAATTTATTTTTTTTCCAGTGGCGTACACATGCTCTTAAATTTTTATTTCTTCTGCATAATTGATGCTGACTAGTGTGCTTTTGGAACAATTGATGCTAGTGTCCTCTTTTTCTTTTCCAAATGAAATTGGATTTGTTTGCTTATAGGTTGAAAGGCCATAAAAGGTGTGCCCACATGATTGCAAGTTCTCTGGCTGGTGATGATACGCTCACAGCTGCCCAAGTTTCCCGTAAACATGCATCTGAGAGATGAGGATCTTAATGACTCTGATATGGCAAAAGTGCAGGATTCTGATGATGAAACATTGCTGTCACTAATGAAAAGGTGACTAATTTTTATTAATTATTTTATGATTTTGCTAATTAAGTTTGTTTATATGCAATTTTGTTCACATACTTGCATTTCTATGGTTGTACACTTGTTAAGTTCAGATTTTTATGAGAAAGCACTGCTACACTTTGATGATGAACTCATAAATTCATAGTAGTGGTTAGGACTTAATCCAGGTGACATGTTTTTTACTATATGTAACCTAGTGGTCATTCACTATCACAGATTGGCAACAACATTGTCAACTTCATTCTTCCGGCCGGTTTCTTTCATGCCAGAAAATCCCCCCTCATTCCATCAACTTTATGTTTGCACTTAACTCCGTTTGTATTACGCCCATCCTTTGTGCTTATGTATGGCTTCGCCTTAGGTTCTAATGAGTGCATTGATTGGTCGTTTTTTCTTTTCTTTTCTATTTTTTTTGTTCTCCTTCAGTCCATCTTCCCTATTCTCGTTTCTCCTCGCTTCGAACTATTTTAATCTTGATCGCCCTTATTCTTTTCAGGCCTTCCGTGCACAATAAATGTAAAACCCGCGGAAAATTTTAAATTTAAATTTTTCAAAAAAAAGGCAAGACTGCACTTACTAGAATTGAACTGAGAAAAGTTGGATTTTTCTTGATCTCGGATGATGAAACGGATTATACCGCACCGCCTCGCAAAATCTAGCTACCTAGTCACTAAATTTCGCGGATCTCCAAGATAGTCGGAATTTCACGTATTTCGAGACAACAAGTGTTGGATGACACATGGCGAGCCATGTGGACGACACATGGCATGCCATGTGTCAACATGCATGGTACCTTTGAAGACTATATAAGGGGCTTCACACATGGGCAGTTTGTAGACAAGCAAGGGGGGAAGAAGGAGGAGGAAGGGAAAAGAGAAAGGGAGGAAAGGAAAGGAGAAAGGGAGGAAAAGAAAAGAACAGGAAAGAAGGGGAGGAAGAGAGGAAAAGAAAAGAAAAAAAAAGGAAGAAGTGTTATGAATGAGCAAATTCTAAGGCAAAGGACCCGGAACTGCACTACAAGAGGTAGGTTTCCTCCTACTTTGGTTATTTTACGCCTAAGGGCCACGTAATGGCCTAACGGTTTCGCCTATTTCAGGGTGAATTTAAGATGTGTGTGGTTTGGTTGTGATTGTGTGATGGTCAAAGAACGGTTTCATGAGGTTTTGAGACTGTCCAAAACTAAACATTGTGTCTCGACGCAAAACCCGACATAATGGCGTAAAACAGGGGTGTGCCCACCGGACACCTCAGAATCGGCCGCATCAACTTCGACAATATAACTTTCCCGTCCGAACTCGACGGTATGTTCTGGACTCTATGGAAAGCCTGAATCTAGAATTTAATAGAATAAAGTGCTCAGCCAAACGCGGCTGAACATTGGGCCGGTCATGTATTGAGGAATGGTCCTTTCCGTTTCTAACTGCTAATCGGCGTTTGTAACTTAAACGCTTGGGGCTGCATATGGCCTAAGCAGGGAATTGTGTGTTTGATGTTTTGTGTGGTATTTACAAAAAAACTGGACTCCCTGGACTAAGTCTAGATTATTTCCGAGGCCAAGCATGGCCGGGAATGGCTAATGTGTGTTATTGTCATAAATTGAATAACATGCTGAATATGTGAAATTATGTGATATATGTGTGGAATATTAACATGACTGCATGTATGTTGATGTTGAACTAAATATATGAAATGTTGTGTGCATTAGACACGAAAGTGTTCATAACACACACATAAGAATGCCAGAATGTCCATGTAGAGGTCTTCATACATTAGCCATGGGTTTGAGTGCAGTGGCACAAATTGCATTGCATTGGTGTGCGGTAACACCATGTTACATGGGTGTGTGTACATGGTACTGATTTGGTGCTAAATCGTGTGGGCTTGGGAATGGGACAAAGTCTAATTGAGTTCCATAGTGTTAAATGAAAATGGAAAACGAATAGTGTTGAGCGTGAAAGGGGCAGGGATAGACACCGCCTCGTGAAAGCCCAAAACCTCGGTTAGACAAAGATATCCATCTGAAAGCTCGAAAAACGCCGGAGGGTGAGACCCGCGGTGAGACCCCGGAATTTCTATCGCCTAAAAAGACAGAAACATTAAATAAATATCACATAGACTACAAAGTTGTGAGACGGGAGCCTGGACTGACTCAGATTGATTTCCCATTGGCACTTGCATCGAAAGTGGTGGGCCTGAGGTTGACCAGTGTACGCATGTAGAGGTCGCGCTCATACATGCATGTAGTTTTTCCATGATAGACAACATGGCGTACCTGGACGTTGTCGGGTTTGATTGTGAAATGATCATTTGCATGAGCACCTAGGTGAGTAGCCTTAGGATTTATCTCTACTGGAGTTAGCTCACCCGCCGTGGGACCCCCTTCGTACAAGACAGTACAGCATGACGCCCTTAGAGGCCGTGATTAATATGAAGGGTCGACTATGGCCTGGTTCTGCTTTGTGTATATATTAGAATGAACTAGTTTTAATATATGTGTTGTATTAAGAGTGATGTAATAACTCTTGGATCTATAGAAATGTATGGTCTTGTAAATGTATGGATGAGTATAGATGATGGGCCCTATTGGTCATTTGACTCATGTACGGGTTTCATGATATGAGACACACTGTGTTTCCGCAGCCGATGGTGGTCACCCGACCCCTGGTTTTGGGGCGCTACAATAAATCTTCTCGGATGCCTTAAGCATTTTGGCAAAGATGCGCTACAATCGAACCCGGCAACCCAAAATTATCTCTGTACCCGTTAGGATTCATCCTTAGTCCATTCATAAATCTGTGTCAGGAATTAAGAATAAAATTGATAATAATTATCTAAGAGTTTCTAGGTAGAGTGATACAAGGAAAGGATATCTGATAGAGTTCAGGTATTTGATAAAGGTTTCTTAGGTTTGGTTGTATGTAATTATTTCTTCTCATTGTTGATAGATTTTCTAAGGTGAATGAGCCATGTGTTTCTTTTTATTTGGATAAGCTTGTTCAGCTTTATGATTTTTAGGGGCAAGAAGACAACTGATTATCGTGTGAAGAGGTATTAGAACGTAAGATTGGGAAGGAAACCTTAAGGAAGCCTGACGACGAAACCCTGCTCTCTGCTTCCAAGAACTCTTCTCTCTCTCCAATAGCACAAGAACAAATAATAAAGTGTTTTTCTTTGTAATCTACAAATCTTTTCTTCTTTCTAAGATTGAACATTCAATGGAAATTAAATTCTTGCATGTTGATTGATGTGAAACCCGTTGATGATTTCTGCGATGAACTTTAGTTAGCTTAGACCATTACAACTAATGCATTCCCCTCGCTTTCATAATAGTTGCCGATGCAACTTTAGTTATGCATTCGGGCATTCCATGGTATCAAAGACCACAAATAATACGAATCATGGCTACATGCACTTTTTTTTTCCTTATGGAAATATCATATGAGATTGTGGGTTGATACCATTCCATCAATCTATTTACATATAGTTCGAGTCCCTTAGGATCATTGGAGGTTTTACATGACCATTAACTTCAGGGCCTCGTGGGATTAGTCAAGGTGCACGAAAGTTAGCCCGAAAACCCATGGTTATCAAAAAAAAAAATCTATTTACATACAGTTCAATGTCCTACAACACAATGTACCCATCGGGGAAAATTTTCATCGTTATGTTTTTCCCTTCTTTTTTAGTTGCTTGGCCCTACTTCTTGGAATGTAATTATGTATTCATTCTTATCTCATTAATTCTTTATTAATGTCAGTTTCTGGCCATCTCTCGGGTATATCTGAACACAGGAAAGCTAGAGACCCTGAATTTGGATGAGAATCATACAACACTTCAAATGAGGGATTACGAATTGATTATCCTTTGATCATCATATAGTTGCAAAAGATATCATGAAAGTATGGTATTATGCATCTTTTCCTCTTAATGTCAGGTTATATGATAGTTCGATCTTTCTTGTCCCTAGAATTTTAGAAAAATATCATTAAAAAAATCTTGCAAGGAGGGGTAAAGATATATTTACAGCTAAAGAAATATATTATACGGAAGAATTCATAGATAATTGAAACAACTTGCTTTTTTCTTTGTGGGGCCTAAATGATAGGATAATCTATTTTAGGCTAGATAAAACTTTAACTAACTTTTATTAAACTCTTATCCTCCGACTTGATTACATTCAAAGTTTAAATACAAATAAAAATAATGACCCCACTAATTAAATGATCCTAAAAGCTAGCACATTATCTAATTAATAAAATAATATGTAATGGACTTGAAAAAAAACTAACAATTTATCTTCCACTAACAACGTGGTCTCTCACCCACTTATCGACTAATTCTAATGTCGCACCTCCTCATTATCTCCTATCATTAGTTTCTCCTTCTTAAGAGGAACCTTGTCCTCAAGGTTGAAGGGAAGAACTTTTTCTAGTATTTTTTTTTCCTCTTCTTTTACATGCATACTTCAGCCATTGCCACAATTCCTGGTTTCAGCCTTCCTAGGTGAAAAGAATTTAAGGGAACCTTTGAGAATTCGGGGGTGACTTGATAGTTGAAAATTGTTCGACTCCTAGCGCATCAAACCTTCGATCATCCCCAGAGACTCCTGAAAATCTACTACCAATTGAGAAGCAAACGGTGCTTTTTGTCTTCAAAATTATCATGACTTTCTCTCTGCACTCTTCGACTCATGACTTTGACAGAGACGAGCACATGGTTATCGCTTACTACCGTCAAATAACAACAGAGCTTCAAAAAAGTCTCTAATTGTTTCATCGATCTTTGTACATTTCCACTTACCCCACCTCCATTGGTGAGGAATCGACATTGAGTTGCTTGAACTTAACTTCCCAAATTTTCAATGCGCTTCTTTGATCAAGGCATTATCGTTTAATTCTTACCAAGTCGTGATTTAAAACCGTGGGGTCCGCTGACGACCACAACCCATGGAAGACTCGTGGATGTCGGGTAACCCAACACCACACCACCATGTCCCCTTTTCCGAGACTCATGATTTAACGAAAAACGGGTAGAGTCTCCTTTGTACGGGGAGCTCTACCCAAAATACAACTTGTGCAATTACATGGCAACATGGTCCAATATTATACAATGACTCCTGACCGGTTCACATATAAAATGCCACATATAGCCTATTTCTCCATACTAAACATATAAGCATATGACTATAAAACCATAGTTCATAAGAGCTTAAATTACATCATTTTTGTACAAAACATATCAAAAATTAAGCATTCTAATACATGTTTTAAAAAATATAAATCAAACCACAATCCAAATTCTTTCCTCAATATCACCCTAGCCGAGCGGCCGTCTCCTCGAACATTCCCTCGCACCGGTGCGGGGTCTCACGACTGGTGAGCAATGCCCAAGAGTAAAATCCTACTGCGCTGCTCCCACCTAAGTGCACATGCAATGGCATTCCACACGCTCAAGCAAAACATGCATGTTCCTACCAATGTCTACATGTCATGGATGAGAATGTGACTCAATTCTATCCCATGTTCCAGTCCTCACCGACTCCCTCACACATGCATATGCCAAGTGTGAAAACCATTTGTCATTGGTTTTTCACCCAATGACCCTTTATCCAAAACAAAAACATTTTGTTTTTTAAATCAAATCCATTGGACAACCTCCGATAACCGTTTTATTTAAAGCCAATGGACAATCTCCGATAAATTGTTTTATTCAAAAATGTAAAGGATGTGCTTCCTCTGACATAACCGCTTTATTAAAAAACACTCCGGACACTCCGATAAACTCAAGCTTTATTCAAAAACAAAGGATACCCGATAGTCGTTTTATTCAAAAACATTGGATAATCTCCGATAAACTATTTTATTAAAAAACAGTGGACAGTCTCCGATAAACTGTTTTATTTCAAAAGCATCGGGATGTTTTTCGATAACTATTTTACCAGACATCGTCCCTAGACTGAAAGCCCGCACCATCAACATCATACACAGTGTTGATTTACAACCATGAAGACTGTGGAGCTCTATTGGACGTCGTCCAACGTATTGAGTCCACCACCCGTTCACCAAGAATGGTGAATGAAAACAACCATGCACACCCACCCGTTTTATGCGATGTCCCCGTGCATATGAAATGCAATGCAAATATGTCATTGCCTATTCATACCATGCTATATATATAATGAGCGTTATATGCACATATGCCTACTCATGCATATTAACCCATGAATCAATTGGACATTTACGTCACTGAACACATAAATTCCAATTTCAATCATACAATTCATGCCAACATACATAACACACATACATTGACAGCTACAAGTCATCACCAATCGGGTAATTACTTACTTTATCCTCTAGGTCTAATTGTGACACCATGTCCACAACTAGCCTACAACCAAGCCATGCAATGGCCTCAATCCTACACAAACTCATGCATTTCCCTAGGCTTCATGGATAATTATATCAACATGCATATAATTACCAAACAACATACATCAATTTCAATGTATTAGACCGCGCATATCATCACAACCAAGCAATTTGCACACTTTGTGCTACAATCAAATTTTCAAAATATATGTGGGCACTAAATGTCATTCACATGAATATGGCCAGATTCTATACTCAAGGAGCTTTCCATAGAGTCTAAGAACACGAAATTTGGAGTCCTAACGAAGGAGTTATGCAAGTTGCAAGTCATGAAGAAAATCATCAACACTGCAGCACCTGTAGCAGCAGAGGCTACTGTATTTCGTCATTTTCGGACATAATATGAGCTCAAATTGCATTAAGCTATATATGGATGGATTCTAGACTCAAAGTTCTTTCCATAGAGTCTAAGAACGTGTGAATCGGAGTTCGGATGAGAAAGTTATGGCTGTCCGAAACCCTAAGAAAACACTACTGCTTGAAATGTCGACCCCTGGCTCTCTTGCTTTCTAACCAACACCCATGCACCATGAGTCAACTTGTGGATTATCAGCAGCCTTCTCCTTCCTTTCTGCTCACCCTTCAACACCGAAACCTAGAAGAAACCTCACCGGGTTTACACCCATACTGTAAGCAACTCACTTCTCTCATATTCCTTAGCTTTGGCACCACAATCTTCAAGAATTCTTGATGGTCATGGCTACACTTACAACCATGCCTGCATCGCACTACAAGGCACATTTCTCCTCCCAGGCATTTCTTTGAACACCTCTCGTGCCTTCAATTTCCCCAATAGTACAAACCACCATAGGATCTGACTTACTCAAAAGCTTCAGAAAGACAGATTGTTAGGGTTTAGTCACATGATCCAGGCAGAGAGAAGAAAGAAAATACTCTTATTCCTTAGGTATGAAAGAAGAGACATTTTTCACCGCTGACCCATACCCATCTAACCTTTCTTTCCCATACCTCTCTCACACCTTTTTTTGACCTGAGACTTTCACACCACACATGCAACTTCAACACCTCATGCAAGACCACTTGTTTGCAAAATGACTTTTAAACTCAAGAAACACAATTCGCAAAGTGAGACGAAAAGAAGAGTTCTTCGTGAGAAATGCGTACAGAGAAACAACCAATATTAAGCTTTTTCACAAACACCTTATGCAACAAGGCTCCTCTCAATACAACACTCAGATTCCCCCGTTTCTCTCCCTCTGTTACTTGGGAAACGACCTTCCTCTCACCGGGAACCCAAGTTGCAAAGAAACTAGAAACGTGAAGCGGAAGAGCAAGACTAAGAAGAATTCAAGAAGACCCCAAAGTGAACTGATTCCCATGATCTTCCCCAAAGTGAAGAATCAAGATCGATCAAACACTTCTCTTGGCTTTCGCCAAAGTTCAAGAAATAATTAAACGAACCAACGCACACCAAAAGAAGCTCATACAAGACTCATATCTCATACCAAGAAATTTTCCAGAGAAACATTACCTTTGGATATTTTTCTTTTCCACCAAGGACTTTGATTTTGGGTATTCAACAACACCAAACCCAATCTGGAGGTCTTCTTATTGCCGAAATTATTTGATCTTCAATTTACTTAGCTTTCGCTAAAAAAAAAATCCCAAAAAATAATAACGACAAGAGATCACCTTGTCAATGGGCACCAAGCCAAGTCTACATATCTTCTTGTTGCCGAGACAATATGGTTCTTCAAATCTTCAAGATGTCTCCCACTAACTGGAAGGTAATCGTTGATCGATCCATTACCACACCACTTGTCAAGGATCAGACCTGCAAGCAGCTTCCTAAACTGATACAAGATTATCCATGATGCCAAAACAAAGCAAAGAAAAGGAGAGAATTCCAGAGGATTTTATTCAACTTAAAATAACATCCAGATACAAGAATAGACCATGCACCAAGGTAGGTTACGGTCTCTCTCCTCCATCTCTCATTCCCTCTCCTTCCCTCCCCGTATTTTTTTTTACTCATTTTATTTAATTTTTTTTCCAACAGAAATCTCCCATTTCTCCCTAAAAACTCATTTTTTTTAACCTTTTGTCTAACTTAACTTAAGTTGATGAGTGGCACTTCTAAACACGCGGTCACACGTATCTCTCTGATCCGTTCCTACCCCGAAACAATTTATTTTCAGTTTCGGATCAAGTTCAATTTAATTTAAATGAACTTAACTTGAGTTTTTTCCTAACTCCCGAGATTCTCGTAAAAATCTCGTCCCTGAGAGTTACTAGACGCCCGTTACCTTGAAAATCGTGAAAAATTCGACTGTCTCGGAATTCAAAGAAAATTTTCTGGGTAACTAGATTTCACGAGACGAATCCAACGGTGAAGTCCATTTCATCATCCGAGATCTAGAAAAATTTTCAAGCCTCCCTGAACCATTTCGGCAATTTTACTGTTTTTGCCATTTTTCAGAAAAAATTAAATTTTTTCCGGGTTTTACACCAATGATAGGATAATCTATTTCAGGCTTAATAAAACCTTAATATTATTTTCTTCAGGCGAGATAAAACCGTAACTAACTTTTATTAAACTCTTCTCCTCCAATTTGATAACATTCAAAGTTTAAATACAAATAAAAATAATGACCCCACTAATTAAATGATTCTAAAAGTTAGCACATTATCTAATTAATAAAATAATAAAAATAAAATAATACGTAGTTGACTAAAAAAACTAACAATTTATCTTCCACTAACAATGTGGTCTCTCACACACTTATTGACTAATTCACTAATGTTGCACGTCCTCACTATCTCCTATCACTAAACCTTCAAATTTGATTCTTAGGATGGACGATCCTATCCAACAATGAGTTGGAAGTTGTTGGAATTGAAGATGATGTTGCTTTCAAAAATGTCAGCTCTAATGACAATTCAGAAGATAAAATTATGGCCTTTAGCATTGAAAAACAGTTAGGAGATGCACCAACCAACAATGAAGATGTCTCCTCGAATCATCAACAAGTGACTGATGAATTGGTTGATTCAGGGGATGATGATATAGCTTCTAATGCATTATCAGTAAATTCTACGAGAAGATGGTTGAGGATGATAATTGATTTAGAGGAGGATGATGAGGCATTATTATGATCGGGTTGGGACTCGTGCCCAAGTTCTTACATTAGGTGAGTCAGAATCCATCAAATGATGTGAAATAATTTCTTGTAGAATTTTATCATGTCTTGTAAATTCGTTTTTGCCATCTATAAATGGGATCTATTCATTCCTAACTCAAGGTTCAGTAGACTAAAGATCATCTCAATGATTCTGCATTTTTCCCCTTGAAATTTGCATGGTTATAGATTTGACATTTTATGGCTCAAAATGGATATTTACTTATGATTTAATGTAATTGAATGATAATTATCTAAGATGTGGTAATCACAATCTGAGTTTAAAATTTCTATCAGTCATATCATTGACTTTAATTTAATATATAACTGATAGAATTAGTTATTCTAATAAGAAATTTGATTTATACGCAAATCTTCAATTTTTCCTTTGTATGTTTCTAGAACTCAACTTTATCCCTTCTTGTATCACTAAAGTAAGTTTTTAAAATTTATTTTAATTACTTTAAATTTTATCTCTGTTAATTTCATTTTAGCATATAAAAGAACCAAAAGGTCAATAGTTAAATTTTCCTCTTTTTGTTGCAATTAGACATGTGGATTTTAGACTTGAAACTTGTTGAAAAATTAAAATCAATGGTGGATCTTTTATTTTTCTCTTAATTTGTATAGAGAGACTTGTTAGTTAAGGCTAAAATATCATAGTAATTTATCTTTTCATCAATCATAATAAATAATAAAAATGTTTATACAAAGTTCAAATTATATTTAATTTATAGAATAGATCATTGATAGAAATAGGTAAGGTTCAAAGTAATTTTCTATAACTTGCATCATTGCATGCACCAATGTATATTTATGCAAGCTAAAAGCGACATCTCAAGATAGTTCAATATGTTGAATAACTTAACTCTAACAAACATTACATTAGAATTTTTTGGAGTCTATGTATATATATATATATTTATACGACTTACTTGACTCCATTAGATATTTATACAAGCTGAAAGAAAATTCTCTAAATATTAATTATATATGAGTTCTGTATGATGGATGAGTAGACCCCAATAGTCATTGCATTGAATTTTTCGGAGTCCATATTTATGCTAGCCAATAGTATCTTCTCAACATGGGTCCAATAACGTGGGTGACTTGACCCTAAGAAACATTATATTTGTGAAAATCCGAAATAATGCAAAACGATAGACTATCGTCACAGACGGATAGTAAGTCTAGAATTTTCTCTAGACCTCGAATGACGATGCGGTTTTCGCCGTTGAATTCGTCTCGCGAAATCTAGATACGTCGTCAAATTTCATTGAATTCCGATACAATCGAAAGTTCACGTATTTCAAGGCGTTTGGACGAATTAGAGAGTGACACATGGCATGATAGGCGTGTGCCATGTGGCACTAGAGTGGGGGACACTAGGCACATAGGTGGGCCAAGTGTCATGCCCTCAAACCATGCATGACATGGGGGGATGAGGTTAAGCCATTGAAAACACATAGCATTGGTTTTCCATGTGTCAAGGTGGTTGGCATTAGGTGTCCTACACCTAACTCAAACCAAACTAAGTGGAAGGGGGATGACAGTTCGGTGGGTAGAGAAGGAAGGAAGGAAAGAAATAAAAGAAAAAAAGAAAGAAAGAAAAGAAGAAAAAGAAGAAAGAAAGGAAGAAGAGCCAAGGAGGTGCTGAAGGAAAAGATGAGGAGTCGGGTCTCGCACTCCAACATGTAGGTTCTTCCTACTCAGGATTGTGACACTATCCCGCGGTAATTACTGAACCCGTCAACCTATGGAACCCTGTGGATATCGGATGTCCCGATATCACACTCATTTGTCTCATATATTGAGACCTATTCCTTCATATTTAATTCCCAAATATACAAAAATATATGATAGGCTATTTAATCAACAATCCATTTACCGTCCTTGAGTAAACAAAAGGTATACATGTTTCACAGAATTTCCGTCCCGTGAAAGTGTAATAAAGACAACAACCGTAGGGGCATATAAGAGCTCTAAGTGTCACATAGTAGTATTTGAGACTAAAGTAGGGAAATTAAAGTTTATGGAACCCGGATTTGTGTATGAGAACAAGGGTACAATTGTCATTTAGCAACAGGGGACATGAATATGAAAATCATTATGTAGAGATGGGCCACAATACAAATAGCATAAGTTGGCAATTGAAAAATTAAAGAGACGAGGGTCAAATTTTCAATTAATGAAAAGTCGGAGCATTATAAATAACGGCAGAGTCGAGCACGCAAAATGTCGAGCGCTTGGAGACTTAAGTGCAATTAAAGGAAAGTTGAGATTAAATAGAGACGTAGACAAACAAATAAATCGTTTGTCTCATTTTAGGCTAGGGCTTCACGTAAGAAGGAGAAGGAGAGAGCCAAAAGAACAGGAAGAGGAGGAAGAAGAGAAGAAGTGGAAGGAGACTAAAACTACAAAAGTTTTCATTTGGAAATCATGGTAATTTGATGTCTTGAGCCTTTGGTATGCATTTCCATGGAACTTAGTTATTCTTTAATTTAAATGGTTTGGTGAGAGATCACATTAACCCTAGAATTCTTGAGTTTTGTGGGGAAAAACCCCACCAGAATTAGTCATGGAATCATCATAATTTATGGTTTTGTAAGAATTGAGACCAGAGTTCTTGCATTTTCACCTAGGGTTTTGTGGTATAGTTCCAAATCACCAATCGCTGCTGTGAAGTTGGTTTGGATGAATTCCATGTTGGCTTGATGAATTGTTGCAAAAGGAGAATGTTAGGTTTTTAAAGGAAATTGGTCAAAATTTGGTAAAAACCACTGTTTTTGTTTTGGTTATAGATTAAGTTATAACCATCCAAATGAATTGATTCCAATTGGAAAAGAACCATAAGAGGATAGGGATACAAATGTATAGAAGGAACCAAGAGCAAATTGTAAACTCTAAGGCTCCCCAAATTACGGATCGAAAGGTGAGCTCGTAGCCTACTGATTTTGCTCTGTTTTGGGTATGGTTGTAGTGTTTTGGCCATAAGTGGAGTTTCACTCATCCAAATTGAGTGATTCAAAATTCTGGGTAAAATAGACATCTAGGGGAATAAGTTATCTGAAGGAAGTGTATGCAAATTGTAAGCCAAAAGTGCCCAGAAAATTTGTCAAAGTGGAGCTATGTGCAGATTCTGTTCTGCCAAATTGAGTCATCTAGATGTAAAATACAATAACTTGAGTTTTGGTGATCCAAATTGGGTGATTCCAATTGGAGAAGAAACCTTAGAATCATAGCTTCAAAGGAGTAAAGAAACCATTTCCAAATTAAGGAGCAGATCCCAGAAATCAAGGATGAGTAGGTGATTCAGTGAGTTTGGAATCAAAACATGCTGTAACTTGTGTTATGTGGTCGAGGGCCTTAGAGAAGGAATTTTACATTGAAGTTTTAAAGATATGCCATTGATATATAAAGGACTGATATGGAGAGTTTCATAATTTTTAAGACCTTTGAATAATTTTTGCACAGTTCACAGAGTATTGTTGGAAAAAGGGTACCAAAATGAGTGGTTTTTTTGTTAGGGTTTTTTTAGTGCTCAAGGGTAAATTGTTAATTTGACTTTATATGAATGTTGTGTGACCTTAAAGTGGTTTGCGTGTGAAGTACGTTAAGTTTATACGCTATACATAGGCGATTAATATGTCAGTCGATTCGTTGAGTGAAGCAAAAAGTAAAGGCGGGAAAAGCGTGGAACTGCGGCCCTCAAGTTTTAGCAAGCAAAGAGGTGGAGCGTTTCTAAACTCATTTTCCAAATACTAATGTATTATTATTATTATAAATTGTTTTACACTGGTATTTCATGGTTTTGATTTGCAAACCATTTTCAAGAAACAAGCAATGAATTAGAAAGCAAGCAAATGATTTTGAGTTAAACCATTTTTTGAAAAGTAAGTAAATGATTTTAAATTGTAAACCATTTTTCAAGCAAGCAGTAAGTAAAATGGTTTGAATAATTAAACCATTTTTCAAGCAAGCAAGCAAATGGTTTTAAATTGTAAACCATTTTTCAAAGAGCGCGCTAAATCAAGCAAGCAAAGAATGTTTGTGAAAAATGTGCCTTCCTAGTTCTAAGCAAGAAAACTGCTGAGGCATTCCGCAGACGCACTGGTGGTGTTAGGATCTCATGCATTTTGGCTTTGCCTCGGTCGGCAAACGAGACATACATCATGCATTTAAAGGAGACCGTGGCACGTACAGGAGTATATAAGGTTATGAGCTCTAACTAAATTATGGTGATGGCGACTCAGGTCAATTCCACCATATTTACCGGAAAAAGGTGATGCGGACACAGATCCTTCCACCGCACTGGCCGCCGTGCCCGTGGTTCACTAGGGTACAATAAGTGTGTGGATTAGGCCTCCAGTGGTTGATGTTTTATAAGCATAATATACAGTTTGAAAATCAACCATTGGTCTCTGGGCCGCCTGTGCTTCCGAGAGTTTTAGCAAAACTACTGAGCCCAGCTCCCGCTTTATTTCAAAGCATGCTATTGAGCCCCAGCCCCGTGTTTATGAAAAGTTTTGAGAAACTTTTGAAGCAAAGGTTTGCGAAAGTTTTGAGCAACTTTAAAGTAAGAGTTGAGAAAAGTTTTAGAAACTTTTAAAGTAAGATAAGGCAAGCAAGCAAGAGGTTTTTGAAAGGTTTTATAAACTTTCAAGTAAGCAAGCAATAAAAGTTTCAGAAACTTTTAAAGTAAAATAAAGTAAAGAAAGAAATATTTCGAAAATACGCGTAAACGAAAGTTTTACAATTTTTAGATGTTTTCTTTAAAAGCAAAACATTTTCTAAAAGCATATACTCACCGAAATGCTTAGCTTCATTATTTTCTGCTTTAAAACTATTTTCTGTGCATGTGTACGCACGCCGGAGCATAGTAGATTCTCCCTGACTCAGACGTTGTTGTAATTAATAACTGTACAAATACTTTGAATTCAGATAAATTGAAACATACGATGCATGCATACTTTGTGAAATGTATGAGCTCGAGGCTCTTTTGAAAGAATGTTGCTGGCTACATTTGGAAATGTAAAATTGTGTATATGTGTTTTGGGACATGTCCTATATACAGTCATGGTGCTACCGAATTTTATAAAAATCACAAGTTTAGAAAAGAAATTTTTTATACGAGATTGAAGCAAGAATACGTCACACAGATTTTCTAGTCGTTAGAGAGGTAATCTACTGGGAGTTCTCATGATGGCGCGACACCCGCCGATAGTAGGAGGTGGGGTGTGACAAGGTGGTATCGCATAAGTGGTTATTACATCGTAGTTTTGATATACACTATTTTACACAATGGGCAACCATGCATTTTCCAATTCAAAGTACATATATATAAAGTGTTTCAAGTATTAAATACTGATTTTTTTATACAAAGACGATGCCGCAGAGGACGTCGAGGTCGTCCTAGGAGAAATATTCCAGAAGTGTTTGAGCGTCCTGAAGTACCTGAGAGGGATGAGCACATAGTTGGTTCCACTACCGCCTCTATGAATCAGCCTCCAGCAGCAGGTCAAGCTGGACCATCCTCGCCACCGGCTGGCGCCTGGCGCCGTGGATTGTTTACGCCCGAGCAGGTGTGGCACAGATTGCGCAAATAGTAGCTAGCGATTGGCCAAGTACGTGAGCCTCCACCACCACCTAGGAGAGGTTATCAAGAACCCGGAGGTCGACAGAGAGAGTACGTAAGTCGGGCGCTGCCATATGATGGCAAAGTAGGATCCGTGAGGCACTGTTATGGCTAGACCGCTGTGAAATAAGGTTTACGGAGTTACGGCTCGCATAAATGAGCAAAGAGTCTTGTTTTCCAAGCTCGATGGGAAGACAGGCTGGTTGATCGGGTGGACGCCGTGGAGAGGAGGTATCCTAATGGCATATCATGGGACCAATTTCAACAAGAGTTCACTGACAGGTTCTTTCCTCAAAGTCATAAGGATTCGAATTGAGGAGTTCTTCAGGTTAGAATTGAAGAACATGTCAGTGTCAGATTATGAGAAGAGGTTCTCAACTAGTTAGATTGGTTCCATATATTCAAGCTGATGAAGCCATGAAGTGCAAAAGGTTTTTGGTCGGATTACAACGCACCGATCCGAGTGCATTTGTCTGCGGTTCCTCATAATAGATTCGGGGACTTAGGCCGAGGCAAACCGAGAGTCAGGGAGCAAAGCACGACGCTGCACGAGTAGGCAAGAAAGGAAGAGGAGTGCACCGGTGCACTTCCAACAGAGCCCGGGATGCTATTTGAGTAAGAGGAACAAGGTGAGGTTACAGAGGCCGAGGTGCGCCTAGAGCTACCTCTAGTCGTGGATCACGAGGCCCTCAACACTAGCAAGGCACCTGCAGTCTTCCTCCCGTATGTCATATGTGTCAGAGGCGACACCATGGGGAGTGTAAGAGATTCAGTACAGGGTGTTTCCATTGTGGCCAGGAAGGCCATTTTATTAGGGAGTGTCCTCAGCTGATTGGTGCGGAAACATCGCAACTCGCCTCTACCCCAAGCATCGTAAATTAGCACACAGAGGTCAAGCCGGGGAGAGTGTCCCAAGCAGCAGGGGCCAACATGTACCGCAGTAGAGGTGGCCGTGGTAGAGGCGAAGCACCCCGTGGGTACAGACAGACTCGCACTCCTCGTGCTAGAGTATATGTCGTGGACCCAAGAAGATGCGATGCGTACTCTCCAGCACGTGGTTAATGGGTATTATTTCTATCCTCGATCATGATGCTTTTATACATTAGTGCACCCAGTGAGCCACATTCATTTGCATCCGTGCCTTTCTAGATCGTCTCCGCATAGAGACTCACCATTAGAGGGTCGTATGAGAGTTTCCTTCCAAATTGAGAGATCCGCGAGCCTTTACAGTAGTCGAGATAGTAGAGTTCGAATGAGGGACAGGAGTTCCTAAATTTTGGATTCAGGGTCTTAGAGCATGAGGATTTTACGTGGTTCTGCATGGATTGGCTATTCTGCCATAGAGCCACATTAGATTGTTATAAAAGGAAGTAAAGGCAGAAGGTAAATTGGAGGTTAAGTTTAGGAATATGCAGAGTGTTATCTTCCAAGATGATCTCTCAAGCATGACAAATACAGAATGCCGCTGTGAAGGGTTGCCAGGTTATCTAGCCTTTATGTGGCGAAATGTGAAAGGAGGGGACTCGTGGATGAGATTCCAAGAGTTAGAGAGTTCTGATGTATTCCTGCATGATATCAGCAGATTACCTCCGTAAAGAGAGTGCTGAGTTCACCACTGATTTCATCCTTGTGGATCGAGCCCATTTCCATTCCTCCTTATGTGATGGCTCCCGCAGAGTCGAGAGCTTAAGGCCCGCGAAGAATTGTTAAGTAAGGATTCATTCGGACCGAGCATATCCCCATGGGGAGCTCCATTTCTTCGTGGAAAAGAAAGACGGAGCTCATACGTGTATAGATTACAGCACCGAACAAAGTTTACTATCCGCAATCGCATCCACCCCAAGGATCGATGAGTTATCTGGACACCAGTGGGTCCCAAGTGTACTCCAAGACAGATTTGAGGCCTGGGGCATCACTGGGCCGAGGTGCAGGAGGTGTGAGGATGTTCCCAAGACTCGCATTCAGACACGCTACGAGACATGAAGCTCGTGATGCCGTTTGGTTCGACACGTTCTAAGAGCGCTTACGGATTCAATAACCGGTATTCCGGCCCGTATTTGGATAGGCTGGCCATAGTCTTTATTGATGATATCCTAGTGTATTCGTGAGTCTGCAGGAACATCCGTGAGCACCCGAGGATCAGGTCGCACCCTGGCAGCGGAGAGACAGCCAGATGCCAAGTTGAGCAAGTGTCATTTTCTGCTCGACAGGTGGCATTCCTAGTCATGTGATCTCACCGAGGGTGAGTGTGGATCCTCGTAAAATAGAAGTCAGGAAAATTGAAAATTGCCAAAGAATGTCGAGGTTAGCTTCCTCGCTTTAGCAGACATTACAGAAGTTTGTTTGAGGGGTTCTCCAAGATAGCGTTCTAATCGGCTGCCGACTAGGAAAGATGTCAAGTATGATTGGGTGATGCTCATGCCAGAAGTTTCGAGGAGTTGAAGGGTAGATTGACTTCGTACTCCACGAAGCTACCAATGGGAGAGATGGGCTCTGCGGGTTTACAAAGTGATGCTTCAAGTAAGGCCTCGTCATGGTTTTTTGAGATGCGCACGATAAAGGGTGATTGCATATGCCTCTAGACATCTGAAGAAGCATGAGGAGAATTACCCTACACATGACTTAGAGCTTCACAGCTAATGTGTTTGCTCAAGATATGGAGACATTACTTTATATGGTGTTCCCGGGAAGATCTTTACGCATCATAAGAGTCTTTCAATATATTTTCACCCAGAAAGAAGTTAAACCCGAGGCAAAGAAGATGGTTTGAAAGGATTACTGACTACGACTGCATTATTGAGTACCATCCAGGAAAGCTAATGTCGAAGTATGCCTTGAGTAAAGTAATTGTAGAGAGAAGTTCTTTGTCTCATATGAGATCAGGTTATCTTCACCGCTGCGGATCTAAGAGCTTAGGGGTGATATCGAGGTCGAGAATTCGTGAGCCTTGTTAGCCACATTTCATGTTAGACTCTCTTAGTGGATCAGATTCTATGTATAAATGCAGATCCACAGATGATTAAGCTTAAGGAAGAGATAGAAAAAGGAAAGAAAGGAGAGTTTCAAATTGAGATGATGCACGATGTTGAAAGGACGTAGAATGCGCTGTAGTATGGCGAATAAGAGAGACATTATGGAAGAAGCATTCATTCACAGATGTTATGCATCCAGGTAGTACCAAGATGTACAGGACTTTGAAAGAACATTATTGGTGGAATGGGATGAAGAAAGAGATTGCAAGTTTCGTCTCCAGATGTCTAACTCGTCAGCAGGTGAAGGTAGAGCATCAGAGGCTCGTAGGAAGATAGCGCAATTCCTTATTCCAAAGATGGGAATGGGGAGAAGATCACTGTGGATTTTGTGACAGGTTTTCCATGGACTTAGAGGCAGCATGATGCTATATGGGTGATAGTTGATCGATCGGACAAGTCCGCTCATTTTCTCGCCGCTTAATTGCCGAGGATCTCTCCGAAAAGTCAGCTCCAGCCTGTATGTGGATGAGATAGCGACTTCATGGGTCTCCAGCTGATAGCCAGACGAGACCCTGTGCGTTCACATCCGTGTTTTGGCCTATTTCATAAAACAAATTTAGGTATCGCTTTCATTTCAAGACAAAGATTTCATCCTCGCACTGATGGTCACGTAGAGGACTATTCAGACGTTAGAGGATATGTCGAGAGCTTGTGTGATGGAATCAAAGGAAGTCGGGGATACCCACTCAGCACCAATGGAGTTTGCTTTACAATAATAGCCATCAAGCCGTGATAGATATGGCTCCATTTGAGGCAATCAGATGGCAAGAAATGCCTGAATTCAAAGAAAAATGGGACGAGGCTACAGAGAAGACTAGCAGCCCGAACCAGCACAGATCACTTCGTAAAGTGAAAGTTGTTCGTGATAACTCTGAAGACAAGAAGAGATGTATTTAAAGCCATGCGACAACCGTCGTAGAGACTTGCAGCTTTGAGATTAGTGACCAAGTCTTTTGAAGATTTCACCTTGGAAAGGTGTGTTGAGATTCGGGGAACGAGGCAAGCTAGTCCGAGGTATACTGACCTTATGAGATTGTAAGGTGGGGCCAAAGAGCTTATGTTGAAGTTACCCCGTAGTTATCAAGGATTCATGATACATTCCATGTGTCGATGTTGAGGAACATCCAAGATCCTTCAATATATTGAAAGAGCAACCAGTGCAAGCAGAAGGAGAATTTGACTTATGAGGAGATAATTGTGCAGATTGTGGAGGACCGCAAGGAACAAGTGTTGAGGACAAGGTATCCCTTTGGTTAAAGTCTTATGGAAGAATCAACAGAGGGAGGCAGCTACTTTGGGAACCAGAGGCCCAGATATATCACACTACCTCAATTATTTTCAGATGAGGTATTTTCCTTCCCTTTCTTTTAGGTTTAGTTTATTCATTTTGAGGACTTAAATGTTCTAAGGGGGAGGATTTGTAACGCCTGTCCCTGAAAGTGTACAAGATAACAATCAGAGCATATAAGAGCTCTAAGTGTCACATAGTAGTATTTTTGGAGAGACTAAAGTAGGAAATTAAAGTTTATGGAACCCGGATTTGTGTATGAGAACAAGGGTACAATTGTCATTTAGCAAATAGGACATGAATATGGGAAATCATTAAGTGTAGAGATGGGCCACAATACAAATAGCATAAGTTACACTGAAAATTAAAGAGATGAGGGTCAAATTTCAATTAACTAAAGTCGATATTATAAATAATGAGAGTTGATATGCAAATGTTGAGTGCTCGGGAAAATTTAAGTGCAATTAAAGGAAAGTTGAGATTAAATAGAGATGAGACAAACAAATAAATCATTTGTCTCATTTTAGGCTAGCTTCACGTAAGAATGGTATAAGGAGAGCCAAAGAAGAGGAAGAGGAGGTATGATAAGAAGTGGAAGGGAGACCAAAACCAAGGTAAGTTTTCATTTGGAAACCATGGGTAATTTGATGTCTTGAGCTTTTTGGTATGCATTCCATGGAACTTAGTTACTCCTTGTTCTAGGGTTTGTGAGAGAGATCACATTAACCTAGAATTCTTGAAGTTTTGTGGGGAAAAACCCTACCTGGTGAAATTAAACATGGAATCATCATAATTTTATGGTTTTAAAAAGAATTGGAGGACCTTAGGTAGAGTTCTTGCATTTTCACCTAGGGTTTTGTGGTATGAAGTTCCAAATCACCAATTCAAGTGTTGTGAAGTTGGTTTGGATGAATTCCATGTTGGTTTTGATGAATTGTTGCAAAAAGGAGAATGTTAGGTTTTTAAAGGAAATTTGCCGTACTGTAAAACCACTGTTTTTGTTTTGGTTATAGATTGCTATAATCATCCAAAATGAATTGATTCAATTGGTAAAGAACCATAAGAGATAGGGATACAAATGTATAGAAGGAACCAAGAGCAAATTAGGACTCTAAGGCTCCTAAATACGGATTGAAAGGTGAGCTCGTGTACTCACTGATTTTGCTCTGTTTTGGGTATGGTTGTAGTGTTTTGGCCATAAGTGGAGTTTCACTCATCCAAATTGAGTGATTCAGTACTCCTGCAAATAGACATCTAGGGGAATAAGTTATCTGAAGGAAGTGTATGCAAATTGTAAGCCAAAAGTGCCCAGAAAATTTGTCAAAGTGGAGCTATGTGCAGATTCTGTTCTGCCAAATTGAGTCATCTAGATGTAAAATACAATAACTTGAGTTTTGGTGATCCAAATTGGGTGATTCCACTGAGAAGAAACCTTAGAATCATAATGCCTGAAGGAGTAAAGAAACCATTTCAAATTATGGAGTTAAGATCCCAGAAATCAAGGATAACAGTAGGTGATTCAGTGAGTTTGGAATCAAAACATGCCAACTTGTGTTATGTGGTTGAGGGCCTTAGAGAAGGAATTTTACATTGAAATTTTAAAGATATGCCATTGATATATAAAGGACTGATATGAGAGTTTATAATTTTGAAGACCTTTGTCACCTTTGGGTAATAAAGTCCATAGAGTATTGCTGGAAAAAGGGTACCAAAATGAGTGGTTTTTTGTTAGGGCTTTTTAGTGCTCAAGGGTAAATTGTTAATTTGACTTTATATGAATGTTGTGTGACCTTAAAGTGGTTTGGCGTGAAGTACGTTGTGTTTATACGCTTATACATAGGCGATTAATATGTCGTCAGATCTTGCTGAGTGTGTAGGCTAAAAAGTAAAGGGAAAAGTGGAATCATGCCTCAAGTTTTAGTGCAAAGAGGTGAGGTTCTAAACTCATTTTCCAAATACCAGTGTATTATTATTATTATAAACTGTTTTACATCGGTATTTCATGGTTTTGATTTGCAACCATTTTCAAACAAGCAATGAATTAGAAATCAAGCAAATGGTTTTGAGTTAAACCATTTTTGAAAAGCAAGCAACGGTTTCTAAATTGTAAACCATCTTTCAAGCAGTTAGGGCAAGTAAATGGTTTTGAACAATTAAACTATTTTTCAAGCAAGCAATGGTTTTAACCAAACCATTTTTCAAAGAGGCAAGCAAGCAATCAAGCAAGCAAAGAATGTTTGTGAAAAAACAGCGCCTTCCCTTGGGGCCTCTAAGCAAGAAAACCGGTCAGTATTCGCACGTGCACTATGGTGTTAGGACTTACATGCATTTGTATTTGCCCGCCTGCGCAAACGAGGACATACATCATACTTAAAGGAGACCGTGGTAACGACAGGAGTATATAAGGTTATGAGCTCTAACTAATGATGTGATGGCGACCCAGTCAATTCCACCATATTCACCGGAAAGGTGATGCTGATAATGTGTCCTTTCCACGCATCGCCAAAGCCCGTGTTCACTAGCACAATAAGTAAAATAGGCCTCCAAGTGGGTTGATGTTTTATATTAATAATATACGCTTGAAAATCAATCATCGGGTTCCTACGCCCGTGCTTCCTGAGAGTTTTAAAGCAAACGGTCGAGCTCCAGCTCCCGCTTTTATTTCAAAGATGCGGTCGAGCCCAGCTCCGTGTTTGCGAAAAGTTTTGAGAAACTTTTAGCTAAAGGTTTATGAAAAGTTTTGAGCAACTTTTAAAGTAAGAGTTGAGAAAAGTTTTAGAAACTTTAAAGTAAGATAAGGCAAGCAAGAGGTTTTGAAAGGTTTTATAAACCCTTCAAGTAAGTGCAATAAAAAGTTTCGTAAACTTTTAAAGTAAATAAAGTAAAGAAAGAAATATTTCTGAAAATATCATGTAAACGAAAGTTTTACAATTTTAGATGTTTCTAAAAGCAAAACATTTTCTAAAAGATACACTCACGAGCCTGCTTAGCTCATTATTTTCGTTTAAAACTATTTTCCAGTACAGTAATACTGTGACATTGAGCATAGTAGATTCTCCGACTTTTGTATCGCTGTTGTAATTAATAATCTTGTAAGGAAATACTTGAATTTGTATAATGGAGCATATGTATGTACATAGTATAGTTTTGTGAAAATGTGTGAGCTTCAGGCTCTCGAAGAATGCTGTTATCGCCATATTTGGAAATGTAAATCGTGCATACGGTGTTTTCAGGGACATGTCCTATATACAATTGCTATGCTACCGAAATTTTATAAAACTACAAGTTTAGAAAAGAAATTTTTTTATACGATCAAGCAAGCAATAAGCGCCTTCGCTTCACAGATTTTCTAGTCAGTAGATGTAACTACTGAGCCTTTGTGGAGGGCGCCTGCACACCCGCCGACAGTAGAGGTGTGTGACATCTCCGCCTCGAATATACTACATGACAGAAACAAAACAAAATGAAGCCTCATCCGGCTCTCATCCCACATGCGGTCCCATATGCGGGTCAGACACTTGCACCAGACCTGTACCTGAAAAGGGGGTCCCACGATGGGGTGATCAAAGCCCAGTAGAGAAATGACTCCTATAAGGGCTACTTCCCATCTAAGTGCACATGCAATGGTCGCACAACAAATACACATCCACTAAATGTCTACATGAATGTCATATGTCATGCATGAAATGTCATCATGCCCATATCCCGAAGTCACTCACCGAATTTCACACATGCATATTAAGTGTGAAACCGCCACCGGTATTAACCATGACCCATGTATCGAGCCCTCACCGGGCTCCATTACCTAAATGCAAGTGCCAATGGGCAACCCACTTATCACACAACTCAAGTCTATGTGATAATCATGACCGGTGTCTCTTCGGGGCAACATAACTTTCTGATCACACTCGCTGGTCTCTTACACCCATGTTCTAGGCTTTTCACCCAGGTTATCAATTCCCTCTTGTCTCGCCCAACACACATTATTTTTATTTATTTATTTTATTTTTTATAACCGTGAGACATCTATTGGACGTCGTCGAAAGTACGAGCTCACTACCCATTCATCAACAATGATGATGGGTGACCACACCCATACACACACCCCCAATATAATGCGATGTCCCTATGCATATGCAATGCTAATGCCACTACAGGTTCTCATGTTACCTGTATGATGCACACTACATAGAACATTCTACTCAATCGTACTTCATGCCAAGTACCATGTAAACATATATAATTCACATCCATTATGTTAACTCATTTAAATACACATATATTAACATATTTGACACATATACAGCATGCTATTAAATTTTCAACCATAACACACAAAAAAAAACACTTCACATAAAATAACCATTCCCGACCATAATAAAAAAATCTAGACTTAGTCCATAAATTTTAGTCTCTATTTTAACTGGCCAAAATTTAGCCATACAATCCGCCCGAAAACTCGTCTCTCAAAAAAATGGCCACTATAAAATCCATAATACCGGCCTGGCCCCGATCGATCACCCATGTATACTGTACTCTAACACCGAAATATATATTTTTTTACCAATTTTATCAATTTTACCAGTTCCGGACAATAGCCCCGGAATCAAAACCAATCTCAAAACCCGTCATGCACGGTCCGAAAACTGGCCACAACAAAGTCTAACATGCATTTTCCTTCCAAATAGCCCGCACCAAAACCGCCCTGGAGACACCTCAAAACTTGGTCCCGAATCGGGCCCGAAAATAGTCTCATGGCCGGAAACCCGCCCCCCGTGACGGCTCTAACCCACACGGCCATTTACGACCCTTAAATAAAAAGGAACCCGAGTAGGAGAAACCCCTACCTCTTGGAGCGTGAAGCACCAGATCCTTCTGTTCTTGGTACCTACTCATAGCTCTAGTCGAGTAGACCAACTTTAATTCTTAGGCTACCGAACTCCGGCCGTCGGAACATCGTAAAAAAAATTGACAACTTTGTTTTTGTTTTTTGTTTTCTTTTTCCTTCTTCTTTCTCCACGGCCCGTTTGTTCCTCCTTTCTCTTCCTTTAATAATGTTTTTTTTTTTCATTTTCTCCTTTCCTTTTCTAAGAACTCTTTTCTTGCTTTTTTTTTGCCTTCCTTTTCTATTTCTCTTTTCTCATCTCATTTCCCTTTCATTTTCTCTTCTCCTTTAACATTTTCTCTCCCATTTTGAATCATTATTGATCGTATGGGTCAAAGGAGGCAATTTCCTCCCCATTTCCTCAAGCCTCATGTGTGGCCATCAATTTTCCTTCTTTTTCTTTTTTTCCTTATTCCCCTTTTATGACATCACACTCCCATGTGGCTCATTGTGAGCCATCCCTTCAAGAAAGACCACGGGCTTTGCCAAGTGTCACTCTCTTGGGGTGCCATGTGGCATCCCCTAATTACACCATGTGTCATCCGACACCCCATGCCTTGAAAAACGTGAAATCCCGACTATCTTGGAATTGGATAAAATTCAACAGGGTAGCTAGATTTCGCGAGACGATTCCAACGGTGAAGTCCACTTCATCATCCGAGATCTAGAAAATTTCCAGGTTTTAGCCTGTACTATTTCGACAAAATTACCGTTTTGCCCATTTTCAGAAAAAATGAAATTTTCTAGTTTTATAGGATAATTTCTTGTCTAGGCCATTCACGGCCATGAGCTTAGCCCCAACATGGGGGTTGAGTTTCAAAACAGCTCGGGACAACCGTGGTGTGTGTCTCCGGCACTTTGATGCCCGAATCCTTAGTTTTGGTTCAGGTTGAACCCGCCGAGTACATGAATGGTATGCCGGATTTTTTTGTGTTGTTGTTCTTGTTTAGAAAACTAGAAAATTTTCCAATTGTATGTGTTATATTTCCCGCTAATAACATGCAAATTTTGGTGTGAAAAATACTATATTCGCATGTTGTTTTCTCGAATCAGAATTTGGAAAAAAAATTCAGCTTGCTTGTTCATTTTCCTGTTTGATTACATGCGCTTTGTGTGAAAATGGTAGTAATGCATGTCGTTTTTTTCAGTAGAAAGCCGGAAAGAAAATCTAGTTATATGTTTACCTTCTTGGTTGATAACATGCACCTGTGGGAAAACAAAGGTTATTAGTGCATGCGCCCGAGCCGGAGATATGGAAACCCACAGATGATTAATTTTTGTTTGAATAATGTGCATTTTGGTGTGAAAATACTCATTCGCATGTCGTTTTCTCGATTCAGAACTGAAAAAATTCCAAATTTTTGCATGTTCATATTCCCTGTTTGATTACATGTAGTTTATGTGTGAAAATGGTAGTAATGCATGCCGTTTTTTTTTTCTAGGTAGAAAGTTCGGAAAGGAAATCCAGCTATATGTTTACCTTCTTGGTCGATAACATAAATTCCGTGGGAAAATAAAGGTTATTAGTGCATTTCAGCTTTCCGAATGAGATATGGAAACCCGCTTGCGAGGTGAAGAAATGGGCCGTAGTCGGGTTTATCTCTCAGATGTTGTAAACTGGGTAAGACCCGCTTTGGAAATTTGTAATTAAGAACAAATTGTAATTAAACTCCTTTTGTATAAAATATACATTTTGGTGAGTTTTCCCATGTTCTTATGGCCTTTGTAGAAATAAGGCAGTTTTCCATTGGTTTTACAATAGGTAGAAAAAAAAAAAGGGAAAAAAAATGGTGCAGGGGATAAATTGGATGGGCTACTGCCCATTTCCAGCCCTGGGTCACGACGTGGTAGAAGGTGTCGCGACAAGGACTGGATGGAGCGCATGGTGGGTGTAAGCCAGAAGTGAGCAAGGTCGCGACATCGCAGCTAGCCGGAAGCGACAAATACAATGCGCGTTTACTCATACGCTAGGCTAGCGGGCCGGGTCGCGATACGCTCTTCCGCGGTCGCATGGTCAGACAAAGTCTTCCCGCGGTCACGGCTACGAGGGATCGTAAATGCGGTGAGCCGGCTAGGGTTGCACAGCGGCTTCGTCATGATCGAAGTCCCTTTGACACTCAGCCGGTGCGACAGAGTTCGCCGCTGGCTGCAGAATTTCCGCCGCGGATCGAAATCCGTTTCTTTGTCGCGACAGAATTTCTATCGCTGATAGGGTCAGATCGAATGGTCGTCTTCGGTCGCTACATGAATTTTCATCGCTGATGCAGGTGTTCCAGCGCGAGGGATGGAAAGGCCTGCCGCGGCTGTGGCCGGGCCGCGGTGGTGTCATGACTGAATTTTCGGGTCATGATAGGCCGTGCATGGGGGCATTTGTCGATAAGCACGCCACAAGGCGCAGCTGCGCCCGCAACATCAGCGCGGCAAGCAGGCGCCAAGACCGCGTACACGACTGACTTCTACAAAGGCACTGGCGTTATGCACCGCTTTGGGGTCACCGCTCGGCGGATCGTCGACTAACACCGCTCATGACACTGCTCACTAACACCGTCACGGACACTGCTCCAAAAAAAAAAAGAGTACAAAAATGACCCTGTGCTCAGCTGCCACAGATCTTCTCTTTGCATCTCATTCTAAAATGGCATCTCATTCTAAGATGGGCTTTGCCTAGAAATGAGTTAGATGGGATGAATGGTACCTTTTTTTAGTTTCTTCCCAATTTCTAGAGGATTAAGTACGAGTCCTCTTCTCCATATTTGTTCGTGATAGTGATCGTAGGTTCCCACCTGCTAGAGCGAGAAAGGAGTTTTATGTTTATTTTTTTAGGATAAGATTCAAGGTTAAGGGGTAGGAGGGCAAGGGTGGAGATCTTACACTTGTTGACACCCTGGTCTTTTGTGAGGCTTCTTACTCTAAATTATCTATTCATGTTGGCTGGTGGAGACGCTTCTTATATGGTTCAAAGTTATTATCATAGTTTTGGAAATCAATCTTGAGAAAGTGAATTGATCCTCATAAATAAGGTTACTCATGTTAAGGATTTGATTGCAAGGTTAGTTGTCGTGTGGGTGATCTTTTATAGATTCTCAATGTGTGCTGACTCGGAAACTTTCACAGCACCTTATCCAATTTTCTTATTTACCTTGTTTTGTTTATTATCCCTTAGTAAAATCAAAGTGAGGCCAAAACATATTCAAATGGATTTTCTACAAATGGAGAAAAAGTTACATTTAGTATATGGTCAATTTTATTTTATTTATTTCTTGATAAGTAAATTGAACAATATATTGACAAAACAGGGCTAAGCCCCAGAGTATACAGAATGTATACAAAGAAAAGAGAGCAAAAAAGGCATAGGAGCAAATACCAACCACCCTAAAAAACTTAGAGCCTAAGAGTACTAGAGAATGCACATTAGTAAGTTTACAATAGATTACTCCCCCTCATAAATAAGGCTTGCCCAAGAAGTGAGATAGGTGATGAAGGAATTTTTCAACCTATTTAGAGAAAATTTGTCATTATAAAAAATCGTCTGCATTATAAGATCAAGAGTTGTACTTTAATTATCATTTTGCACCATATGCAACTTTCTTCTTTTCCTAACAAGAGGCAATCGAACTCCTCGAAATTTTCGTGCTTCTTCTTCAAGTTCTTCAATGACTCTATGTTTCTTTCCATGGACCAATTATATCGGAAGTCCAAAGTCTTCACTAATTCAGTATTTCATACGAATTATGGCCGATATAGAGGTTAATGTAAATGACTTGGAAAATGTTAGAGGATATCCCAAAACTTATCTATTCTAAGCATGCGTTTTTTTTTTTTAAATAGCGAAGAAAAAGTGCACCACTATTTTTTCCTTCAGTTGTAATGTTGCGCTGGATTCATGGAAAAGAATAACTGAATAGGACAATATCTCTTCAGAATCCACTAATGGACAACAGAGATCAATTAAGATTGATGGTCATTATTAAAGTCATAAAAATAAATATGATGCCAATGTTGTTGTGAGCATTCCACAATCCCGATGGTTAAGTTTTAAGCCATGTTAAAGTCCTAGCCTTAATCAAGGCTTGATTAAGGAAACTCAAGTATTTGCTCTTCATGTAACTATAAGTGGAGGGGAGCTGATTGTTCTTCGTGACCGAGAGGGAGAGAAAAAACTCAAGAAATTGGAAGCTTGAATTCATAAGATTTAACTAGCTTGAATTCATATCGGTTTAAAAATTTCTACCATTCCTTGCCAAATAGTCCTAGTAAAAGTGAATTACTGATGCAACTTCCATCTAATCTAGTAATATTGCAACATAAAATAGAAAGAAGGTGATAAAGTATTAACTATATTCAAAATTATTAGTGCAGTAGATGATGAAACCTAAATTTCCCTAAAAAGAATATTTTGCTTATGGTGGAATAACAATCTAGATGTGGGACTCTTTACCTAACATCCAACTAATCTAGTAATATTTTTCTTTCTTTTGTTTTCTTTTTTAAAGGAGAGAGTTAATACAATGAATTAGAGTTAATTGTATTTACTCTAAATTTGAAATTGAGGACAATTTGAAATGTCATCTTTTTTTTTTTTTAGAAGGTGATTGTTTTCTTTATGATGTGAGTTGATGTGATAGTTAAGGTAGCAACACGTTGTGAAATGATTCATTGGCTAAACAAGGTGATCGAATATAGCATCCATGAATGTAGTTTAAATGGTAAGGATAATGACCTCTCATATTATTTAATTCATTTGGGACCATTTTGTACATGTCAATTATGTCTGTTTCAACTATTCTCGTGATATGTTATTACAATGAAAATATAATGGTGACCTAACATGTCAAATATGGGGGATAGTAAGTCAGTATTGTGCCTTTGGATGTACCTATGGAATGCATCAGGTTTAACAATTGACCGAAATGATATACTCAAGGACAACCATCGACAAACAAAGGTTCAAATTAGTCCTCAATTGTAAGTATTCTAAAAAGTGGAAATAGTTCCAACCTTTCAATGGATGACAAGAAGGTGTACCAAATGCTGAACATGGTTAATACAACTATCATTGAGGAAATTGAATTGTATATTGAAGTTGTTCGAAATAAGCCACAAATTAATCAACTGTAGCGGCCATAGATTTATCGTTCACGACAATTATAAAATCAGAATTTGACTATGGTCAGGCCTAGTACGGTCCAAGAATCTGGATAACGGAGTATATGGAGATGATGAAGACTACGCTTATGAAGAAGCTAATGATGAATCTGATGAAGATGTTGATGATGAATCTAATGGAGACGTGAATGTTCAAGCTGATGGACATGTATCCTCCTTCCATATTTTCAACCAAGTTTTGGAGAATGAGTAAGGGATATGAGATCTACCCATGTATCTTAGGTGGATGTATCAAATAACCCTGTATGTTGGAGGAACCAAATGAGTCATCCGTTCATTATCACTTACCACCAACACCTCAATTTGAACATGTTGAAAAACTTAGGTAAATGTTATTTCGTTGTTGAATTCCATGGGTGCAACATACTACCGCTATTCGGAGCGGAATTTAGTCGTCAAGCTTTAATTCTCTAAACTGGATTTGCAAGTGGTCAGAAGATTTACCAATTAAAGCACACCAAGAGTTTGTCGCTGTTGCATCCTCAAAAAATTGCTCGTTTTAAGATATAAGAAGGCCGAATAATGTCAATGTCTATGGAAGCTTCGTGCCATGTTTGTGAAAGATACTTGCTTATTTGTTATCAACAAATATAAAGGGCCGCATACTTGTGTCAATCCTTGCTTGAATCGAGACCATCATCAATTGGACTCAAACTTGGTTGTTGCTCATATAAAGGCAATAATTAAGGCACAATTCACATTGACTACGACTGCTATTCAAGCAAGTGTGATGGAGAAATGGGGATATGAAATATCATACAAAAAGGCATTGGATGGAAAGCATAAAGCACTTAGATGTTTATTCGTGACTTTCTCACCATACAGAGTCGCTTACATTTGTTCTTGGCCATAGAGCAAGCAAATCCTGGATGTGTTGTAATTTAGAAAACATGTGACATTAATATGCCAAACACTGAGATATTCCAACGCGTGTTCTGGTCATTGAAGCCACCTATTGAAGGGTTCGAATATTGTCGTCCCGTAATGAGTATTGATGGTACACATTTGTATGAGAAGTATAAAGGCACGTTATTGATTTCTATGGGGTGTGACGAAAATAATGGTTGTTTCCATTGGCATTTGCTATTACAGAAGACGAGAATATTGATAGTCAGATGGTTCTCGCATGTATCGTAAACAGAGTAACTCAATGCATCTGATTGCGGTGGCTATATCCGATGCATATTAAAGTATTATGGCAAGAATGACCGATCCCCATCTTGGTCGGGTCAGCACCATCCGCCTATCGATTTGCATGCGCCATCTTGCAAGCAATTTTATGACCAGTTTCAAAGATAAACTCAAGAATTTAAGATGCGTGATCGCCTTTTGGCCAAAGTACAAAACGCAAATTCATCAAGCATATGGCTACAATTTGAGAATTAATTTACACAACAATGGTTGTAGAGGCAATCCTTCGCTTATGGGCACTTTCACATGATGGAGGTCGAAGATATGGGATAATGACAAACAACATGTCGGAGGTATTTAACAATGTTCTTAAAGGAGCTTGTAGCCACTATCTACCTGCATTAGTTCGGGCTTAACCTTTTTTCCGCCTTAACAGTTACTTTGTTGCAAGAAGGGAACAAGGTGCTAATAGATTGCCATCTGATGAGCAGTTCACTCCATATGTTGATGCTCAGATTCAAGGTTGTGTTGTTTAGGCTAGTTCGATGGAAATTTTTCTTTACAATCACATACAAGGCCGATTTCATGTCAAGTCAAGGAGTGGTCGAATGCATCGCCTCAACTTACATGACAAATGCACATGTGGAAAGACACTCGATGGCGGATTTATGTAGCCATATCATAGCAAAGATGTCAAGATTGGATGTGTTGATTTCTACTATTCAGGCAAGGCCACTACACCACGGTCACACTATGATACATGGGCAGCCAGGTTTATCCATTCAATGAAGATGAGTGGCTCTTTATGATGGTCCTAATGACAGGCCTCCCAGTCAATGAAACACATAAAGGATGTCCTAAATCAACCTGCTTGCATAATGAATGACGTTAGGAGGAAAATTACTATCACATGTGGGTTGTGCAAAACAACCCGGTCACAATCGGCTATTCTCAGAAGAATAGAAATCAAGTTAGGTGATAGATGTGAAGTAACTCACTTTTTTCTTTTTTTTCTTGGGGAGGAAGTGGGGCGGAAATTGCCTCGTGGAATTGTAGTTAAGCTGTATAACACTTATGTATGAATGTGTATTTCGATTATGAAATACTTGTACCTTATTTAAGTAAATGAGACATCAATCATGTATGTGTGTATTTTAATTCATTACACGAATTAGTATTTGCACACTTATGTTGATACTATTTCTCCAATGTGTTTATTAATATTTATACCGCCTTCCGCATCCAAAAGTTATAGATATGGCGTTCGTGAGGGCTTACGATGCGCATCCTTTGATCCATCTCGTGTCGGGTATTGCAGTAAGACGTATTAGGTCGCACTTAGTAGATGAAAGGTGCATGTATTTTATTACTTATCAATAATATTTAGTTGTAACATGTAATTTTATATATAATCAATTATAAATTTTGTTTCTTCTGCTTGTAGTTTCGTGGAAGTAATTTTACTCCTCGATAAATAGATGAAAAGCTTTCATGCGTATGTGGAGAATGGATATACGCATTCGTCCATACGCGATCCGTGCGGGATTTTATGGTGTATACCGCTTATGCCACATCATGATCGACACTTATCACTTGTCTCTGCCGAGAGATGGGGCGGCCCAAGACACACACATTTCATGCCCCGTCTGATGATGATCACGCTACGCACGTTGCTATCATCTCGACTCCGTGATCGATTTCCGACCAAAGAACATCGACATGTGTGTTCAATGTATGAGTTGGAGCCGTCTGTCACTCCCACCTGCTGATGCTTTTAGAGGATCTACTATCTCCATCCGATGGTTATGTGACCAGTTATCCACACCCCAAAGACTACGTGCATGAGGTCGCTTTAGAGCGGAGTGCGCGTGGTTTTATCTTAGTGTTGATGGGATCCTTCTTGTTTGCGGACAAGAAGGGAGTGCATGTTCATCTGTGCTTTCTCCCACTACTATGAGATTTGACACATACTGCGACTTATAGTTGGGCTGTGATTAGCTTCGGGAGATCAAGTCACCGAGATAATGTGAGTTTTCGGGATTGGTCAGTACTATAGGAGATTCATCGAGGATTTCTCCGATTAGTGGCACCCTGCGATGATTGACCCTAAGGAGGTCAAGTTTGACGGGATGGCTCCGATACGAGAGGCATTCCAGAGTCAAGAGGAGGCTGCATTTAGCCATCCCGATAGTCCTAGAGAGAGGACAGTACAAGGTGGCCAGATGCCTTGAAGGTCGGATTGGGATGTGTTGATGTAGTCCGGAGAGGGTAGCAGCTTATGGTTCCCATAAGTTGAAGAATCATGAGCAGAATCACTCCCACACATGACACGGAGTCACGGCCATAGTCTTCGCCTTGAAGATTTGGCGCCACTACTTATATGGCGAGCAGTTCGAGGTGTACTCAAACCATAAAAGTCTGAAGTATATCTTTACACAGTGGGACCTCAATATAAGGCAACATAGATGGATGGAGTTCCTAGAGGATTATGACTTCACTATACATTACCATCCTGGTAAGGCAAATGTGGTGGCTAATGCACTCACCAAAGTCACGAGCATTAGCCAAGATAGCCGGAGTGGCAAGATGCTCTGAGATTGTGGACATTGGGCATAAGACAATGAAAGCGTGCTCGAGGTAATGCTGGGGAGCTTAGTAGCTACAATCGTTTATCGAAAGCAGAGCGACGTAGCGTCCTG
Source organism: Tetrastigma voinierianum (assembly GCA_016808115.1). NCBI lineage: Eukaryota > Viridiplantae > Streptophyta > Magnoliopsida > Vitales > Vitaceae > Tetrastigma > Tetrastigma voinierianum. The sequence goes on along the minus strand of JAEQBH010004248.1, from coordinate 38,925 downwards.
GATAGACGCTACATAGTGTCCATCAGGGACCGGGTAATGTAAGGTACAGGTGACGAGGGCTAGACCATCCACATAGATGGTAGTCTTCGGTATAGAGGATGGGTAGTGGTTCCCCAGTTGATAGATTTGAGATAGGAGATCCTCAGGGATTTTCATTGCTCTTGATTTGCCACATCCAGTGGCACGAAGATAACGATCTTCATCGCCGCATTTCACCGAGCGGGATGAAGAGACACGAGGGGACTTTGTTCGACGATGTCTCATGTGTTAGCAAGTTAAGGCCGAAAGAATCGGCCAAAGGTGGCTACTTCACCATCGAGGTGGCTCAAAGGGAAGTGAGAGCATGTCACGATGGATTTTGGCGAACCCATCACAACAACGCCGCGAGGCATGACGCGGTGGGTGATAGTAGACCGCCTACGGTCGACATTTCAGCCGCGCGATGACCTTCACATTTGAGAATTTTACGGCCATATTCGAGATCGTCCGGCCATATGGAGTACCGCATCCATGCTGTCGATAGAGACCTAAGGTTTTCGACGCACTCGAAGAGCTTCCAAGGCTACGGGCACACTACCGACCATGAGTACAACCTTCCATCCACGCATGCATGGTCACCGAGACCATACAAGTGTTAGGAGGACATGCTACGAGCATGCGTCCCGGATCATAAGGGTAGCCGAAAAGCGATTTGCCCTTAGTGGAATTCGCCTACAACAACGCGATCGCGAGTATACAAATGGCACCATATGAGGCATTGTGGCCGGAGGCCATGCAACATGTATATGTTGGACCGAGGTGGGAGAGAGCCCATCACCGGGTCCCTCGATCTCGATTAGAGACACTCCGACAAGGTGAGTTTGATATCACAACGCCTTTTACTACCGAGCCAGCGTGTGTGAGAGCTATGCTAATGTACGACGCCGACCCCAGGAGTTCGAGACTGAGGATCACTTCAGCGTGATGCCTAAGGATGAGGTGGTCAGGTTCTGGCAGCGCTGAAACTATCGAGGTTCATCGACCCTTCGAGATACTTGAGAGGGCGTAAGATCAGAAGGCATCAGATTAGCTTTACCGCCACATGTTAGGTGTCCATGAGGTATTTCATGTCTCCATGTCTCGAGGTACACCCGCATCCAACTCATGTAGTGGATTAGCAGAGATTAAGGTCGATACAGATAGACCTTTCTGGAGGGAGGGACTAGTGCGTATTATGGATAGCCAGAATCAGGTTTTGTGACGTAAGACCGTGAGGCTAGTGAAAGTACTCGTGGCAAATACGCTGGAGTGGAGAAGGCAACGCGAGTGCGAGGACATGATGCGCTACTTATCCTTTATAGTTTAGGACGAAGGTACGTATTAATGCTTAACGCTTAAATTAGTTTACATGCATGGCATAGTGCACGTTGCATGTGCATGTGATTTGTTGTGATAGTACGGAATTTCCGGACGAAATTCTTTTAAGAGGGGAAGAATGTAGAACCCCAGAAAATTATAATTTTCTAAAAAATGGTAAAATGGTAATTTAGGTCAAAATCCGGAATTTTTCTAGATCTCGGATAACAAAACGGACTTCACCGCCAAAATCGTCTCGCGAAATCTAGCTACTACGTCGAATTTTGTCAAATTCCGAGATAGTAGGAATTTCACGTTTTTCGAGACACGGAAGATAGTACGGGACACATGGTGCACATTGCGCAACATGGGACAAGGTTTTAATCGTGAGCTAGCTTCAACATGAGCTCATGTGGGCCATGGCGGACATATGGCATGATTCCTGATGAAAATCCCAAAGTAAAGGGATAAGGGATTTGTACAAGCCAACCAATGGTGTTTGATAGGCATGAGAGGACAAGTCCTCTTGACCCAAGTTCTCCCAACTAGGGGGGGGGGGGAAGAGAGGGAAAAAGGAAAGAGAAGAAGGAAGATAAGGTTTTTAGAGAGAGTGTCTAACTTCTCTCTAAATTTCCCGGTAATTGAATCGTCGAATCCCGACGAGCCAAGAGGCAAAGTTGATCCCCACTACAAGAGCTACGGATACGGCTGGTGGAGTTTCACAACCCAGGTCTTCTCCATTGATTTAACTTTACTTAAGAACCTTGTTAATGGTTTGGAGTGTTTAAAATAAAATGGCTATGTGAGTTTTGTCCTCCTGAGGGACTGATCATAAAATTTTTAAAGGCTTATTTTGCAAACTGTGTTTGGATCGAGACCGCTGGGGTGGTCCTACTTGTGTGTGATTCAGGTTTCTGCTACTCAAAATGAATTGCTTACCTGTTTTATTAGCCCATGTGAGCTAATCTCGTGTTACTCGCCATGGAAGAATAACATGTTGTTAGGTATGTTAATTTTTGTTAATATATACATGCTTGATATATTAACATGTGTTGTATGGAAACGGTATAATTCAATTCATATGCACTGTGGCATCCTGTGAATAATAGGTGTGGAGTGCATGACATGAAACGTGCTGCTAAATGGATTTCAAAGGAAAGATTTTCCGAAGAATTGCCTCGAGAATTGTCCAAATGGGCTCATCTCTAGAGGAAGAACCATGATCGCTTCGAGAGCACTCAGCAAATCAATTCTGAGGGTTGTCCAATAGATTTTACCTAATTCATATTTGTTTTCAAGAACAAAACCTTGCTTGAAAATAGTGTTTTCACCCTTGGCTTAGGCATGCGTGAGGGAGTCAATGAGAGCTCGAGAAGTGGGAAAGGACGAGTCACATTCTCATCCATTTCATGTAGACATTTGAGTAGGAACATATCTGTTTTTCTTGAATGTTTGGTTTTCCATTACATGAGCACTTAGGTGGGGAGTAACTCCTTAGCATAGATACCCCACCACTGGAATCGCTCACCCCGTCGAGGAAAAATTATTTGTGTAATCAAGGTCCACCTAGGGTTTTAACGCATCCGAGGTTTTAGAGACTAAGAAAATGGTCATATGTGACCTTGTTATGTATTTTGTAAAAATCAAAAGACTCGCTTGATAATGGAATGAAAACAAATCAGAATTCACTTATTTTTGTATAAAATAAACATTTTGGTGCGTATGGATGTAAGGGCCGACGTGGGCCATTTTACTATGTATGGGGTCCTCATGGATATGAGATGCATGTGTTTTCGAGGTTGACGGTGGTCAACGGACCCTCGAATGGGGCATTACACTTGTTTTTCCCTAATGTATGATGCCTTTACCCATCTTACTGTGTTCTAAGCAGATAATCCGATGTATTTATGTGTTCGGCACATATCTCTTATATTCCCGAATAATTACTTTATCCGATAACTATATGCGATATTTACAATCATTTATTTGTATCTTTGCATTTTTTTTCATATCTCATTATATGCATGAATAACTATGGTTACCATGTATACTTATGAGCTATTTAGTATCGTTCCAATTTCATCAAGCTATATATATAGATGGATTCTAGACTCAAAGGACTTTCCATAGAGTGCAAGAACACCCGAAAATAGTTCTCAGGTCCCTGTCTGATCTATTCGAAAAACAATCCTGGGGCTCATAACCCGAATCGTTCGAAAATGGGCCAAATTCAAACCGGATTGTCCGAAAATAGTCCCGAAAATTCCTAAAAATTCCTAAACTCAGTCCAAAAATTTTGGGACTGAATTTTACGGCCTCTCATGGTCTCTAAGCAAATCCCAAACCATTAAATGACCTTTAGGATAGAAATAACATAAATAGGAAAATTCCATTCCTCGTGGAGTTTGACGAAACTCCAAGATTTTGGTGTTCACGCGTAGCCCTCATTGCGTGGATCAACTTTACCTTTTGCTCCGACAAAAATCTACGGTCCGATTTTCGTAGATCTTAGAGAGAAGTTTCTCTCTCTAAAATCTCTCTCTTCCCTCACGCTCTCTTTCTCATGTCTCCTTTTGTCCGTCCTTCTGATACCAACTTGATTTTATCTTTTTTATAATTTATTTTATTATTACATATTTGGATACATAGCTCATATTGCCTTTTATTCGGTCCGTTTTTACCTAAATTTTTTATTTCTTTTCTGCCACCACTTTATTTTAAATAACTTTTAAATTTCAAGTCATTTCATGACTTCCGAGATTTTCGTAAAATCTCGCCCTTGAAGTCACCTAACTTATCACCTTAAAATCGTAGAATATTCGACCGTCTCAAAATTCGACAAACTTTTCTCTGGTCACTAGATTTTTGCGAGACGAATTTAAATCTACAAGCTCGCCTGGCTATCCGAGATCTAGAGTATTTTTAGCTTCCCCGAACCATTCTAATGATTTATTATTATTATCCTTTAACTAATTAAAGTTTCCATGATTCGCACTCTCACCTCAACTTCCTTAATTGTAAAAATGCCACCATTATTTGAAAACTTTACAATTTCCTAATTTGGCATACAATCTTTTTATTCTTATGTCATTTGGGTCCTTAATTAGTAATTTACCAATTTACCCTTGACTAGATAATTACGGGGTTTTGCTTATTTTATATTTAGCATTATTTTATTCCGTAAAATATATTTACTTTATTATACCTAAACATGTTATAAACTCGTTTGGGTGGTATACTGGGTGTTATATGGCACAACACGATTCCAAAATCAGCCCAAAACAATAGCCCAAAGGCTATAAATAAACTAAGATAGGAAAAATCTCTACCTCTTGAAGTGCAGCCCCTCGTTGAATCTCCGGACTTTACTCCTTGGTCCAATGAGTTTCGATCGTCAGAACGCCAATGAACTGAGGAAAAAACCACCAGCCTCCTTTCTCTTTCTCTCTTTCTTTTTCTTTTCCTTTCTTTTCTTTCTTTTCTCTCTTTCTTTTCCTCATTTCTCTCTTCTTTTCCTTTCCTACTCCTCCCTTTCTTCTATGAACACACCCCATTTATAGGCATGTCCATTGGCATGCATGTGTGACACATGGTGTGCATGTCCATTGGCATGTACGACATTACGGCGCGTCATGTGTCACACATGCATTCGCCTCGCCATGACTCAGGACAAATGGCTTCGCCATGTCACTCATACTTTCCACGTGTCACTTGACACTCGCTGCCCTCGAGAAACGCGGAAATTCCCATCGGCTCCCTGGACCAACGAAATTCTCTTGGGTAACTATATTTCGTGAGATGAAGTCAATAGTGAGGTTCGTTTCGTCATCCAAGATCTAGAAAAATTCTAGGTTTTCAACCTGTATCGTAGCGACAAGTTCACCGTGTTTGCCCTATTTTTTTTTAGTTTTAGACTGAAATACTTTATTTGTGTGACTTGGCAAATTAGTTTGGAACCCAAATCAATGCCTAAAGTAGTGTGCTTAGACACGGACAAGGTGGCAAATGCCACATGGATAGTGGTAATCGATTTGTATTAATTTAATTGCCGCTATCATCCATGACACAAATGATAATTAAAATTTAATAATTCCCACACGAGTTCCTTTATTATTATTGTTTTTTAACATTGAAACTTATTTAAAATATTTACTATTTAATAAATTACATGAATCCAATGGATTCGAATATATTGTTATATTATCATAGTAAATTATTTGTAAATCAACACAAAAGTTATTTATTTGAAAATAACTTAAATATATTTTAAAATTTTCACAACAAGCACATCCAAGGCAGCCTGAAATTCCATGGAATTTTGCATTAAGCTCGATTCTGACCTCCATGCATAAACCAAATCATATAAATATAAAAAATTGTATACAAATATCAATATATAAAAATATCAACATATATCAATGAGTCCCACAAGATGGCGTCTTTATATTTCTCTTAGGACGGCGCTTAATACACATTTAGTCGACGATGTGGTCTCTGCAATCCGAAACTGAGCCGATGGGAAGCCGATGGAGCCGAGGGAGCTAATGGATGAAGTATCAACGATACCGTAGCACGAGGTCACCTAGAAATAAAGTGCACCCAACTCTGATACAAGGTCAACGATGGTGTCACCAATGGGAGGCAATGTAGATGATGTGGATCTGAGTGAATTGGTGGCTGCATTTCAGTAAAATTTCTATGTGTTTTTATAGCTCAATTGCATGATTCACATTCATATTCACTAATATTGCGCTAATCCCCCATACTATAATGTTTTACAGGACACGGCGATATAGGAGTAAAAAAGGAAGCTGAATAATAGAAGAAAAGACATGAAGCAGAGAAGACACAAAGAAGTGTAGCAAGAGCCTTGGGTAAGAAATTTAAGGGACCTACGTTGAGGCGTAGCCTTCGCAGCAGCCGCGGGAGTGCGTCCTACACTCCAGTCGAACTAGTGAGGCAAATCTAATAGCCTTCTAGTATGCCACTTGCCAGAGCCTCCGCCTACATGAGCGCTGGTGTCTTTTCCGCCAAGAGCGATAAAAAACTCTGATTTCTAGGTCATTGATGGGCCCGGATCCTGGGATATAAAAGGGAAGCAATTTCGAGGCAAGAAGGGGGATTCAGAGGCAGACTGAACATAAGGAGAGATAGATAGAGAGAGATTGGCAGAGACGGATTCCAAGAGATCGCGAAGACGGCTGCTTCTGTATTTCTTTCCTAGATTCATTTGATGCTGAAAATCTTTCAGTCTGTAATGAAAATCACTATGAACTAACTTTTCTCTCCAGGGTTTTTTCAACCCTAACCGCACTATTATGGATTAATACTTTAATTGTGGTTTATTTAATATTGGTATGAATTTGTTTAGTTGTTGTTGGATACATAAAAGTGCGACATTTATATAGGGTTTTAAGCCCCCCCAACTCATGTTTTGCTCTCATTTTGTGTAGAATAGGTGCTTTTGACCGTTCTAGCGTTTTTATGCGTGTGCAGGTTTTTCGAGTCCCGTGCACATTTTTGTAGCTATTGTCTCCGAGAACAAACAAATATCGTTGTCGATTATAGCCGCCGGCCGAGAGGCCCCTGGTAGTGCTACGTTGAAGAGGAGCAGCTGCGCAGGCGCAAAGGGTATCTAAGAATTCACATGTAGTGAAGCAATGGTACCTAAGATTAAATATAGTGGTACCCCATTCAAGGTCGTGGAGTACCACAGATTCGTACCGGTACTACTAATTGTCAAAAAATTTACTCAACATGCGATCTCTCATGCGGGATCTTGAGTAGAATTTCAATTCGTAAGGGCACGCTGCCTTTCGACCACCACTTCGAGATCACTAACGAGATTGTATTTAAGCCCCACTTAGGCAGAGTTAAGGATGATCGGATTCTTAGGGTTTGGCTCTTGAATTCATAGAGGTTTTCTCATAATGGTTAGGTTCATAGAGTATACTTTAGTTTTCTTCGATTATGAGTTTTTAATTACTTGTAATCTTCGCTGGTTTCTATAACTTGGTATTCTTAAGGGGGATTCTGTGTTTTTGATATCCTAACCTCGCAATCAAGTGTTATTTCAAGTCACTTTTACGGCTGTTCTATTAATCAGCAATCGACTCTCGCTTTAATGGAGTTATAAACCTCCATAGGTTCTAATGCGGAAACTCACTCCTTCAAGGTAATGTACTCTCAATTCCTCTTTTTTACGCTCAACGGGATTGTAATGATGCTAAACACTTGCGAAAAATCTTATAAAACCTTAGTTTGGCATCTTCTTAACAACGTGTGAACGAGAGACTCTCGGTACACGTTGTGCTTAATCGCAAATGAAGACTAAGAGTCCAAGAAAATCGTCTGAACAAGTGGTTGTTATCGCTCAATCATTCTTTGTCTTATAAAATATTTTAATGTTATATCTTCCATCGAAGACCATTCATCAATGGCTCCTAAATTAGATTGTGGCAATGAGGTGTATTACTCTAGTCATGGGTGAGCGAAAAACCATGATCATATCTTTCGCCTTCTTGTTTTAAAATAGTTAAGTTAATCGGTTACTCAACCAATCAATCACAACCCCCCAGATTTTACTTAAACGCACATTCATAGGATAGCAATCCCTAAGGATCACCTAGGAACCCACTCCCTGTGGAAATGACCTGTGGACTCCCACAGTAGTATAATGCTTGACGACATTAGTTCCTACACTTGGGAATAATTTCAGCATACGAAATAGACGAAGCATTTTTGGCGCCGTTGCCGAGGAGTGGCGAGCAATCCAGTTGATCCATAGAGAGCTAGTGGTAATTTGCAATTGCATTGCAAATCCAAAGACGCTCTTTACCTTTCTTTTTAATTGCTGTGAAATAACGGCTGAATATCCGTCTAGTCAAAAGATCAAGTGCATGCCTGCTTAAGCAGCAACGCCGACTTGTAAGAATTATACCTCCAAGACATTCTAAAGAATCCATAGTAAGACATTTGTTTCAAGAGAACCCTACACCTCAAATGGACCATCCCGGAATCAGCAAACTCTCTTTAATCCAAATGCCCAAGGGTTACCTGTGACCCACAAAGACTCCATGAACCTCCATTAACAAGGAGATGGTACACCACCAAAGAACCCCGGGGCGGAGGGGAATGTAAATTTTCAGCAAAATCAACATCGGGCTCCCCACCCTTTACCTAACGTGAAAGAACCCTCTTCCAGAGATTCCGCAACCTTAAAGAACCACAACAAATTCATGTATTCGCTTACCTGAAGAGGCTAACCAATTCCTTATGAAGTCGGAGATGATTTGCCTTCTCCCTGTGTATCAAGGGGTCGATTCTGAGAACCCCTACTCATTCATGAGAGATTTTGAGGATGTTTGCAGTGCTTTCCTTTCTACAGGATCGCCCCTCCATATAATTTGTATGGTTTTATTCCCATTCTCTCTGAAGGAAAAGGCTAAAATATGGTTTCATTCGCTTATGCCCAATTCAATTTTTACTTGGGAAGACATGTGAAATGAATTCTTGAATAAATTCTTCCCTCCCGCACGTACTAATGCACTCATGCTAGCAATCCAAAACTTTTCTGAAAAACCGAGTAAACCTTTGCTGCTGTATGAAAGATATAAGGATTCCTCCACGCTCTCCCTCATCATGGTTTGGATGTTGGACAAATTTGTGCATATTTTCACCAAGGACTGTCCTTGAATAACAAACAATACATCCAAATGATGTGTGCGGGGGAGTTCTATGAGAATAGTGCCAGGGAGGTAGTTCAATTTTTTGATACAATAGCAGAAAATGCTCGAACTTAGGAGACTAATACCTCCTTAGATACTGCTAAAGTGCATTGTACACCTACAGGGGGAGGAATCCATCACTTAAGAGAGTATGATGACCTGCAAGCGAAGATAGCCAACTTAACTAAGAAGTTGGAGGCCATAGAATTGAAAAAGGTGAATGAGGTAATCAAGCAGGCCCTGTGTACCTTCTGTTTATGGATCTGTGAGGGGATGGAGCCATGCATCATCGGCGATGAGCCCCACTCACTAACTATTAACCGCCCTAACCTTCCTCAAGTCAAGGGGATAATCCCGTATAGAGCAAGCTAATGCTCTTAATTACCAAAGGAAGCCCTTCAATTTCTCCATACTCGAAACTTATAATCCAGGGTGGGGTAAGCACCCGAATTTTAGTTGGAGGAATGAGGGAGGCCCACACAATTTTCCAAACAACCAAAGCTAAAACTTCCAAAACCAAGGCTTTTCAAATCAAGCCCCTCCGTTCCAAAATCAAGGTCCTCAAGGATTTCATGTGCACCCTAACCAAGGTTTGCACCCCTCTTCTCAAGGGAATCCAAACCTACGAAACTTTACCAACCTCTCTACATAGTGAGAAGTTTGGAGGACATGCGATATTAATGGTCTGTGCTCAACAATCCACCAACATCGACTTTGAACCGCCACCGATGTGGAGATCCCAAATCACTAAGTTAACCTCTTATATGGGAAATTTTCAACAAGAAAAAGGGAAACTCCTTCTAAAACTATCCAAACCCCCAAGATCAAAAAATACTAAGTTGGAGTCTCAAGTCCAGGCGATGGCACCTTTGAACATTGTAAGGTTGTCACCACTCTTCGAAGTGGAAAAATAATTGACAAAACCATTCAGCCCAAGGAAACAATACAAGATGTGCAAAATGAACCACTAGGGGATGATGAGGTGTCTTTCAAGCCTTATATTCCTAGAGCAGATGTTGTTGATGTTAAGCAAGAAAAAGACAAGGCCTCACATGTCCCTCCTGCTCCATACCCTCATAGGTTGAGAGCCCCCAAGAAAGTGAACAATCACTCTGAAATCTATGAGTCAGTTCAACAAAAGGTTTAACATTCTTTATTGGATGCCATACAAATCCTGGCCATATGCCAAGTTTTCAAAGACTCAGGAAAATCGTGAAAAGAAAGCTAGTACTTCAACAAGGATGCATTCATGACTGAACAATCCACCTCCTTGATCCAAACAATTTGCCCCCAAAATACAAAGACCCAGGAAGCCCCACTATTTCCATAGTGGTAGGGAATTCGAAATTATGACATGCTCTAGCTGACTCTGGGGAGCCGAAAGTGTTAACTTGTTTCCATAATTTCTGTGATATGTCGAGCTAAGGTTAGGAGAGTTAGAACTGACTAATATCACCCTTCAGCTAGCTGACCGTAGTGTGAAATTTCCTAGAGGAATAGTGAAGGATGTATTGGTGCAAGTAGACAAGTTCTACTTTCCCTCGTGGACTTTGTTGTTCGGAGACTCAACCCGTGGTGAATCAAGGGACTTGGTTCAAAGGATTTGGTAGGCCATTCTAATCACTCGCCAATGCCATCATTCACTATAGGAGATCACGACATTATCTTCTTTCTTCAGTAACATGACTTAATTTGAATATCTTCAATGTTATCAAGGATAGGATGATGAGGACGCCTCAGAGGTAAATATGATAAACTCCGCAGGCGTAACTATGTAGATCATGTTTTCGCATTTATTGATCCTCCTAAGTCTTGCCTAGTAAGCCTAAGTTGTGTCGAGGAGGTAACCACATCTGAATTGGAGTTTCTGCACTCCATAATTGAGCACAGCGAGGTACTGGAAGCAAATGGGTGGGCACCCAGATTTGAGAAATTGCCACCAATTGAGGACAAGGTGTTACCTTCGGAAGAGAAACCACCTAAACTTGAGATGAAACCCTTACCATCGCATCTCAAATATGGATTCCTAGGGGTAGAAGAAACTTTCCAGAATCATATCCCCTCCCTCTCTTTAGAGTTAGATCAAGGGAATAAAATTCTCGAGATATCGAGAACCCATAAAAAACCGCCTATAGATGGACAATTGCAGATATTAAGGAATCAACCCCTTGATTTGTACTAATACGTGGATTCACTTAGAAGAGGATGTCAAACCCTCTGTGACAACCACAACTTACTACATCGAACCCAATCATGAAAGAAGCTTGGCCAAGAAAGAGGTATTCAAAACTGGCTGACGAGGTGTTATTTACCCCATTACGTATAGCAAGTGGGGTCACCCAACCTAAGTAGTTCCTAAGAAACTGGGTCACCGTGGTAGCAAATGAACAGACAATGAGCTACTCCCACTCGGTCACCACGTCGAGGTGCATGTAATTATAGGAAACTTAATGCGGGCACTAGGAAAGATCATTTCTCACCTTGTGATCAAATGTCAAGAGAGTCATAGGCATGAATTTTATTGTTTCGTATTCGCACTGTGATACAATCAAATTGAGATAGCCTTAGAAGACCAAGAGAAACCCACGTTCACTTGCCCTTTTGGAACATTTGCCTTTAGGAAAATGCCCTTCGGATTATGTAATGCTCCATGAACCTTCCAGCGGTGCATGATAGGGATTTTTCAAGGATAAGGATAGAAACACATTTCGAGATTTCATGACGATCGTTTTTGGAGACTGATGAGATGCCTAGAGAATTTATGGAGGGTACTAAAGAGGTGTCAGGAGAAGAATTTAGTGCTGAATTGGGAGAAGTGTCACTTCATGGTGACACAAGGGATTGTGGCAGACACATAGTGTCTGTTAAGGAATGGGAGGTGATAAAGTTCTAAAGTTGTTGATCTCAAACTTACCTACCCCTAAGTGTGTTATAGATATACTAATGCTCTTAGGTCATGCAAAGGTGGTATGTGGTCACCGATATCCACGGTGTCTTCCGTAGGTTGATCTGTCAATGGACTTCCTGATTCGGGGTCACAAGATTGACTTGTTAATTAAGGCTAAAATATCATAGTAATTTATTCTTCTTTTGTTATTTCATATCATAATAAATACATTAAAATGGTTATACAAAGTTTTAAAATTATATTTAATTTATAGAATAGATAATTGATAGAAATAGTAAGGAATTTTTTTCGCATATATAAATTCAAAGTAATTTTCTAACTTTTGCATCATTGCATGCACCAATATATATTTATGCAAGCTTAAAAGCAACATCTCAAGATAGTTCAATATGTTGAATAACTTAACTCTAACAAACATTACATTAGAATTTTTGGACTCTATATTTACGGGAGTTAATTCACTAATCAAAAAAATATTTATGCAACTGACTCCATTAGATATTCATATAAGTCAAAGAAAATTTTCTATATATATAATAAATATGAGTCCAAAGATGATGGATAACTAGACTCGATAACATTACATTGAATTTTCTAAGAGTCTATATTTATGCTAGCCAACTGAGATCTTCTCAACATGGTCCAATAACATGGATGACTTGACTCCAAGAGACATTAGACACTTTTTTAATCAAAATAACAACAATAATAATAAATGCCATCCATCACACAAATACAACAGTAATAAATAACAAATGATATAAAATTAATAAATATATAATGATAATCAACCTGCTTTAGATAGACTCCGAGGTAAAAATACAAAATAAAAGACTAGCTCCAAGTCAATCGTCTTGCATACAAGTTATGTTGATAGGAATTAGTGTGGAAAAAGTTATGAAAAGACTTGAAACCGAGATGATATTATCTAAGAAGCTTCTTAGATGTGCCCCAAATCCCGGGGTCCCGCCGACCACAATCGTCAACCCACGAAACCCGCTGCCTCATGTCATGAGACCCATACATGAGTAAAATGGCCACTGGGGCCCATACATCAAACTCACCAAAATCTAACCAACTATATTATAAATAATTCAAGAGTTACTATTATCACCTTACTATACCATGTTTCAATCAGAATAATACGTTTGCTAAAAGTGAAATCAAAGCCACATGTCGACTTTCTTCTCATAAGAGGCCTCTAATGAGCATCATCTTCCGAACACTCCTCGTACTGAAATAATGATCCCCGAAGCCGTGGTGAGCAATGCCTAGAGCGATGGATTCCGGCACGGGTTACCCCCACCTAAGTGCACATGTAATGGCAACCAAACACACTCAAGCAAATACATAATCTTACTTGAATGTCTACATGCCCAATCCCATGTCTCGAAGTCCTCACGACTTCACACATGCTCTAAGCCAAATGTGAGAAAATTACGCTTCAAAACAAAAGGTTTTTGTTCTCGAAACATACTACCTAATTTCCGGTAAAATCTATCGATGAACCCAGGCGAATTTGTTAGATAACTCTCCAAAACAATTCATGAGCCCCTCCGACGTGAATTGTTGGACAATCTCCCAACAAATTCTCCAGAAAATCTTCCCTTGAAATTCCTTTTACAACCATTTTCATATTTATTTTCTTCATGTCAGTGCACTCACACCTACCATCTTGGTGGTGCCTCTGGGCGCATATGGAACGATTATGCCATTTTTAAAATTCATGTCAATATATCAATTATGTACATATTAACAAAATTAACTGCCAAACATCATGTTATTCAATTCATGACAATAACATCAAAATTAGCTCTACATGGGCTAATAACACCACAGTAATTCATTTTGAATCACCCAAACAACACACAAATCATGCGGAACAAGTAGGGAACTCCTAGGCTCTAAGACTATTCACTACCACACTAGGATTTTCTTCAATTCTGGGATCAAATATTTTGAGGACCGAAAACACTACCATCCGTGCCCCAACAAATCCCTCATCCATTAAAATGGTTTCAAATTAAAATAAAACCAAGTATGAGAAGACCCTACCTCTGAGTTGTTAAAACTCCACAAAATCGTGTCCACGCGTAGCCCTCAGAGCGCAGATCAACTTTGCTTCGCCCGACGCAGAACCGAAAGTCCGAAAGCTCGGGAATCTGCAGAGGTTTCAGACTTTCTTCACTAAACTTTACCCCTCACGCACGCTTCCAGCAAAAGCGGGAGTATGATGAAGCCTTTTGTCTTTATTTTATTCTTTTAATTCTTTTCACTTAATTCCCTTTGTGTCCCTTTAGTTTGACTTTAAAGGCTTTTTGACACATGGCTTAATCCAAGTCATTTATCTCCATCCTCTCACTAATCTCGCAACGCAAAGTCACATGGGTACGTAATAAAGCGACTTTTATCACATCACATGTCTCTCAGCAAGTCGGCTCACGCATATCTCACCCGGCAGACTCAAATACGAAATTCCGCTTATCTCTAATTCAACGAAATTCGACGTGGTAGCTAGATTTCGTGAGACGATTACAACGGTGAAGTCCGTTTTGTCATCCGAGATCTAGAAAAAAATTTCGGATTTTAACCGAAATTACCATTTTACCCTTTTTCAGAAAATTAGATTTTCTCGAGGTTTCACACTCTTAGGATATAAATTTTAAAAAATGCTTAATTAGTCTTAGTTGTAGTAAAATTTTAAAGTACAAATTCAAAATTAATAAAATATATAATCATAATCAACCATTTTAATCTTCTAAAGACAATAGACTTAATTTGGGTAAAATAAAAATGACTTAAAGTCAATTGTCTTAAAGAGACATGATGGTTAAGTTGGTAGAATTTGAAATTATGTTGAACACAAAATATATATTCAAAGTAAATTGCCCTGCTTGCAAGTTATGTTGATAGGTTGGTATGGAAAATAAATGATTAAAAAGACTTGGAAACTTGGAGAGCATTAAAATCTTAGAAGAATTCTACTTCCTTACATATTTTATTTCAAAAGATGAATAATAATGATGATATTACAAAAACTTATTAGATATAAATATAGTAGAAATTTTAAAAAGCCTTGGCACAATGTTTTTGGTTATTATTATAATTAAATAAAGTAGTAGTCCATTATACCTAACTCATGTAGTAGAGCCGCATAATATTTCAAAAGACATGTGGTGTATGAAAAGGAAGGGGTCCTGGGTTCGATTCTTAGTAAGAAAAATTACTACATTATAACTAAAGTGTGTTTAACTCAAAAATAAAGTTGTTATAATAGTAACAAGTAAAAATTTCTACTTTGAGATCTTTATTTTTCTCCTCTAAGACAATTGCAACCCCTATTTGTCATCAAGTATCTTCATTGCATGTGCCGTGTTTGAAAAAGCAACTCCATGTATTCTTAAATTGACTTATTCTTTACTTTTACTCATTTTTTGTTATTTTATTTTTTTACTTTTCTTATGTTAGATACAAATTGGATAAATTTTACTCATTTATCAAAATATACGTAACCCTTATTAGTTTAAAATTAGGTGAAATGATTTCTTTACATTATGTTAAAAGAAAAGCTAGTGACCAAAAAAGTGATAAGAATAAAAGAGGTAAGCTTGTGTTCATGAAATTTCAAATAAAAGATAACTAGGTGTGTGTAGCCCAAATTTTAGGTAATATTATAAAAATTAGCTTTCTAATAATTTCTCTAATTTCAAAATTTAAATGGTTATTAAGTTTTTTTTTTTTTTGTTAAATATAAATAATAATGTTATAAAACTTTAACAACAAATTAGCATTTTGAAAAAATTCTCTAATTTTATTTTTATTTAGTAAAATTTATATATTATAACTTTTATCATTTTTTTTAATAAAATATATAATTTATCTATTTCTTATAAACTCATTGTTAACACAATTTATTATTATACCATTAGAAAACTTATTATTCATTTAAAATAATTTCTATAAAAGGTAAAAATTACCAAAGAAGAGTGACACATGTACAAAGATGAATCCTAACTTGTAAAATAGATAAAAAAAAGAAGTAAACTTATAATATAAAATGTATATTCATTAATAATTTTTAAAAAGGGTTTTCAAACACATGCTTCTCACTAAAGCAAAGAATGGTATTTTAATAAATCCTGAAATAATAATAATATATACATTAGTAAAGATTCAAAGGTTAGGGGTTTCTTTTCTTTTGGGTCCATGCTTGACTTGTTGGTGGGAATGATATATAAGTCAATGCTTGCAGGTTTGCTCAGAAATAAGAAACCAGAACTTGAAATTAATTCCACAATAAACTTGCTGGTTTGTGTTGAAGATGAGTGGAAGGCCTCAACATTTGATTGCTCTTTCTACTTTTGATCTGTTTCATAGCCTGCTGGACGGTGGGTGATCATGCTGAAGTTGGGTGCATAGAGAGGGAGAGGGAAGCTCTTCTTCGCTCAAAGGAGGTGTTGTCTATGACTACCATGGAGTGCTTTCTTCATGGGGGAATGGAGAAGACAATAAAGATTACTGCAGATGGAGAGGAGTGGAGTGTAACAACCAGACGGGTCATGTCATCATGCTTGATCTTTATGACCGATCTTTATTTGGTAAGATAAGTACTTCATTGGGAGAGTTGCAGCATTTGAAGCATTTGAACCTCAGCTACAATGATTTCAAAGGTAATTAATTATGTACGTATATAACTTGTGAAATTTCATTAGTTTGTGTGAGTAGAATATAATTCTCTCTTCAAATATTTCCCAATTTTGATAGAATTCTTCCTCAACTCGGAAATCTTTCCAACTTGCAATCCCTTGATCTCGGCCATAATCACGGCATATGATCACCAGGAGAACCTCGACCGGGGCTTCTGCCTTCCCTTTGTTAAGGCAGCCTGACTTGAGTCGGGTTAATCTTAGTAAAGCAATCCATTGGTCTCAAGCAATCAATAAAATGCCTTTCTAACCGGGAAAGTTACACTTGAGCTATACTACCTTACCACAATATCTATATCCCACAATAATTTTTTCTAAATCTCTTTATCAGGCTTGATCTCTCTGGGAATGGTCTCACTTCTTCTTCAATATACCCATGGTTGTTCAACTTATTCAATACCAGTAGCCTTGTTCATCTTGACCTCTGGTATAATCATCTAAATGGTTCAATTCTGAATGCTTTTGGAAACATGACTACTCTTGCATATCTTGATCTCTCTGGGAATGATCTTACTTCTTCTTCAATATACCCATGGTTGTTTAACTTATTCAGTATCAATAGCCTTGTTCATCTTGACCTCTCGTATAATCATCTAAATGGTTCAATTCCGAATGTTTTTGGAAACATGACTACTCTTGCATATCTTGATCTCTCTTGGAATGAACTTGAAGGTGATTCAAGACTTTCAATGTCACCGCTGGATTTAGATCTATCTCAAAACCAGCTACATGGTTTAAATCCGAATGCTTTTGCAAACATGGTTTCTCTTTAATCTCTTAACCTCTCTGAAAATCAACTTGCAGGTGAGATGCCAAAATCCTTGAGAGATTTATGTAATTTACGGAGATTAATATTGTCTTATAACAATCTTCACTTATACTAGAAAAAGATTTTCTAGCATGCTCTAACAACACATTAGAGGCTTTAGATTTATCTCATAATCGGTTCAAAGGAACATCATTTCCCAATCTTTCTGGATTTTCACAACTGAGAGAGTTATTTCTTTGATTCAATCAACTAAATGGAACTTTACCTGAGAGTATTGGACAACTACATCAATTGGTAGTGTTGACATCTGCTCAAATTCATCGACAGGTATGGTGCTCAGAATCACCTGGGTCTCTCTAAACCGATGATCTTGGACTTATCTTTCAACTCCCTTACATTCAACATAAGCCTTGACCAAGTTCCCCTATTCCAAGCCATTGATATAAAGTTGGCCTCTTGCAAATTAGGCCCAAGATTTCCTCATTGGCTTCACACTCAAAAAAGTTTGATGAAACTTGATATCTCTGCTTCGGGAATTTCAGATGTTATTCCCAATTGGCTTTGGAATTCCATTGATATCGGGGGATGGTTAAATGTTTCCAAATAATCATATTCCTCGTGTATTCGCTAATTTAACTTCATATCCACATAATTTGGCAATGGATATGTGAGTTCAAATTGCTCGATGGTTCAATTACGCTTCATTTTCAAAAATGCTATATGGTCGGGATCTCTCCAAGAACACGCTTTCTGTGCCCAATTTCTTTATCGCGGCAGATCACTAATCAATCTCGCTGGGTTTGTCCCATCTTGACCTCGCTGGCAATCGATTATCGTGAAAACTACCTCAATGTTAGGATCAATGGAAAGATTTAATCGTTTCACTGAAAATAATAATTTTTCTCGGGAAAATAAAAATCAATCAAGTTTGTTACAACAAATGCAAACATTGCATTTACGTGAATAATTTAAATGGAGCATTGCCTTCATCCTTAAAGAACTCAGCAGAGATTTGGTAGACCAGAGATTTGGGAAAAAAACAAATTATCAAGAAGAATACCTCGTGGATAGGAGGAAGCCTTCGTATTTGATTGTTCTCAATTTGAGATCTAATGAATTCAATGGTAGCATACCGTTAAATCATTGTCGACTAAAAAAAATTCAAATGTTGGACCTCTCTAGCAACAATCTATCAGGAACGATACCAAAATGTTTAAAAAATTTAACTGCCATGACTGTATGGGAAGTTCGACACGTTTGTCACGAAATTGCTTACTTGCCTCAACAACAAACTTATTTCCTATGTTGATAGTACACTGTCTAAGAGTTAAAGGAATTAGAGTAATAAAATACTTCTATGGCTCTCATCAAGAGCATTGATTTTTCAACAAACAAATTGATTGGAGAAATTCCCATTGAAGTAACTGATTTGGTAGAATTGGTGTCATTGAACTTATCAAGAAATAATTTGATTGGACCAATCCCTACAACGATTGGTCAATTAAAATCATTAGATTTTCTTGATATGTCTCAAAACCAGCTTAGTGGTGGAATTCCAAGTAGTCTTGCTCAAATAGCCGGTCTAAGTGTTTTAGACTTATCAAATAACACCTATCGTAAAATTCCATCCCAAGACTCGGCCATAAAGCTTTTAATGCTTCCACATTAATTTAGGAAATTCTTGACTAGGGCCACTCTTTCAAAAGATGTCCGTAAGATGTAAGATAAATCTAGGAATTCTCCTTTCACCGGTCTTAGTAGCAAGATGACATTCAAGATGATGCAAATAATATATGGTTTTATGGAAATATTGTTCTCGATCTATTATTAGATTTTGGGGAGAGTTTAGGCACTCTCATACTTAACTGCTCATGGAGATATGCCTATTTCAAGTTCGAACAAGATAAAAGCATGTAATTTACGTGACAACAAATAATAAATATGCGAATCGACTAATAAGGAGTTTCCCAAAGTTAAATGGTAAGACTTGTCAAATTTTCTTCTCTCTCTATCTCTTCTTTTTTCGCAAAAATGTATCATCTTAGTAGTCATTTTTTATTATTGCTTCAATGTTTTTATTAATTAATCCTACTTTCCATTTATATATGGAGATAAAATAAGATTTTTCAAATAGAAATATTATATTTTGTTTGATTAGAAGTTGAGATATACCAAATGTAATAACTAATTGTATGTAAGATTGATGTTATGGCTTGAGAAATATTATAGTTGAGAAACAATAATTATGACTATTTTTTCTATCTTTCTTTTGCTTACAATTTTGCCTTTTATTGAAGGTGAGTTAACTTGGTTTAATTATCTTAAGAATATTTAAGGTTTAATTTAGGAAGCATACTAAATATTTTATATTAATCAAGAAAATAATCGTGTGTATTGAAAGGACTTTTTTTTGTCATATTGATGAATATTATGTCAATTGACAAGATCTCAAGGATTGGTAGGTAATGTATGTCGAGAGTAATGGGTTTAATCAAGATAAGGTACCAATGTAAGATCTTTTTTGTTTATTGAATTTGTCATCTATATATAACGAGGCATGTATTAAATTACTTATTTGACAACTGCCAAGGTGGCTTAGGGTTTGTTATGTGTTATGTTATGTTTTGTTTAAGACTTTTCAAATGTATAATTTTCGCTACATCATATGTAAGGCTTCGTATTTTGGTTCACCCTAATTGATTAAGTAATTTTTGTCAGTTTTTTTATTCTCCCTTAGAATCAAATATATTGGAAAAGTATCAATACAAAAATGATTTACTTGAGAAAATTATTTCACAATGTTATAATAAAGATTAGCAATGTAAGATACCGTGGAAATGGTATACTAGAAGACTAAAGAACAAAACATAACACTCCATCTTTCCTCGTGTTGAAGCTTTGGAGCTACCGTAATCGAGACATATAAAGTCAAGTGCACTGAACAAAATTTAAAAAGGGTTTTGATGTCCTGCTGTGGAGCAACCGTAGATTGTTGTAAATGGCTTTGGCCTTCTGCACCCAGATAAGTACAATATGGGTTTTATCTCAGACCGACCGAGCAACTACACCACACCGCTCCTAGAATTTGCAACTTCAACTCCATTAACAATCACTTACAATATTTTTTCGACTTACACCCATTATCCCAAGTTTTAGATCAAACCAATCTACGTGGAGACAAATAATCTTCACGGCGAGAATCAAGTCAATTTTAGATTCATGAGATCCACAATCAAGACCAGTTGTTCAAACAATCATGCAAGTGGAACACTACAAGAAGGTGCAACTTTTGTTAAATGCCGTATGATTCTTTATTATATATACTGACTACGTGTGTGAAGTGTCTAGGTTGGGTTTTATTTCTTAATTGTTCTTTCTATTTTTCATAAGAAGTTTTATACTTCTCATTCAATTTATCATTCAAATTGAGATGATTAGAGATTGGGGTTTGATCAGTTGTAGGAATGTGACTGGTTATCTTAAAGCAATTACCAACCATTCTTGAATACATATGTTATTAGCAAGATGGAACAATAAGTGGACTTTATCTCATAACATTATGATGTGAGTCTGCATTTATGCCAGTCAATTTTTATTTCTTAATCTCACATAGACTAATTTTGGAACTGTTATTGATTCCATTGGTTAATATTATTTCATTCATCTTTGTATTGCAGAACTTCGGTTGGGTTGCACCTTATGGATTAATAGTTGATTTATGCTTTTGAGTAACATATGTATGTAGTATGAAGTGGGATATGCTAATGCTAAAAGCGTAGCAATCGCTTTATCGGTGCCCAACATACTTATTAATGCCTACTCTAACTCGTGGAGTCAAATTGCTTGAGGTACTCATAGGTATTTGATAAAGGTTTCTTGCTTAATTTTATGTAAAGGTTTCTAAGGTGAATGAGCCATGTGTTTCCTTTTGGGGTAAGCTTTATTCAACTTTATGATTTTTAGGATAAGGTGCATGAATGTCTTTCGAGGCTCAGCGTATGTTCAGCATTTGCCCTCAACTTTTTTTATCCCGAGATACCCATGACGTTTACTTTCATAATCATCGGCTGCTCATCCTATTAACAACGATTTTAACGACGTTTGTCCATCCGTGCCATTTTCACGGAAAGAGCATGATCGAACTATGGAAATAAACGCCGTGGGTATCTCGATCGAAAAAGTTCAGTGACGCGGACATACGCTCAACAATAAGGGGGCGTTTGTAGGCCTTATCCCGTGGTTCTTAGAGGCAAGAAGGAGAATCACATATTATTGTGAGAAGAGGTATTGGAACAGAAGATTGAAGGAAAACTTATGCAAAGCTCGGATGATGATACTTATGGTGAGAATCCCCTACTTTTTTGAATGTATGTATCATTCTTATCTCATTAATTTGATTAGAATGTTGTTTTCAACTAATATCTCTTAATTATATATGAATAAATTGAAAAACATTAAATATTATATGGAAGAATTCATGTGATCATGCTCGATCTTCTTATTCTTTTCTTTTTAAATGAAATAGGCAATTTCCCATGTTTGAGAGGTAAGATAGGTAATTCATCAAGTGTAGTTGCAAAAGACTTGAAGCATTTGAATCTCGCTAGGAATTATTTGAAGGTAATTAATCATATAAATACACACATACATATGACCCTTTTAATTTCACAATATAATTATTTTGAAGGTAGTCCTCATTTATTTTGCGCTTGTTTTGTCTTAGCAGTAATTTCACAATATACTCTTCTTTAATTTTACAGAAGTCTTTCCACTCAATCCTCTAAATTCTTTCCAACTTGCGATCCTGATCTCAAATTCGAAATTTTTTGATGGTAATTATATGCGATATGTACCAAGTGAAAATTCATCGCTTGTCTCAACAGATATTATTCTCGTCTTTCCTCAATTTACATGAATTCTTCCCACCCAATCCTAAATCTTTCCAACTCGTAATCCATTAATCTCAAGTGGCGCTTGCTTCTGGGCCAGTAATTACGTGTACGATACATTATGAAATCTAATTCATGATCGGGCTTTGTGTCAAGAAGATAATTCTCTATTTAATATCCTAATTTTACAGGAGTTCTTCCCACTAACTTGAAATCTTCCGACTCATAGCCCTCGATCTCAAGTGGAAAAGGTTTATGTGACATGTGGAAACCTTGCATTTTATAGGAATGCTGTAATATAATCGCTTGATCTTCTTCGTCTCCTAGAATGTTGAAAATATCATTCAAAAATCTTGCAAGTGGTAATACATATTTATGACTCAAGAAATATTGCATGGAAGAATTCATACATAATTAAAACAACCTCGCATTTTTCTATCAGGGCGCCTAAAACCTTGAACTTTGATTTGTAGGATGGACACGCCTTCCTATCCAATGAGTTGAAGTTGCCGAATTGAAGATGATGTTGCTTTCAAACAAGACAATTCGTAAGATGAAATTATGGCCTTTAGTTAGCTGAAAACAAATTGAGATGCACCGCAAAATCAACAAGTGACTGATGAATGTCAAGTTTCTAAATTTCGATTGTCTTAAAATTTATATAATCTTTATTACTCTTTATTGAATGTTTCTTTTAAATGTTAGAAATATTAAGTTTCTTATTAATTGAATCATATTTTATAAAAATTGATATGCATTTAAGGTCATATTTCACATCATCCTGATGCAAACCTTGTCTTCAGGCCCGGAGCCTAAGCTGAGGAGACTTTTTGCGCCTAATTTGTACCTTGCGCTTTTAAAACTATAATAGTACCATCATCCGTCAATGGTGCAATACAATGTCACGACCGCATTGAAAATAGAAATCTTATTATCCGTCGAAAGAATTATAACCAATATAGGGCATCATGATGATGAACCAAGACAAACTTGCCCCTAAATTTTTGTAGTTATGAATGCATTCAAAGAAAGCAATATTTTGTGTAAGGATCTAGACCCAACTAATTCCATCATTCTGATAAGTGATCTTGCAGACTGGTGGAAATGATATATGCAACAGATGCCTTATGGAGAATCTTCTGTGCTCATGTGCACATTATGTAACATCCAGAAATATACCCTAGTCGTTTTCGACATCTTTAGGGTTTAATGAAAGATAACTATGAATTTTTGGGAAACAAAACAAGAAACCCGGAAATTAATATGAGAGCAAAGGGGTAATATGTAATTTACCTCTCGAGACCTAGTGGTCAAGGTGGAAAGACTGGGGTGGTTTAATGTACAAATGCTTAAAATGAAATGCAAATAGAAGGAATTAGCTGGCTTAAAGACAATTAGAGGGACTTAAAACCAAACATGGCCTTAACTCAAAAACATGGATAAGAGCAATTGGTCTCATTTTTGAGAGACCAAAACGTAGAGAAGAGAAGAGAGAAGGGGAGAAGAAGAAGAAGAGGAAGAGGAAGAGGAGAAGAAGAGAAGTCAAGCAAAAAGGTATGGATTCTAGTAAGATTTGGTATGGATCTTTGGATTTCTTGTATGGAACTCTATGGAATTCTAAGGTTTTGTATGGTTAATGGCTTGTCCCTAAATCTAGGGTTTTGTTAGAATTTCATCCTAACCTTGGATCTCTTGAAATTAGGGTTGGTAAAACCCCATATGGAACAAGATTTATTAACTCGCCTTTCGAGGTTGGACCATGGTTAAATGGCAAGTAATTGAGTTTGGGTTTAGAACAAACCCTAACTAATCCTTGTGTTTGGGTTGTGTATGGGTTATGACCCATATTAGAATGGTTTTGGGAGTAATTCATGAAAAGTTTTGAAGAAAGATATGTAATGAAAGATGATTTGAGTAGAAAAGAGATTACAAGATGAATTTGGAGCGGTTTTGATGTGTATATAGAGTATTGAGTTGATTTGGGTAGCAATATATGGAAAAAGGAAACAAAAACCCACATTCCCGCAAATTTCATAATGCACCACCGATCAGCCGCATTCTGAGACAGAAGTGTTCGTTTTCCCTGCTTTTGACCAAATAACAGATTTTAGCCATAACTTGCTCATTTATGATCCGACGGAGTGATCTGGGTTGATGGTTAAACTAGACATCAAGGAGAACCAAACATCCTGAAATAGGTACCCTCGAATTCTGATACTATGTGGCCCAAAAATTCACTCAAAGTGGGGCTATGTTCAAGCCAATTTCTGTTTCAGTTTTTGACCATAGAGTAGTCCCAGTTGTTTAGGACATAACTTGAGTTCCGGTGCTCCGATTTGGGTGATTCCAGTTGGAGGAGAACCCATAGCACCTTAGCTTGAAAGGAGTACAAATAACCAGTGTCAAAAATGGATTCAAGACACTGGAAAATGGGTATTTCAAACTGTCCCGAGTGTAAAATCGATAAATTGACTAGTTTGGCATGAAAATGCCATAACTTTAGTTTGGATGATCCAATTGGAATGATTCCAATTTCTAAGTAAAAATAGATTCATAGAGGTCAAGAATACATGAATGATGTGTTAATACATAGGCATCATAATTGCATAAGTATCAAATATATGTAAATAGGCATGAGATAAGAAAAGTATGGGAAATGAAATATGTAAGATGTGTTCATGAAACATGAATATGATATGAAACATGAAAACGAAAGGAAAATATGAACATGAACATGAATATGAAAGGTAAAATGCCTTGATCACGCACGTACTAAGAGTTAAGCCATGAGTTTGAAAGACATATGATAGTGTACATCACCAGACCAAGAATGAATGATGGATCGTTCCGACAAGGCTACTAAGACTCCTACTTAGTACTTCTGGCATTCCGACAAGGTTACTGCACTCCCGCTCGCATTTCCTGCAGACTCGATTAGTGCTACTGGCCACTCCCGCTTCAGTACTTTGCGTATCATGTTATGCTACAAGACTCAAGATTTCCTTTATCGTACCTTTCGGGGTACCTTATTTCGTGGTCAAGGGCCCTACTCATTTCTTATGATTGATCTGGTAGTCAAACAGTTATATGATAAGACTCTGAATAAAGAATAAGAGTAAAGAAATGAATATGGTAAATATCTTAAAGTACCTATGGGTACTTTTGGTAATAAGTAAATCTCTCGTAGTACCTACTTCGAGACTTTCGTGACGATAAAAGAAGATAAGTTCGAAAAATAAGTATAAGTCCAATAGTACTCCACGGGTACTCAGACAAGTATAAGTCTCAGAAACAAGTATAAGATCCGTAAGATAAGTATATGCTCTGTAACACAAGTATAAGATCTGAAATACATGTATATGCTCCATAATACAAGAATAAGATCCAAAATACAAGAATAAGTTCTGTAACACAAGTATAAGATCCGTAAGATAAGTATATGCTCTGTAAGACAAGTATAAGATCCGAATACATGGCGGCGTTCAGAATACAAGAATAAGATCCAAATACAAGAATAAGTATAATTTCCGTATATTTCCACGTACCCTCCGTATGTTCGATAAGGATAAATTTAGTAGTACTCTACGGTATCCCCCGTATGAGTATAAGTTAGTAGTACCTACGGGTACTTTTAATTAAATATAAGTGTGATATAAGCACAAGTATGTGTCTTTTGGGACATTTGAATAAGTAGTACTTAAGAGTACTTCCGTATAAGAATAAGTTCCGCAATACTAGTATATGTTCTGTAATATCTCTGTAGTACCTACGGGTACCTCTGAGCATGTGTAAACTCCGTAGTATAAGTATAAGCCCTATGGTATAAGTATAAGTCTTGTAGTACCTGGTATGGGTATCTCTCGTATAAGCATAAGTCTCCGTGGAATTCCTACGAGATCCGAGATAGATATACGAGTATGTGGATAAGTATCACCGACAAAAGTTCAAGTCTATGTCCTTCGGGGAGATCCAATTATGTCCAGACAAGTATTAGTATAAGTCCGATATATGTCCTTGGGGAGACCCGACAGTATACATCCGATACAAGCATAAGTATGTGTCCTACGAGATTGAATAAGAATACCAAGTCTCGCTATAAGTGTAAGATCCGAGTAAGTATAAGCCATATGCGATAAGTTCAATACCATATACGAGATATCCGAAAAAGCATAAGTTTGTTAAGGCGGATAATTATATATGTAAACGTGTTATATGAATTCATGAAGATTATGATATTCAAGTATCGTTATATGTTTATTATGATTCAAGATAAATGCATGTGTATCTCAGATAAGTTATAAGATATGTTTCCCAATTGGGCGTAAAGCTTAGCACTGGGTTTTTAATCGTTGTAGGTACAGAGAAGACATCCGAAAATCAAGATACACCGCCAGCACACTCAGTAGGGGTTCACTATATGTAGGTTCCACAGCCCGATTTGTAAATGTAAAGTACGCTTGTATATGTGGACTCGTGATATGTGTATAGATTTTGATTTGACACCAATTCCTGGGTGGTAGTTTTATTTTGTATATGATATTTTGATTCTGTTATAAGTTCAGCTCTGAGGAAAAAAAAACAGGTAAAGAGTCCCAGTATATGATCTCGCGCTCCGAACTCGGTTCGGATCCACCAATCGGGTCGGACCGGGATTCGGGGCGTGACACATTAAGGGTATGTTATGTTTTATTTTGTGGGCTAATCTTGAGTGGAGAATCTGTTCTTTTTGCTGATAAAAGTGGGCTGAGTGCATAATGACCGTCCTGTTCTTTTTGTTTATTAATTCAAAGTGCTTACAGCTGTATAAATGACTATATATATTCATGAACTCAAATTTAATGGTATTCTAGTAAAATGATCATTGATTTCCTTTAGTAATTTTACTTGTTAAATGATAATGTCAGGCAATGCATAAGGTTTTACCATACTGAGTCTCGCAATTTTAGTAATTTTGCTAGATATCTCTGATGGAGCCTGCTGCTGTTCCTATATCCCACCTACATACTCACTGAGACTATCTACACCTTGGAGCAGAATTTCCAGTTCTGCTCTACCCCTTGTGGGGGTATTGATAGGGGGTCCGCTTTAACTCCTCTTCTGAGATCTTGTACAGCCTCTGAATAAGGTTCCAATGGCTTATGTTTCATTCCTAGTAGGCCAGTGAAATTCTTGGGGTTCGCTCACCTATAGAAAGATTGCTTCAGCAGTTCTGGTGTTTCTCCTCTTCTTCTCTCTCTCTCTTCTCTCTCTCTCACACACACACACAATTCTGAGGTTCCCTAGCTATCTGTTCAACAACGTGGGACCCAAACAGGGGTGGAACCCACATCCCAAATAGATGTGCACCATCCTCTCAGTCAAAGCACATGTACATACATTTTTATTATTTATGGTCTTCAGATTCTTTGTTGCTAATGTACCTTTTATCTGGCATTTTTATTCTTGAAAGGCAACACACATTGTTTCTAGCTTGCTTAAGTGCCTTTTTGTTCTTCTGAATGACCTGGGATCTTTGGAAGGTTGTGTTTATATCAAGTTTTGTTTTTAATGTAGTTTCTCTTGAAAAGCTGGTCCCATGCTTGGAGAAAGGAGGGTTGCGGTAGGTGGATGACCAGTGTAAAAATATAGCCACTTTATGAACAAGAAATCCTTAATAATTTGAGTTTAAGGCTTTGTTGAGTTAATCTAAAATCGGTAGAATGTATTTGCTATATCTCTATAGTTGAATGTCACCAGGAATGCTTCATTATGAGGGATCTGCATTGATTTCTTGTAAATTCTTTTGTGATTAGGTTTCTAGAAAATCAAGAAAAGGGAGAAAGAAGAAAACATTGAGTGACAAGAAGGAAAAAGAAGAACATGGAGATCATTCTGTGATTCAGAATGAAATTGCGTGTCTCCAGTTGTGGACAATCTGCAGATCTGAACATGTCACAGAAAGAAAGATTAGAAAATTCAATTCCTGATGGGAGACAAGAAGGCTTCATACAGATTGATGAGCCTGAAATACCTGTGCTTGGGTCAGGAAGCCTTGAAGGCAGTCTGCCACTTATGGATGTCCAAAAGGCCAAACATCCTACCAATGATTCTTCAGGTGATGAGCAAGCATCTGCGCTTGATGAAGTTGATTTTAAGGTGTCTACCTTGGTTTCTGCTTTTTCAAATAACCATGTTATACAAAATTTATGTTGGTTGCTTAAGATCTGTGATAATTTGGAGCTCTCTCCAATGCTATACCAGGTTAGCTCTAAAAAAACATCTTATTTATGGCTAGTAAGCAGCAACTGAAGAAAATGCAATTTATTTATACATTTCTTATTTGATTATATTTTAGTTATCACCTCACCACCTACAATATCCTGGTTGAAAGATGCATGTCCATGCAAAGATTATGAAAAATATTGTTTGTTTCCTAAAAATTTTGGGTTAGAAAAAATGCTAAGGAAGAAAAGTCAGCCACTTCTCTTGTGGAAATTCTCTTTGGAAAAGCCGTAGAGAATGACATTACATCACTTCACAATCTTATTAAAAGAACTGGAAGTTTGAATACAGAAAGTGGAAATGGGAAATATTTCAAGGCATGGAGAAATCGGCTAAACATAGGCCAAGGGATGGATGCACAGAAGTTTAGCGAATGCACTTGGGGAGGATGAAGCTGATGTTTTGATCTCTCATAAGTCTGTATATCAAAAGTAAGATGTGTTTATGGATGTTTAATATTCATGTTATTATTGGTTCTTCTGCTCTAAAAAATGTTGTTATTGGTTCTTAAGTTTCATAGTTCATTTTTCCTTTATGAACTTTATAAACATGCACAGACTGTTTAGCATATTCAATCATCCAGGCAGAGTGACCTTATTTAGATATTGGTGTTTCTTTTTCATAAAGACGGAAAAGCATTTTATTTAAGTTTTGTGATATAATTGAATAGTACAAAAATACTGCCAGTGCTTATTATCAAGGAAATAACTTACAAGTTGCCATCCTTTTTCTCTTGAGGAGTTAGAAATGATAATTTTAGTGAGGGTGGAGGGGAAGGCATCACCCCATTCCAAGTTGTGAAATTGATGGGAAAGAGAAATTCTGATAAGTATGATGTCTGATGGTGCAAAGTCTTGAAAACTACTTTTTTCGTACATCTCATTGTGTAGAAAGTCCTTGACTGATGCTTTCTACAGAGAGGCAGGGCATCATTTAGAACAAGTGTTTGAAAGAGTTTCTAAAGAAAGAGAAGACTTGTTCTCAGTGCCGAAGTGGACCCTTTCAAAAAATTATGATCTCTATGAGAAGTAAGTACACTGGGTATCCTACCGTTTTACTATCAATAAATACGATGTGGAAATAATCATACGAAATATACCAAAACTTAAGGTCTGACAATCAAGTAACAAGTCTGTTTTGTTTTTCTAATTATGCAAGTTTTGCTTGAATGGTTTTTATAAAATCTTTCTTTCATTTTATTCAGCAGTTTCTTGGAAATAGTTTGTATGGCATTCATTTTGACAAATATCAGTTTCTTTAGATTCAAAGATGATAGACATTGTAGCTGTCTCATTGCCGAAGCCCTTGATCCTGATTGTAAAGTTTCTCCAGTCCAAGTTTCGAATAAGCTTAAGCAGCTAGGTTTGAAAATTGCACCAAAGAAAAGGATGCTTCAAGTTGATGTACCTTTGTCTGATGGCACAAATCAACTTATGGAAGAAGCTAGAGCAGTTGGAGAAGAAAGTGCTCCTCTTGTTTCTTTAACCAATCCAGAGGAAATCTTTGTGAGTATTTATTGGCATCAGTAGCTTTTTAACATTGTTTTTGTGTACTCTGTTATGCGATCAATTTTAAAAGTAATAACTGGGGTTTGAGTCTGCTTTGGTAGTTGTGAAATTGCAAACTGTGTTTGGAATAAAAAGCATATGCTTTTGCTTTTTCCTGAATGTGGAATCTCAGTTCAGCTATTTTCTGTTTCATTTTTGTAAGTAAATTTGTGAATCATTGTTATTTTCTTAGGCACACAAGAAAAAGAGTACGTGCCTTCAGCAAAGACCAGGAGGAAACTATTAGAGCTTTATTTGAACAGTGAGTGCTTAATTAATTAATTTATTTTTTCCAGTGGCGTACACATGCCTTAAATTTTATTTCCTTCTGCATAATTGATGCTGACTAGTGTGCTTTTGGAACAATTGATGCTAGTGTCCTCTTTTTCTTTTTCAAATGAAATTGGATTTGTTTGCTTATAGGTTGAAAGGCCATAAAAGATGTGCCCACATGATTGCAAGTTCTCTGGCTGGCATACGTCACAGCTGCCTAAGTTTCTGCAAACATGCATCTGAGAGATGAGGGATCTTGTGAACACTCTGATATGGTAAAGTGCAGGACTTTGATGATGAAACATTGCTGTCACTAATGAAAAGGTGACTAAATTTTTTATTAATTATTTTATGATTTTGCTAATTGCTTGTTTATATGCAATTTTGTTCACATACTTGCATTTCTATGGTTGTACACTTGTTAAGTTCAGATTTTTATGAGAAAGCACTGCTACACTTTGATGATGAACTCATAAATTCATAGTAGTGTTTAGGACTTAATCCAGGTGACATGTTTTTGACTATATGTAACCTAGTGGTCATTCACTATCACAGATTGGCAACAACATTGTCAACTTTTCATTCTTCCGGGTCAGTTCTTTTCATGCCAGAAAATCCCCTCATTCCATCAACTTTATGTTTGCACTTAACTGCTCTAGACACAGCCATCCTTTGTGCTTATGTATGGTTTCTGTTCCTAGGTTCTAATGAGTGCATTGATTGCTGCTTTTTTCTTTTCTTTTCTATTTTTTTTTGTTCTTCCCTCTAGTCCATCTTCTCCTATTCTGTTCTCCTCGCTTCTGAACTATTTTAATCTTGATCGCCCTTTATTCTTTTGTGTTTTCAGGCACAATAAATGTAAAACCCGTGAAAATTTTAAATTTAAATTTTTCAAAAAAAAAAAAGGGGGCAAGACGGTAATTTACTAGAATAGTCCGGAGAAAAGTTGGGATTTTTCTTGATCTCGGATGATGAAACGGATTATACCGTTGGAATCGTCTCGCAAAATCTAGCTACCTAGTCAAATTTCGTTGGATTCCAAGATAGTCGGAATTTCACGTATTTCGAGACAACAAGTGTTGGATGACACATGGCGAGCCATGTGGACGACACATGGCATGCCATGTGTCAACATGCATGGTACCTTTGAAGACTATATAAGGGGCTTCACACATGGGCAGTTTGTAGACAAGCAAGGGGGGAAGAAGGAGGAGGAAGGGAAAAGAGAAAGGGAGGAAAGGAAAGGAGAAAGGGAGGAAAAGAAAAGAAAAGGAAAGAAGAAAGGGGAGGAAGAGAGGAAAAAGAAAGAGGAAAAGGAAGAAGTGTTGCGCAGTGAGCAGACCCGGACGGCAAAGAACCCGGAACTGCACTACAAGAGGTAGGTTTCCTCCTACTTTGCTTATTTTACGCCTAAGGGCCAAGTAATGGCCTAACGGTTTCGCCCTATTTCAGGGTGAATTTAAGATGTGTGTGGTTTGGTTGTGATTGTGTGATGGTCAAAGACCGGTTTCATGAGGTTTTGAGACTATCCAAAACCGAACATTGTGTTCCGGGACAGTAAAAATCCCGAGCATAATGGCAAACAGGGGTGTGCCCAAATTTCTGCACACCCTTGTGAATCGGCCGCATCAACTTCGGACGGCCATAACTTTCCCGTCCGAACTTCGATTTGCATGTTCTTGGACTCTACAGAAAGCTCGTTGAATCTAGAATTTAATAGAATAAAGTGCTCAGCCAAAACGTGGGCTGAACATTGGGCTGGGTCATAGACAGTTGAGGAATGGTCCGCTCGGGCTTTCTGGACCGTTGAATCGGTTTGTAACTTAAATCAAATGTATGGCCTAAGCAGGGAATTGTGTGTTTGATGTTTTGTGTGGTATTTACAAAAAAACTGGACTCCCTGGACTAAGTCTAGATTATTTCCGAGGCCAAGCATGGCCGGGAATGGCTAATGTGTGTTATTGTCATAAATTGAATAACATGCTGAATATGTGAAATTATGTGATATATGTGTGGAATATTAACATGACTGCATGTATGTTGATGTTGAACTAAATATATGAAATGTTGTGTGCATTAGACATGAGTGTTCATAACACACACATAGTGTACTTGCAGTAGATCAACCATGTAGTAGGGTCTTCTACATTAGGCCATATTCTGAGTGCAAGGCACAAATCAGATTGTATCAGCAGAATGTTATATGGGTGTGTGTACATGGTACTACTAGAATCGTAGAGCTTGGGAATGGGACGAAGTCTAATTGAGTTCCATAGTGTTAAATGAAAATGGAAAACGACAGTGTTGAGCGTAAAGGTAGGGATAGACACCCCTCGATGAAAAGCCCGAAACCCGGGTTAGACAAAGATATCCACGGTGAAAGCTCGAAAACGCCTGAGGGTGTAAGAGACCCGTGAGACCCCGAAATTTCTATTACCCAAAAGACGTGAAACGATTAAATAAATATCACATAGACTAATGTGTTGTGAGACGAGCGGATCGACTCCGCATTGATTTCATCGTGCACTTGCATCGAGTGGTGGCCTGAGGTTGACCGGTACGTATGTAGAGGTCGCTCATACATGTGCATGTAGTTTTTTTCCATGAGAGATAACATGTATGCACGGATTGGTTGTTGGTTTGATTGGTGAAATGATCATTTGCATGAGCACCTAGCGGGAGTAGCCCTCAGAGGGGATTTATCTCTACTGGAGTTAGTCACCGCCGTGGGACCCTTTCAGTACAAGATGTGCACAGCAAGAGTGATGCCCTTAGAGCGGATTAATATGAAGTGGGCTGGACTATGGCCTTGGTTCTTGTTTTGTGTATATATTAGAATGAACTAGTTTTAATATATGTGTTGTATTAAGAGTGATGTAATAACTCTTGGATCTATAGAAATGTATGGTCTTGTAACTGTATGGACGAGTATAGATGATGGGCCCTATTGGGTCATTTTACTCATGTATGTTTCTATGATATGAGACACACAGTTTCGCAGTTGATGGTGGTCAATCTGGGACCCCCTGCTTTCAGCGCCAATAAATCTTCTCGGATGCCTTAAGCATTTTGGCAAACGATATGCGCTCAATCGAACTCGCAACTCCAAAATTATCTCAAAGGTACTGCTAGGATTCATCCTTTAGTCCATTCATAAATTCAAAAATAGGGAATTAAGAATAAAATTGATAATAATTATCTAAGAGTTTCTAGGCAGAGTGATACAAGGAAAGGATATCCGATAGAAGTTCAGTATTTGATAAAGGTTTCTTAGGCTCGTCATATGTAATTATTTCTTCTCATTGTCGATAGATTTTCTAAGGTGAATGAGCCATGTGTTTCTTTTTTATTTGGATAAGTTTATTCGCCTTCATGATTTTTAGGGGCAAGAAGGACAATCACTGATTATCGTAGAAGAGGTATTAGAATAAGATTGAAGGAAACCTTATGTAAAGCTCCGATGATGAAACCCTAAGCCTGCTCAAGTAACTCTTCTCTCTCTCTCCAATAGCACAAGAACAAACAATAAAGTGTTTTTCTTTTGTAATCTACAAATCTTTTTTCTTCTTTCTAAGATTGAACATTCAATGGAAATTAAATTCTTGCATGTTGGATTGATGAAAACCTGTTGATGATTTCTGCATGAACTTTAGTTAGCTTAGACCATTACAACTAATGCATTCCCTGCTTTCATAATAGTTACATGATGCAATCCTCTTAGTTATGCATTTGGGTGCATTCATGGTATCAAAGACCACAAATAATACGAATCATGGCTACATGCACTTTTTTTTTCCTTATGGAAATATCATATGAGATTGTGGGTTGATACCATTCCATCAATCTATTTACATATAGTTCGAGTCCCTTAGGATCATTGGAGGTTTTACATGACCATTAACTTCGTGGCCTCAGGATTAGTCATGCAAAGACTAAAGTTAGCCCGAAAACCCATGGTTATCAAAAAAAAAAAAAAATCTATTCACATACAGTTCAATATCCTACAACACAATGTACCCATCGGGGAAAAATTTCATCGTTATGTTTTTCCCTTCTTTTTTAGTTGCTTGGCCCTACTTCTTGGAATGTAATTATGTATTCATTCTTATCTCATTAATTCTTTATTAGAATGTTGTCTTCGGCTAATATCTCTCTTGGTATATCTTTTTGAACACAGAAAGCTAGAGACCTCTCGAATTTGGATGAGAATCATAAACACTTCAAATGAGGGATTACGAATTGATTATCCCTTTGATCATATAGTTGCAAAAGATATCATGAAAAAGTATGGTATTATGCATCTTTCCTCTTAATCTTGGTTATATGATAGTTTGGATCTTCTTCTTGTCCCTAGAATTTTAGAAAAATATCATTAAAAAAATCTTGCAAGGAGGGGTAAAGATATATTTACAGCTAAAGAAATATATTATACGGAAGAATTCATAGATAATTGAAACAACTTGCTTTTTTTCAGGCCTAAATGATAGGATAATCTATTTTAGGCTAGATAAAACTTTAACTAACTTTATTAAACTCTTATCCTCCGACTTGATTACATTCAAAGTTTAACACAATAAAATAATGATCACGTCTCTCATCTCATCCCAAAGGATCCTAAAAGCTAGCACATTATCTAATTAATAAAATAATATGTAATGGACTTAAAAAAAAAACTAACAATTTATCTTCCACTAACAACGTGGTATCTCACCCACTTCTATTGACACCCCTCTAACGGCCGTGACCTCCTCATTATCTCCTATCATCAGCTCTCCTCTTAAGTGAGGAACTCATTCCTCAAGGTTGAAGTTGAAGAACTTTTCTTAGTATTTTTTTTCCTCTTTTCTTTACATGCATACTTCCAACCATTGCCACAATTCGGGTTTCAAATTCTTCTAGGCGGAAAGAATTTAAGGAACCTTTTGAGAATTTGGGGTGACTTGATAGTTGAAAAATTGTTTGACTCTAGCGTACCAAACCTTTGGATCATCACTAGAGACTCGGGAAAATTCCAGTTTTACCAATTGAGAAGCAAACGGTGCTTTTTGTCTTCAAAATTATCATGACTTTCTCTCTCTACACTTCGACTATGACTTTTGACAGAGACAAGCACATGGTTATTGCTTGTTTTGCCTGCTCAGTTGAACAACAGAGCTTCAAAAAGTCTTCTAATTGTTTCATCGATCTTTGCAAGTTTATCGGCTACTCCCACCTCCATTATGAGGAATCGACATTGGAGTTGCTTGAACTTAACTTCCAAATTTTCAATGCGCTCTTTTGATTGTTGCCATTATCGTCGACTCTAATACCAAGCTGTGACGCCCTAAAACCAGGGGGTCCGTTGACGACCCGTCAACCCATGGAAGACTCGTGGATGTCGGGTAACCCAATTACATCACCGTGTCCCCTTTTCCGAGACTCATGATTTAACGAAAAATGGGTAGAGTCTCCTTTGTACAGGGAGCTCTACCCAAAATACAACTTGTGCAATTACATGGCAACATGGTCCAATATTATACAACGACCTCACCGGGTCCACATAAGAGTAAAAATGGCCACATATAGCTCATTTCTCCATACTCAAACATATAAGCATATGACTATAAAACCATAGTTCATAAGAGTTTAAATTACATCACTTTTATACAAAACATATATCAAAATTAAGCATTCTAATACATGTTTTAAAAAATATAAATCAAAACCACAATCCGGCTTTCTTCTCAATATCAAATTCTGCGAGCCGGTCTCCGACATTCCCGTGCACCGAAAGGGGGTCTCACATCAAGTGAGCAATGCCCAAGAAAGTAAAACTTCTACAAGGGCTATTCCCTACCTAAGTGCACATGCAATGGCATTCCACACGTCTCCAAGCAAAACATGCAATGCTCCTCACTCGAACGCTCATACGTCACACTTGGTAACGCCGACTCACCCTATCCCACGTGCTCCAAGTCCTCATCGACTTCACACATGCATATGCCGTTATGTGAAACCATTTGTCATTGGTTTTTCACCCACGACCCTTTTATCCAAAACAAAAACATTTTGTTTTTTAAATCAAATCCATTGACAACCCGATAACCGCTGACATTTAAAGCCAATGGACAATCTCCGGCTAAACTGCTTTATTCAAAACAAGCAGTACGCCTCTCGATAACCGCTTTATTAAAACATCTGACACTTCCGATAAACTGCTTTTATTCAAAACAAAGGACAAGCCTCCGATAGTCGTTTATTCAAAACATTGATAATCTCCGATAAACTATTTTGTATTAAAAAAACAAAGGGATGTTTCCGATAAATCGCTTTTATTTCAAAAGCATTGGACAGTCTCTGATAACCGCTATACTCTTTAGGACATTGTCCCTAGACCGAGCCCGCACCATCAACATCATACACAGTGTTGATTTACAACCATGAAGACCGTGGAGCTCTATTGACGTCGCCCAACGTATTGAGTCCACTCACCCGCTCACCAAGAATGGTTAATGACAACAACCATGCACACCCACCCGTTTTACGCGATGTCCCCATGCATATGAAATGCAATGCAAATATGTCATTGCTTATTCATACCATGCTACATATATAATGAGTGTTATATGCACATATGCCTACTCATGCATATTAACCCATGAATCAATTGGACATTTACGTCACTGAACACATAAATTCCAATTTCAATCATACAATTCATGCCAACATACTTAACACACATACATTGACAGCTACAAGTCATCACCAATCTAATTACTTACTATCCTCTGGAGTTCAATTGTGACACCATGTCCACAACTAGCCTACAACCAAGCCATGCAATGGCCTCAATCCTACACAAACTCATGCATTTCCCTAAGCCTCATGGATAATTATATCAACATGCATATAATTACCAAACAACATACATCAATTTCAATGTATTAGACCGCGCATATCATCATTAACTACAATTTGCACACTTTTGTGCTTAAGCAACTCAATTCTTTCAAAATATATGTGGGCACTAAATGTCATCTCACATGAATATGGCCAGATTCCACACTCAGGAGTTTCCATAGAGTCTAAGAATACCAAATCCTGGGAGTCCTAACGAAGGAGTTATGCAAGTTGCAAGTCATGAAGAAAATCATCAACACTGCAGCACCTGTAGCAGTAGAGGCTACTGTATTTCGTCATTTTCGGACATAATATGAGCTCAAATTACATTAAGCTATATATGGATGGATTCTAGACTCAAAGGTCTTTCCATAGAGTCTAAGAACGTGTGAGTCGGAGTTCGGACGAGAAAGTTATGGCTGTCCGAAGACCTTAAGAAAACACTACTGCTTGAAATGTGTCGACTTCGCTCTCTTTGCTTCTAACCAACACTCCATGCACCATGAGTCAACTGCGGATTATCGCCAGCTTTCCTTCCTTTCGTCACCCTTCAACACCAAACCTAGAAGAAACCTCATAACGGGGTTTACACCATAGCAAGCAACTCAAATTTCTCTCTCATATTCCTTTAGCTTTGCACCACAATCTTCGCTTGACTTGATGGTCATGGCTACACTTACAACCATGCCCAGATCATAAATTTCACACATTTCTCCCAAGCATTTCTAACACCTCAGGCCTTCAATTTCCCCAATAGTACAAACTAATTATAGGATCCGACTTACTCAAAAGCTTCAAAGACATTGTTAGGTTTAGTCACATGTGATCCAAAAGTGAGAGAAGAAAGAAAAATACTCTTATTCCTTAGGTATGAAAGAGACATTTTCACCGTCGACCCATACCCATCTAACCTTTCTTCCCATACCTCTCTCACACCTTTTCTCGACCGAGACCCTCACACCACACATGCAAATTACCACCTTGCGGCATCACTTGTTGGTGCAAAATGAGATTCCTTAAACTCAAGAAAACACACCAGAAAGTGAGACGAAAAGAAGAGTTCCCCAGAGAAATGCAAGAGAGAAGAAAAACAACCATTATTCAGCTTTTTTTCACAAACACCTTATGTGCAACAAGGCCTCTCTCAATACAACACTCTGTATTCCCCTGTTTCTCTCCCTCTGTTACTTAAAACGAATCTTCCCTCTCACTGAAACCCAAGTTGCAGCAAACTAGAAACGTGAAGGGAAGAGCAAGACTAAGAAGAATTCAAGAAGACCCCAAAGTGAACTGATTCCCATGATCTTCCCCAAAGTGAAGAATCAAGATCGATCAAACACTTCTCTTGGCTTTCACCAAAGTTCAAGAAATAATTAAACGAACCAACGCACACCAAAAGAAGCCTACACAAGACTTTATATCTCATAACAAGAAATTTTCCAAAGAAATATTACCTTTGGATATTTTCTTTTCCACTAAGGACTTTGATTTTGGGTATTCAACAACACCAAACCTAACTGAGGTCTTCATTGCCGAAATTATTCGATCTTCAATTTACTAGCCGCTAAAAAACTCAAAAAATAATAACGACAAGAGATTCACCTTGTCAATGGGCACCAAGCCAAGTCTAC